>OZ018326.1:172963555-173448555 GCA_963969495.1 Ceratothoa steindachneri
CGCAACAAATCCTAACAAGAGCTCTTTTTCTTCCTGGAACTGTGCCAAGTCAAAAAACTTCATTCCACCGCGAGGACTTTAGCATAGTTTCTGATCACAACTCTCACCCTCTCACGCCACCGGTGAAATCGCGGAGTGCAAAAGATACTTAACAATTTATGCTGCTTCCTTGTTTTACTTCCCTCATATCTTCATTTTTCATACAATAACTAAATGATAACAAGAAATATTGGTACCCCTTTTAATTACTTTTTGCTTTTATTAGTTCTCTTGCACTTTTTACTCACTGTCCCTCCCACTCCTCATTTGGAATAGAAAGGATTCATACATCTGAGAAACACTAATCACAATGCGGGAGAGATCACCTTCGAATTCGAAGCAAAATACTAACGAAATCGTACCTTAAAGAAAGTTTTAGGGTGACATCTATAAAGAAGGTCGAGACACAGAAGGAAGTGAAAATGTGTGGGAGATATATAGACACAGACCCTGCTGCAATCAATGGGACCATGATCGCAAACTACAGTTGTAGAGATGAAGCGGAACAGAAGTATTTTGAGAGTTGTTACCCAAGGAATAACCTGGTAGTTCATGCCTGAACACTACCATTTATGTGTGAATTAATTGCAAAAGAGGTGCACATAATTTACCAGGTCAGGTGCAAAGATATTTTTAAATACTATATCATCTTCATCCTTTGTTTTTATTTTTTTTCCTCTTCTGATTATTAGTAAAGAGATGACGACTTACCATTTCTATTATGAAAGTCATGAACATAATTTTTTAAAGAAAGTGGTAAAATTAAAGAAGATAAAAACATAGGGTAGGTAGGTAATTGGAGAGAAAACAAGTTGAAAATATGGAGCATTAAGCTACAAGAATAGGCAAACTTCCCTCACTCCTCCAAATTTCCTTTTGCCTCATTCCCATTTCCCAAAAGGCAACCACAAGAACCTTGATAAAAATTGCAGAAGCAGATGAGAGTCCCAAAAATATAAGAGACAAATTTATTTACAGATGGAATGCATTAATTCTGTTGCGTCAGGGAGCAAATACATAATTCGAGGGCGTAAGTTTTTTTTATCTGACAGCAAATTCAACGGAATATTCAAACTGGACATACACTTTATAATGATAGTGAGGCGCGTAATTTGCTCTATTGAAGTTAAGTTGTTGAACTAACTCCCCAAATCCCAGAGAAAACTTAAAGATATACTCGTAATTCAGAAATATTTCTTAGGTTTTACTCTGAACCGAGTATAAAATAACTAAGATGTGTGGGTGTGTTGGGATAGTGTCCATTAAATAGATAATTAGGGAGGTGGCTGCGATGAACAAGAATTTCTCGGAATTGGTGGGTATGATTATTTTCGACTTGAATTTTAAATATGATCAATAAAATAAATATATTAAGTGTTTTAGAGAATCTACCAAAATTTTCATTTTCGGCAGGGGTAAAAATAGATAAACAAAATGTCAATCTAAGAAATTATAATTAAAACATTCAATATCATAGTTCTTATTTTAAATATTCAATAAAAACATGACAAGTTATGAGATAAATGAGTACGCATTGCTAATACTATTTTGTCCACAATATTACTATGATACTTCATCATCATGCAATGCCTGTTTTGGTTAAAGAAATGAGAAGGTGCTTTTATGTTTAAACACATTTTCCGAATCACACACTCATAGATTGTGTTCCACTGTAGGTAGAAATGACTCTAGACATCTCTTGTTTCAGCTCTAAACTACTTGTCATCAAATTAACACTCATATAAGACAATGTATGAGATGCCTATATACTCAAATCTATAACTAATTGAAAAGAACAGCATTATTAGCGTGAAAGGTAAAGGGGTTACGGATATACATTACGATTAAAGCCTTTATTCAAATATTATTGAGCACATGGAAATTAATAATTAGGTATAGATCTTTATTTAGATGTATCATACGATTTCATCTACGAGTAAATTTGTGAATAGGTAATCAAAATTTAATGAAATTTTGATTTTTTCATGCTTGTCTAATGATTTTACCATATTGATGAAATTACACTCCATATTTTATTTCTCTTTTCTCTAAATATGGAAGCTTATCAATTTCCTATATTTAATTCTACACAAAAAATATTAATCAAGAAACTTTGAAAAGGGTTCTGTACGAGGTATATAAATATTGTTCTTGCATTGCAGTTTGGGATCTCTTGGAAATAACCCTCAGTTGTGAGTTGTGGCATTTTTAAAGTGACTGGACAACTGAGCAGCTTCTGCTTAATGCGCCTCACTGAAAATGCACGAACACCTGTCTTTAACGTATCCTTGGTGGAGATCGAAAAGTTAAAACCACAAGATGAAATAGATACGAGGCGCTGAATGTGCGATATAGACTCAAACCCTCTTATCAGTAATAACAAGTGCACAGAATCTCGTTTGTTGGCAGATTCTCCCAAAAATCTGATTGCGGAGCAAATTTTAAAACGTTGCTCAAATTGGCTGTCGGCCTAAGCGAGGAAAACCTAGACCATACACTGATTACTGGTGGATGGATAACCAGCTCATATCTCTCAATTGGTAAAGGGGTTTCCAATTTAAAACTTTCGGAGCACTGTGGTGCTGCATTCTCAGGAGCCCCTCTATCCTTTTCGATCGTAGAGGAATTTTCCTTTATCCCATGTCTCAAAGTGAAGCTGCTTTCGGCTCACCCCAAAGGTATCCTTGAAGGTGGCTTGCCTAACCATATAGCTGAGACCAAAATTCATAGGCCTAGAGAGATTCCGTACCTGTGGCTGAATTTGTCACGAAAGTTCACGGGCACCAGGTGCATGGTTTTCCAACGGGTGAAAATGTCACTGAGTGTCTCCTCCTTGTCTAAGTCCGCTACTGTGAATGATCTTCTTGAGGCGGCAGAAACTTCGAAGAGAGTAGAGAATTAAGGCCCCCAGTGTTTCCCTTCTTGTTAGACATGGGCATTCCCTTTCGGAGAAGAACAAGGCTGACATTAGCCTTTCCAACCTTGAGTGTTTTCTGGGATTTGGGGTAAGAGCGATGACTCTTCGTCTATCTCTATTAAAATGAAGAAAACTTCGAAGAATAAGATCAAGAGAAACAAAGATTCTGATAGGTCCGGGCAATTTCTAAGAAAAGACTAGTCTCCTGCTGTTTCCACAAGTGATCAGACTACTACAAGCTTGTACCTTCTTAAAACTCTCTTTGGGAGGAGACCCAGGATATAAAAAATATTTAAAATGCACCTTTGCCGGTTTCCCTCTAATTTCTTTAACCTGGCGTTTTTAATTTGATGAAGATATTTTAAAATGTTAGAATAGCATCTTTGATGAGGGCGTAGGCCATGTGTCTTCTTTTTAGTCGATTTCAGTAAGTACCACTACAGGTCAGATACTTAGATTAGACAGGAAAATTATATCTGCGTCTTCTCTCATAGTCGGCAAATTTTTGGAAATGGAGAAGACTTATGATGCTGCATGGCTATAGGAATTCATGACACTCATCCACATGCTGGATTTGGAGGGACGACTCCCAATTTTATATCTGATTTACCCGGAAAGCGTCGATCCTTCGTAAGGGAAGGGAAGCCCTCTCCTGCACAATAGGGCAGAAAGAGGTCATCAGGCGACGAATGGTCCTTATTGTCACACTCTTTGCCCTGAGGATCAACCATATTCCCTCCATTGCGGCCCATATTCAAAATCCTTATCGTGTAATTCAACATGCTTAGTACATCATCTATTACTATGCCGACGCACACATCTTTTAGTTTTCATCTGCATCGAATAAGGGACTGCATTTCTGATGCCGTTAACGTCTGCATCTAAGTCTCTAATTCTTAGTAAAAGGGATAATACCTTGCTTTTAACCGATTCTTTATTCGTTCAAAGTTTGAAGATGAATGCTAAAATACGTACGCGCAGCCGAGCGTGCATTTAGTCTCTGAAATTTTAGATTCGATCAATAAAGAAATTGCCGAAACACCCCTATAAGAATATTGATTGATGTCTCTTAATAATTTGACCAAAGACTTGCACTGTTTGTAGCCATTATTTCTCAGAAAAGACGTGGAGCCATAATCGCTGCCGTCTCATCGACACCAGCTCAACGCTGATCCAATCCATCGCAGTACTATATACATTCTCAAACCAACTTGTTGCCTCAAGTAACATCCTAGACGCTAGATGAAGTTAAATAGGATTTTACCATACCTTCATATGAAAAACTAAAATCAATCAAATCTTATTATCGATCAACCTAAGTCACATAGGTAGTATAGTAAAATTAATATGGTAATTAAAGTGTTTTGTTAAAAATGATATATGGTAATTCAGAGGGTGGTTAATTTTGAACGTTATGCGGCTATTTAAAGAGAAGATGGTTAGTTTTAAATCTGACTAAACATAAAATGATGTTTTAGTTTTAAAGCAAACCGATTCAAAGTGTAATTATTTGTGTGTAAAAGTGTCTTTTTGAATCTTTAGCGTAGGGTAGTTGAGGTACGATGTGATGACTTTGTTCGGATATGAATTGTATCGTGATAAATTTGGTCGGCATTGAGTTGGCAGCTGTGAGTTGGCCGCTATGAGTCGCAATCTAAGCAACGCATATGCCAGCCATAGGGTAGTTGCCTCAATTTCCGTTGGTCCAGAAGTAACCACACCCTTGCAGCTTAACTTTGATTACATACAACAAAAAAGATGTATTTCCACGTTTAAGGCCTAGCCAAGATTTGATCAAAATTAAGTGAAATATGTGGTGTTAAAATTGAAAGAAACACAAGTGCTACAGGTAATTACAAAAGATTCTAGGGATTCCACGGCTAAACAAACAAAAACACATTTAGGATAATGCAAGGGAGATTACGTTCACTTTGATTCGACTAGTTGATTCGAGGTTTTCCACACGTGTGCTGAGAAATATTAAAAAATTGCAGTCGAAATGTGAAATTGCGCCATCCTAGTGGGTAATATTTCAACTTGTTTCATCTATTGGCTATACACTGTCTATACATCTAAAAACATTTTTTTCATTCTATGAACAAAAATGTTGGAGTTAAACAAATAAACTATTCTGGAGACTAGTTCCCCAGGTGCCTAGCATCCATCCTTAGTTCCTATAACAATCAGAGTGGAAGACCTACTTCATTACTTTTAATTATACCATTACAGGAAATACTAGAAAAGCTAACATACTTCCCTTTTATATTCTTTTTAATTAAACTTAATATAGAAAGGAAGAAAAATTCAACTTAAAAGCATTTAGTGGAGGCAATATCCTTAAGATGAAAGGAAGCAGGAAAGTTTCACATGAGAATGTAAAAAAAAGACTAAGCTTGTTATTCGAATCCTTATTTATAGAGAGAAACTCCTTTAGATTATATTCCTTCTCCTGCTAACACCAATACAGTATTTCTACAAAATTATATTCCACATTTTTTATGATAAAATCTTCCGAAAACTTGGAATTTTTCTATATTTATAAGGGATTGTATAAGTTTAGAAGATAGAACTCATCGCTGTGCATTTATATGGATTTTTTACCAAAAATAATATACCTTAAAGATAACTGCTTCAAACTGTAACTATTCAAAGATATATACATTGATTTATAAGTATAAATTTAAATTGATTGGATATTGCAATGAATATCTCGAATAGAATAACTTGAAAGTTATAAAGGCATCTTTGAATGTTGAAGGAAATTTCAGACATGAAGCCAACCCAAAATAATGAAAATTTGTATTTAAATTTCCCGAAGTCGCATTGGAAAATTGAGAATAATTTTTTTAATGCCCTGATTGCTTCTGACTGGTAAATGTCATGATTTCATGAATGATGTCATTTAAACAATTGAGAACAATAAACTTAAAGAATACAATTCAGAAAATTCCTTGAAAAGATACGAAAATGTTAGAAATTTCGTTTTTAGTTACCGCTTTAATTCAAATTATACAGTCCCAGCCAAATTTATCGGGCAGATATAAAAAAATAGAGAATCCCTAAGAAACTCCTTCACACAATATATATTTGAAAACAACATCATAAACAGTCGAGTATATCCCATCTATAATTAGTATTTTCTAAATAAGTCTTCCTTTTGCTTTTATAACAGCTTCAATGCGTTTTTTGCATATTGTGCATAAGTGGTTGTGGCAACCTAATGCCTTTCAATATGTGATACTAATGTTTATTCCTAGTTTTACAGTGATTATCTTATTGTAACTTAAAATGGTAATTATTTGTTAAAAATGTCACTGAAGATGGCTGAAGCCCAAAGAGGTCACATCATTGCATTGTGCAGAGAGAGATTATCTAAAATCAAAATTGAAATGCTCGAGAAACGGTGTCCACCAACCATTAGAGGGTACAATGAGATCAATTCCTTCAAAAACCGTGATGGTTAAGGTCGCAAAAGATGTACAAGTCCGAATGAAGTGAAGTTACTGAAAAGGAGATCTCAGGCCAATAAGAGAAAAAAACCTCTTATGATGTAGCTGCTGAGTTTGTGGCAACAACAAACAAATAGATATCAAGCCGCACAGTGATAAGAAGGTTATTAAAAGCAGAGCTCGAAGAATGTAAGGCTAGAAAGAACTCGTAGATATCTCAAGTGAAAGGAAAGAGCATTGTCTTGGGCAAAAGAGTCTGAGGATTGGACTGATAATGATTGGGATAAGATAGTTTGGTCTGATGAGAGTAACTTTGAGCTAGGTTCATCACATTAGTGTCCACCAATTTCTTACGCTTGTGCACATTTTTATTGGCTACAAAAGATTTTATTGGATACCAAATATGATCAGTAAAATTTGTATTTTTCTTCAGAACTTTGGAACCCCTGGAAATGTTTATGTTCGTCGAAGAGTGTTCTCAACAGTGAAATTTGGAGGTGGCAGTGTATTGGTTTAAGGCTACATGTGGTCTTTAGGTCCAGAGTGAATTCTGACACGTTAGACCAGGTTTAGTATCCATCCCTAGCTAAAGTTTTCAATGATAATATATACTATATGGTGTAACCTTCCAACACGACAATGCTCCATGCCACACATCTAGACTGTCAATGGGTTTGTTTTAAAAGTAAGGGGTGACGTTGATGGAATTGTTCTGTCAATAACGAAACTTCAACTCTTGTAAGATTTGTCGTCACACTTGGGCATAAGGCTGTTGGTGCACAAATGTTCCTCAAAAAGTGAATTAACAGCTAAAATTCATGAAGAGTGGCAGAAAATTGAGCCAACTACCTTTGCCATCTTAGCCACAACTATGCAAAAACGGTGGAAGCTGTATAAAAGCGAAAGAAGGACACATCAAATATTAACTTTGGATAGAATATACGCCAACATGTTTATTTGTATTATGTCAAAGTATGAAATAAATGAGTTTCAATCATATTCATCACTTTTTCATACCTGACCAATAATTTTGGCCAAGGCTAAATTTTATAGCAACCAAAGGTTAACCAAATTTATCCTTTCAGTTCCCTTTGGTCATTCACATTTGATTTTTTTATCGTATCATTGGCATACCCTGTTTTTTTATAGACGTATGGGACAAAAAAGTTCTTTTATATTTTATTCACTTTTGAGCTGATATGTTTAATGTATTATTTTGAATAGTATAGCTAATCTAAAAGGTAATTTAGGGCCATCATATCTGCTCGTATTAGTTGACTCTTTAAACAAGTAAATACTCTATAAAAGCAGTAATTAGGTATACGCACTACTTTAAGGGGATACCACATTTGTTTATTCAACTTTTTACTACGTTAGATTATCATATAAGAAATTAAAGATTATTAAAACACCCTTTATTTCTGCCAAAATCATAATAACCTACGGCGCCGTTTTTAAGATACATGAGTTCTTTCACAACCCCGCCCCTCCTTGAAACTAATATCATATAAATAGCTATAGAATTACAAAAATTTAACCACTCGAACTTGATTAAAAATCAAAAGATGCACATATGATTTTGTTATCATTTGAAATCAGTTTTCTTTAGTTCCATTAAAATTTGTGTTAATGGGAGACTAAAACATATTTTTCGGCCAAGGTCGACTATAGGTTTTGTTCTCAGTTGGAAACGGGATGTTAGGTGAATAGTAGTGGTGTACTGAATGCCCTGGAATTTAGTTCAATCTATCTTTGAATGATGTTCAAATAATAAACCAGTTATCAGGAGCCGTTTTTTTAGCAAATATTTAAAATTGCATGGTATAGTTTTGCGTTTTGTTTACAAATCAACTTTAAAAGTGTACTAATAATTTCACCGAATGTATAGAATTTTTTAGTATCATAATTTTCACTATCTTCTTGCAATGTTACTAAAAAAATATAAGTATATTATAAACGTGCATAAAATTTGCAATAAAATGATATCAAAATCAAAGGTGTAGTTTTTTTTCACAAATTAACTTTAAAGATCTAAGAAAAGTTTTCCAGGAATGTCTACAATTGTGCATTATCGTAAGTTTCACTATCTAGTCATGTTGCTAAAAAATAATTATACCATAAAAAGTGCATCAAATTCGCAATAAAATGATATATAAAACCCTAAAATGCGAATTTTTAACGAAAGAATTTGAAAAGGGACTAATGAAAAAATGTTCTATCCCATTAAATATGGAGAATAAATAATTAGTTCACATTAAATGCAACGCTACCCCCAATCTTCTTTATAATTCTGAAACACTAAATTCCTAGTTCTGATATGAACACTTTGAAACTAGATATGATTTGGGTTTCGGAATTTTAACTCGAAATGATTACTACTTTGTACACAAAAGATCGGATTTTGGGGGGGCGAGGAAATACAGTAAGGCGTTCGTTTAATCACTAATAATTTTCCAGTGATACTCGTATTACTAATATACCTGTCTCTTTTTATTTGGCTTATTAAATTGAATTTCTTAAATAGCTTCATTGAAATTTAAAATATTATTAATTAAATAATCCAGAAAAATTAATTCACTGATAAAATTATTTATTTAAGAGTAATAGTTACTTAGGCCTTATATTAATAATAATAAAAAAAATAATTATTTTAAGTACAAAAGAATGAACATATTTCTTGCTTATACTGATAACGTATAAGTAGAACTTATGATTCCTTTGTTATGACTGAACCTGATAAGGTATTTAGAAGGATATCTGCATTATAATTACCTAGAATCTTTGTGTATGAATATTCAAGGATGTTTCGTGCTCTTTTTCCTGTCTCCTAAATTAGACTTCGGTTCAAGTTGATTTTTAATTTCGTTAATCTAACTTTTTTATAACTCTGTCTTTTCTTGATATTATTTCACGGCCTGAAAGCTTATCTTTCGTGTGCACTGGTATAGAAATTAATGGGCAGCAGTGTAGTGAACACAGCTTCCTCTTTGTTGTATTCAGGTCCTTTATAATAACCGTTATTACAAATAATCCATTTGACAATAAAAATATTGACTAATCCATAATTAATTTGCTTATCAACGACATTTGCGTACCAAGCATATTAATGCAAGAGGTGAAATTTTAATTATTTCCACCTTTGGGGGCAAAACTATTCGAATGAGCGACCATTTAGGTCACCGAAATTTACCTTTATTTATTGTGACAAATTCATTAAACTCATTCAGGACCCATCATTTATTTGGGTTCCCCTACATCAAGAATTGTTAATTATAGAATGCAATAGAGTTCTACTGTAGTGTACCTTCTTCTTTAAAATGTGATAAATGAGATTAAAATTCGGATTTTTTGTTGTTTTTCATCATGACAAACTGGATTTCGGGATTATAGGAAGTCTAGAATTTGCACTTTTGGATTTTTTTACATAGAAGTGTATCATCGTGTTAAATTTAAAAAAATATGATAGAATTCTGGATTCAAACTTTATAAAAATATTCATACTAGATTCAGATAAATTTAAGTCTACATGGAAAAAGAGCAAATATTCTCCTTGTTTCAAGACCATTATTACACGGAAAAAACAGAGAGAAATTATGCGGTTACACGTCAATATAAAGCCTCTCGTATTGAACACAGGGTTCGTAATATGTATGTTTAATATTCGATCAAAGATAGAAAAGTCGGAGAAGGCGAGTTGTCAGAGTTTTTCTTTTCAAGCAAAAGGTGAAAATAATCTACTTGAACTTCAAATCTTGTGATTTTTTATGCACAAAATGAGAAATATTGTCTTAGTTATATTTTGACACATACAGGATTTTATAAAGAGGAATTGAGAAAGAATTTAATTTAGTGACATTGAAAGTAGGACTAAAGGGTTTAGTTGTGGAATTACCTCATTTAATGAGGAATCCGAGTTGTTTGGCTCTAGAAGAGACGTTCATATTTCATTCTAAACTGTTTCTAGTATTTAGAACTTGACAAGGTGATTGTTGAAATGGGGCATTTTCAAAGGAAGGAGAAAACGGGTGGTTGTTGTTTCCAGAGAAAATAGGTAACTTGCACTCAAATTTTAGGAGGTAATATAGCATCCTGGACTAACGAAGGGATGTTTCATTCTGGCGTGAAAAATCCAAATCATTGAATTAATTAGTCTTGGGCTAAAACGAGTTTTAAGTTCGACTTGTAAGACACCCTATGAAACCTTCCACGTTAGTAAATTTGTGTAAAAATTGACTAACTTAAAGGCAATTACTCTTTCTGAGTTTTATTGGGTTGTGAAAGAATAATTGCTATGGGTTTTGACATATTATTATGAAGTTTGGTAAAATATTGAGCTGATCATGGTTTTGCTTCCCTCTGTCTTTAAATAATGTGGAACTAAATATGTCTGTTTTAGAAGAGTGATTTACACATTTATGCAAGAAATAAAGACAGGTATGGCACAGATATGTATTTTGGTGCAAATTCCAGAAAGATTTTTTGCCCCGATTTTTCACCCAGCGTAGCAAAATAACTTTGTGCTAAGCTTAAAACGAAAGTCTCCCGAGGAAGTAGCACTCAATTGTTACTTTTGTATAAACTGCACACGTTATAGTGAGTAGGATATTTAAAACCCTATATATACATTTCGAATAAATTGTACATAAATCAAAGAAAAATAAATAAGATTTCCATAAAAAAAGAGACGCTTGCATCAGCCAGCTTCTTAAATTCTGGGAATATGAAAACAGTCAATTGTGCTGGAATAAGAAGTGCCTGCACGAGCGGAATAGTGACAGTATTTTTTGATTATATTATGCAAAAATAAGCCAAATTTTACGATGGGATTTGAGCCTTAAATTTCTAAAGGTGGTAAGATACTTATCAAGGAACCGATAAAAATAACAAGTTTAAGAATGATAACTTCATTCTAGACTTCACTTTCAATAAGGCCACGGATATTTCGAGGGAGATTTTGGATTTTATTGACCAGTCTATGAAAATAAGGCGAAGAAATATCGATCCCTGATGGTTTTGACCCAATTTTATAACTCGTAGTTAAATTTTGACATTGATAATAAAAAAAATTCGAATGTTGTTGTTAATATTGAGTGCATTTTCATGCAGAAGACATACTATGATAGGTATTTAGGGGCAATCTCGTGATTAATAGAATTTATTGAATTAGAAAAGAGAAATATATGATGGCGACCTATGGAATTTGTAACGATAAATATTTATTAGTTTCCGTGGGCAAAAGGGGGGTTCATTTGAATATGTTGTTTCCATTTACCTTGAGATATGGAAAAAGGGGGAGAATATTATTTTACTTCTTCTTGCCTCATTCTATTTTATCGTCACTCAAACACCTTTGACTAAAGGAGATGGATCATATAAATGCTGAATCAAAACTTAATTCACGTTTAGCCAACATTTCTAGCGTTAAAGCGAGTTTCTTTACAAAGATGGACACGCTAAATGAACGAGACACATGAATTGGGAAGTACTGTTCACGGACTCGTAGGTAAGTCCTTCCATTGCCAGTTCGCACATCAGAGCTGCTTTCAGACCTAAACATAATAACGAGAGAAAGGAAAAGGAACATTCAAAGTTATTTTAACTGGAATATAAGCGAAAGAATTAGAAAAGAATAGATAAATTTAAAATCTAAAGTTGGAGAAAGATTTCCTTGAACCAAACTCCTTGTTCCTAGCCAGAAACGGCCGCACCAAACGCCCAAGTCCATTTAAAACCATAGACAATTGGTTAATAGATTGCAGAAAGCATTCATACCTCTCTAATTGAGGGCATTATAAGAAATAAACCCTAAGTTCTCCTAATAATTATCATAATAACCAACATATAATTCCAGTTTTAATTACTCGTTTCAAGTTTAGTTTAATTTTATACATATTAAACTAGAGCACATACTACTTTCTACATATAATTTATCGTTCCGTCAATTAAATTGCATGAGAGAGAGAGAAAGATACATGCAGGAGAGGGAAAGAGAGAAGAAGACAGATAGGGGAAGTGAGAAAGAGAGAGAGGATGTTATATGAGGAGAGAAGAGAAGATAGAGTAAGAGTGTGTGTTTTACAATAAGTCACAAAGAATAAAAGTTCCTGAAAAGAACTATTTATTCATTCGTCGGAAGTTGATGTTTATATAACCTAACTCGTGCCATAATTTGTCCAGCTGAGAATGAAGGACTATTCAATACATGCCCGAGAAAATAGTTTGTTTGTTTGTTTGTTTGTAAGGGAAGACGATAGGGTGTGTGGGTAGATAGAGAAAATAGACAAGCGGAGAAAAGAGAAAGAAGTGTGGTAGGGGGCAAAGAGATGCCTAGAGTCTGGTGATCAGACCTATCACTTTCATTTTATTGGTTGCGTGTATTCTTTGTTGTTACAGTAGATTTGTAATAATTATAAATAATTATTTATGGCGTTCACGCCATTTGTCTTAATATTTTTTATAGTTTATTGTGTATGTGTTTTTTAATACGTTCAAGTGCGTGCTTAATGTTTTGGTATTTTTTGTGTGCGTGTGTTTTTTAGTGTTCTTGTTTCTTCAAGTTGGTGATTTTTGTCGAACTTGTTTTTTTTTTCGTAGTCTTGATTTGCAGTTGTCTTCATCGATGATTTTTCTTAGTTGTGGTTTGATTTGTCAAGTTCAGTTTTTTTCTTCTATGATGTTTTGATGTTTTTACAGGTAATACATCTCATTATAATTATGTGTAGAACGGCACTTCGTCCCCTCCAGCCACTCGGTTGGCGGAGCTGGGAAATCTGGCGCGATAGTCAGCTCTTCTGTTCTGGTTAATCATCTGGGTGATTTCATCTCTCAGTTCCCGATTAACCAGATCCTGCATTTTTCTGGTCCGTTCTTCTATGACTTTTTTAATGGGAATTATCCCCGCCTCTCTGTGCAGATCTTCTTGCCGTCTTCTTTCTTGCCTGCGTGCACCCGTGATTAGGTACAGGCATTTATTTAGCACTACTTGAGTCGCCTCATTTGTGTTTTTAAGACGCATGAGAGGGTGGAGGCGAAATAAAGCAACGTAGATCTTACAAGGGCATTGCAGATCTTCTTCTTGTTGCTTTCACGTAGATTTCTAAATGTATATAGAGTTCTGATAGCGGCCGAGGCTCAAGAAATTATTTCTTCGACGTGCTTCTTGTACCCGGTAGAGGTGATTTTCATACCGAGTACATTGCATTCGTTGGTGTAGGGGTATCGCGTATCCCCCACACGCACGTCTGCCCTTAAGGTGCGTCCGATGGGGACCACCTTGAATTTCTCTTGGTTTGTTCTTATCTTCCACTGAGCCTCGTAGTTGCTCAGGCTCGCGATTTACATCGCAGTCATGCGAGCTTGCCACGGCGCATTCCTCCATGGAGATACAATTACCTGGCTGAAATCATCGGCGTAGTGAATATTGAGGGAAGGGGGTTACACAGGGGCTGGGACATCCGCGGTGTATATCGAGTAGAGGTGGGGGACAGACCCCCCCTTGCGGGAGGCCCGCAATGAGCGGAAACTTTAATCCGTCCGTGCACCCTAGACTGACATACGCCGCTCTCTCCATGACATAGTCACAGAAGGTTCTTTCCAAGTTTTCACTTAGACCCAGCCGTAAGATCTTTTAATGCATGCCCCGCTGCTACACCTTATCAAACGCCTTTGATACATCCCGACAAACGATATCCACATAACTCCTGTCCCGTTTGGCTTGGGAAAGCTTTTACGTTATGACATTGATTGCCATTTCCGTACTTTGCTTCTTTTTAAACCTGAATTGACATGGGTTGTAGAGGGAGTTTTCTATCAGGTGAGACACCAGTCTCCCGTTGAGGATCTTCTCAAAGAGTTTCCCACCAAATTCCAGGAGTGAAATTGGGTGGTAGCTCTCTCTCAACGTTGGGTCCTTTCCGTGCTTGGAAATGAAGGTCATCTTTGCCGTTTTGTAAGCATCTGGAAAGTACCCTGTATTCAGACATGCGTTAAAAATACGTGTCATTCCTTCGATGATGTTGGCTGGTCCTTTTTCAAAGTTTACCTTCGTAAGCCCCGATTGGCCGGGCGTTTTTTGTCGGAATGAGCGGAGTGAGCCAAGGATCTCTTCTTCGGTGATCTTGGCATCTCTGTCACGCAGTCTATCCATCTGGTGATGAGGATGCGTTCGGTGTATTTCCGTGTTAAGCTCGTCTACGATGTTATTTTCGAACTCTGTATCAAAATCTTCGTTTTCTTTTTCTGATATGCTAAAGATTTTTTCCCAATAACGCCGGAGTATTACTTCGATGTTTCTCTCTTCTGTTTCAATGGATCCATCTTCGTTTTGGATTTCCATTTTCTTCTTTTTTCCAGATGATCCTCTGAGACTTTTGACTTTCTTCCAAAAGTCCTTGGGAGATGCATCTTGATCGAGGCTCTCGATCACATCGTCCCATTGTCTCTGTTGTTGCTCGAAGATCAACTGGTTGAGATCTTCCTTGATCTTTCTACTTCTTTGTAGCGAGTCAACCAATGCATTTCTGATATTTAACTCGTACATTACTGTCAATTCTCGTCTCGGCGGCTGGTACCCGGTGGCGATGACTAGCTTTCCTATATCGAATTTGACCTCTATTGCAAGATAGGATTCTTCCAAGTTCCTTATTGGTTTATACTTGATCCCTCTTTTGAGGGCGATGGTGGCACCGTTGTACCGCTCTTGAGAGTAATTCGTGATTCACACGTCGTAGCTCCAGATCTTCCTTTCAGAGCTACGAGTGTCAATCCTATGCTCAGAAATAAAGATGACATCTGCATCAATCTCCCTGAACAAATTTCCGTAGAGAGTTCTTTTCGCTGTCCAGCCGTTGCTGTTAATTTCCATGATTCTTAGCGAGTTCCGTTCCATTGTGAGATGCATTCACCTGTGTTTCTTCTTCGTCTTTTTACTTTTCTTGGCCTGTGGGGCGGGTCTGGAGTGCCCAGGCTTTTCCTTTTTCAGGGAAGGACTAGGAGTCTTTGACTGACTCTTCCTCGCTCTTGTGTAAGTGCATGGGCCCTCGTCACTATCCGAAGATGTGGATTCTTGTTGCTCATTGTCATTGTTCTCGTCCTCTTCTTCGGATTCCTCCGATGTGGGAGATTCAATGACCTCTTTCAGTCCAGTGGCTTTTTCCTCCTTGCTATTAGTTCTGATCACGCTGTCCTCGAATGCCCTGGAGCATTCTGGGTCATCAGGCACGATGACGGATGGCAGGTTATTAGTCTTTAATAACGCGTTTAAAACCCAGTTGTAGCCTGCAGGTCTTACCGCATTTGCCACGTTTGCGTGTGCGATGCAGAGTAATATCTTAGGACTTAGGTCGCTTGTGAAGACCATCGGTGAGGGAGTTGCCATTTTTGAGGCCATCCCTTCACCTCTCTTTACAGTGCTTGCATAGGTATTGTTTTCTTTTTCTTTTCTTCATCTTCCATTTTCTTGATGATCTCCTTTCTCTTCGGGCAGTTAAGGGCCATCGTTCGATGGGGTCCCTTACAGTTTATACACTTTTTGGTTGTGCTATTTCAGACATCATATCGATGACCCTGTGTGGCGCATTCACTGCACCAGATTTTTCCATTTTGGGGGCAAGAGACGGTTTTGTGGTTCTCTAACGCATAACAGACGAAGCACATCTGGATGCTGTGGTATTTCTCGTGTTCGATGTTGGTTCCTGGGATCCTCATGTTGAAAATAAGGAGTCCCTCCGTTGCCGCTTTGTGGACCATTTTGGTGGTCTGGAAAGTAACCTTGAAGACGTGGGTGTGATCACGGAATTTGATCACTTCCCTTCTCTTAGCCCATGTGTGGTTCTTTTCGATTTCCTGTTTCAGATCTGTAGCGGAGTTCTCACCCACCCATCTCTCCACCTTTCGGCAGATGACGCTCCTATTTGCAGAGGTCGCTGCTGGGGTTTTAGCTTCCAAGTTCATTTCCTTTAGTAATTCGGCCCTTTCGTCAGATAAGAGCCAGTCTATGTCTCTGGTCTCCCTGCATATACCCATGAAACCATTTGGAATGTCGATGAGCTTGATGAGTGCGATCCTTAAATTCGAAAATAAGGATTCGCACACGGTTTTCATCTCGGGGTCTTCTTTCCGCTTATGGTTTCGTAGGAGGAACATCTTAGGGAGGGCCTCCATCGTCGTGGGCGTCTTCTTTCTTCTTTCTTGCATTCTTTTCTTCCTCTGTAAAAAATGTGTAGTTATTTTTGTTTGGGTGAAAAAAGTGATGTCAGAAGTGGCAAAGGAGGTAAAGTCAAGAGTTGTACTTGAATACGATCTGAGAAGAGCGCTCCCGTCCAGTTTTCTGTTGTTTCCCCGCTCGGATGGTGCCTGGATGATGGGTGATGATGGATGGGGGATGGTTCTCAAGTGGGGACCTCAGAAGGTTGAGCTTGGTGGACTTAATGCATAGCGGCCGAATCAACGACCGCTAACTTTGTGCCACCCTCTCACGGGTACGTACGCCAAAACTGCATCCAACTACATAGAGACGGGACTATTTCCCTCTATGATTCTGGCCGAGTCCCCTGGGCGATGAGGATTTCTCCTCCATTCGAGGCTCGCAGTTTTGCCTCAGATTCAAGAAAATTTCTGACTTGTGCTTCTGCTGTGGGATAGGCCTCAAACCAGTTTCCCCGCAAGCCCTTAATTATGTCAGTCCAAGCGGCCGGCATAGTTAAGACGGAATTAATGAAGGGCAGTCATCCGAGCAGGTTCCCACGCAGGACGGTGGACGAGAGTAATGAGGTTTTTAGGCCATCATTTTACTTCATCACTCGCAGCGAAGAGATTGTATGAAAATCTTTGCAGATCAACTGGGATCCTAATGACTCCCAGGACAGTTGCATTCTGAGATGGCGAGGCTCAAAAGTCTTTCTTTCTTAGCACGCGAGAGATTACCACGCTCTTCAAAAGGTAGTTAGGCAATGCTACTCAGTCGAATATTCGCTCAGCCCGAGAAAATAGTTTCATCTGTCGCAGCTCTTATATGAGAAAATTTCTTGCAAATGTGCGTCCGGATTTGGGGTAATTCTAATGTGTACCAGTTGATTTCGCCTGGGATTCGTGTTCAATGGGGAAAACTTTCCTCAGTCGACGTTTTAATATCCCAGTATGATCTTATATATTTCACTGATCTAGCTACATATATATCTCTCTCTATGGAGAACAGCCTAAATTCTTCTATTTTTACAGATTGTTAGATAACATAATTGCAGGTCGTTCACTAGGTGCAGGCCGAGTATCAAATTATACCATGCGAATACAATCTTCTTGTTTCGGAAAGGAAATTGTATATTTCTATACCCCAAAATACCTTAGCCATTTTCCCTATTTTGGCACAAAGTCAAAAAATTCAGGCCGCCGCTCTTTTTCACGCCTCCAAGGGTTTAGGAGGAGGGGGAGAATTTATAATTTTTGCTTGTAGCGCCGAACGTTCTTGTGGTAGGCTTCGGCGCATAGGGGAATTCGTTTGACCGAGGCTGAAAATTAGGTAGGCTGGGTTTAACGAAGGTGTCTTCATGATCGGGGTAAGTAAAGGCTTCGAAAGGACGCGGCAAAAGAAAGCAACTTTATTCTTAAATTGGGCTACCAAGGGGCAAGCGGAAACCTCTCGAGTTCCTTGCGATCGGTGTGTATGCTTCTGTTTTAGGTAAAAATTCGAGTCTAGAGGCAGCATGATTTAGGCGAGTTAATGCAATTTGACTTATTGATCGAATAAATTAACTGCCTTATATTTACTTAACTGACGAAATGTTCCGCCATCACTAAATATATTGTATGTCGTTTCCGAGGGGCGTGACCTTGAATTGCACGTGAGGAGAACCAGGTGATCTAATTTGTTCGTTACTTCCACCTCTTCGGGGAGTTCCGTAATCTATGTGTATTTTTTGTACCTACATATTACCCAGGTATAAGTTGCATCATGATTATAGGGAATGGCTAGTCTCGCACAGTTATTTGTGAAAATTTTCTGGTCAAACCTGTATTTGTTCAGTTTGCCTGTTGTGACCTTATGCTTATACTTATATTAGAAGGGAGATTAGGAGTAAGTAGATGATAAGAAAAATCACATAAACAAGAGCTTAATCAAAATGCCAGAGAGAGAGAGAAAAAAAAGAGGATAAATTGAAATGGAGGCTTAGCATAAAATATAAATACAAAGATGCACAAATAAACATACATTATTAAATTAGTACAAAATAAACAAAGAACTACCGGTTGAAATGCATAATTTTATTTAAAATAAGCTTTTTTATGAATGGAGCAAGTTTAAACACAGAGAGAGAGACAACGAGAGAGACGCAAGGAGAAAAAGAGTGAGAGAGAGAATGGAAGAGAGAGAAAGAGTTAGAGAGAGTTTGAAATCAAGAGCGTAAGATATATATATATATATATATATATATATATATATATATATATATATATAGAGAGAGAGAGAGAGAGAGAGAGAGTGAGAGAAAGAGAGGGAGAGAGAGAGAGAGAAAAAAAAGGGAGTGAGAGAGATTGCTTTGTTAAAATAATGATTTTGCATTCCAACTTTCCCTAAGAGAGTGAACGGAGTATTTTTTAAGGTTGAAGTAAAATTAAAAATTATTTCATATCTGCAGCTGATATTGTAATCGATGACGTAATTCATAGTGATTTAGAAAGATTCCTTTTTCTTCTCTGTGCAAATATGAAACAACAGATTGTAAAATGCATGTCCAATTCTGAATTTTAAAAGTTATGCCTTTGAATGGCAAATAAATGAACGATATTTAGGATTATTTTACGGGGGTGAAAATGAAATTGCATTAAGTTGGGTTGATGAAATCGAATATATGTTCAATTCTCTTACTAAAGCTCAAACTAATTGGATAGTTAAACAGACCTAGCAGCACCTGTAATGGCCCAAGAATCAAGCGGCGTGGTATGATGCAGCCGCAGACTATCGCACACTGGACGCAGCCTACCAGCAGCCCAGAGAGAACGGCGTGCTACTGTCGCGTGTCAGGCTGGGCTACTCCACGCGGGAAGACCTGCACGACGACTTTGTG
The DNA here is from genome assembly GCA_963969495.1 of Ceratothoa steindachneri. Lineage (NCBI taxonomy): Eukaryota > Metazoa > Arthropoda > Malacostraca > Isopoda > Cymothoidae > Ceratothoa > Ceratothoa steindachneri. The sequence continues at coordinate 172,983,022 of OZ018326.1, forward strand.
GCAGGAAGGTGCGAAAACTGCGGCGGCCGCTCTCGGCACTCAATGGTGTACTACCTCTTCTCTTGCCCAGCCACCGCCTGCCTCAGGCCAGAGCCAGCGCCAGCCCCTTACCCTGTAAGAGGCGCCCTACTGAGGGCGCGAGAGGCAAGAGCCGCGCAGATGGTTCGTCACACACTGACAAACGAGCTGCTGAAGGTGCTGAGAACAGCACTCCCACCGCGCTGATCGCCGCCCGCGCTCAGCCGAGCGACAGATGGTGAGGACCCCCACCACCCACTAGCAGCAGACAAGCCCCGCCGGGAACACTCTGCCGCTTCTTGCTGCGCGCCGACACCGGCGGGTTCCCTGCTATGTGCAATGTGTATGCTTATGTTATATGTATTTATATATTATTATGTCATATTATTATTGTATTTGTATTATATCATGTATAAATGTACGCTATTGCACAATAAACCTATACAAACAAACAAACCTGTAATGGCACGTGTGGTAAATGAGGTGCAAAGTATTTAAAGGAAAAAAAAATTAATTATGATTATTTTATCTTCTGCACTGTTTATAAACTTGAGGCAATCTTTAACAAATTGATGCCAAAGTAAAATACGCAGTTACTATAGCAACCAAAGAAATGAGAGATGCCTTTTATTCAAGCCAAGATAGTATCTTTCCAGAATCCGTTTAAAATAAAAAAGTAAAAATATAAGACGATATAATATTATTTCTCTTTCGCGCTATTTTTCTAAATTTAATTTTTCTATTCCATGTGGAGAAGTTTTTTTCGCGATTTTAAATTCAGATTTACTTCACTGTGAAACGAGAAGATGCTACTATAGATCTAGTACCTTGATTTCCATTAAACAACTGTCGAATATCTTCTTAAGGCCTTTTAAACTATTTTTTAAAACATGAAAGGTAGGAAGAGGACACTCTAAGTGAAGGTGGCGAAGTGCATGCTAAATTATATGCTTTGTTTTTATTTTTTCACAAAATTCTTTCACAACATATTTTCTAAAAATGCAAAACTCTTGACACTTCTCAGTGAATCAATTTTGACATCAAGTTTAGCATGATAAAATAAATGACTTCATCTAGGGTGAAGAATGCCATCGTAAGGATGAGCATTAGGAAATTTCATTTATAAAACAAGGTTAATATTCTACTATTAGATAATTGTTTGTCTCCTTAAAAAGATTTCCATCGAAGCTAATGGAACTAGAGTGTAAGCTATTTCAAAATAATCGAAAATATTTTACGGTCGCCGAGAAAGCAATTTACTTGCATTAGGCTTTTCCCATTTTTAAAGTTACTTGATGTTCGCAGGTCTAAAACTTTTTCTTATTCACTTTCTCTGCATCATATTAACCCTTTAAAATCCTTATAACAATATATCTTTGTTTTTTATTTAACCACCTGAACATAAAAATGGACTTCCCGGACATCTTTCACAAAATGTAAAAACCTTATTAGCTGTTTTATCAGCAATCTTGGATCCTTCATTTATAGCTATCATGTGATAAAATGGAACACCTCGTCTTCTACTCTTTCTTTTTGACTCTTAACCTCTGATAAATAGTGAACTATAAATCAGCTTCATTTAATCTCTGACCAAGGCCCACCTGGTTTCGGATCTTCTTTAGGACTGCCCCTTAATAATGTGCGATTCCTTGAACTTCAGTAAGCACCAAATAATGTTTCCACAATAATATTTGTTAAAGAGAAACAAAAATTAACTATGATGTACACAAAACCAATTCCATGGATAATTTGCATACCACTTTTTCGTTTTCCTCAAATGGCACTATAGGGCTGAAAACTGATATGAAATATCGGCGCCCTTTTTGGGAAACTTTATTTTATGACACTTAAGTTTTTTATGACAGTTTATTTATCTTTTCTTCTCTTTGCATTTGTTACAGTATTTTTATGGTGTTCTGGAACTGATATCATTGGCAAAACACTTATTTATCTTTTTATTTTATAACTTTGATATCCTTGTCATTTTCTTATATATTAGTTCTCCTCTCCTCAGCTTTGCTTTACCTAAATAACTTGGTAGGCCTATCTCTTACATCTCAGTGCTCCACATGAGTAGGTTCTATGTAATAAAAAGTATTCAAGTAGAGTGAGCGAAGTGTAGTAGTTATCTTTAAAATGATTGTATCATTTTTTGAGGTGTATAAGTTCTATTAGACTAGCTACTACTGAATGACAACTTCAAGTTTTGCTAGGCCTCACTTTTTCCACAAGTTCCAAGTCTATCGTTCAGAAGAGTGTTGTTTGAAAAGTTTAGAACCATATTTGTGTTTAGTTTAGAATATATGGTTTCAAAAGTAACCTTCTTCAAAATGACAATAGTTTTATTAACTGCAATTTATCAGCTTAAGGGGTAGACTTCCTTATATCGCTCTCACAACATCTTTTTTACCCGATTATTTTGTTTAACCTACTACCAACTGGTGCATTCATATCTGCAAATGGCAGCGCTCACAAATAAATATAAGAATCGATCTCTGTACATTGTATCAATAATTATTTTTCCTAAATAAAAATGCACTTGTAGACAATCAAGAATCAATTACATGGTTGAGGATTCAAGCCAATAAATAGAATAATTCCTAACGTTATTTTTCTTTCTGCATTGTTGGTTTCAAACCAAGATTTCATTCTTTGAGAGCCGCGTTAAATATAAACTCAAGAGAAGATGGTTGGTATAATCAATGGTTTTCTGAACTATATAATCTACCATATTAGGTATCAGTTAAAACCAGAGAATATTCATCAATTCCTATTTTTTTTCTATCAGCTTGGGATGGAACAAGAAGAATAGAGAGTTATTCCTTAATTATTTATGTGGTTTGTATCATTTGAACTATCTTTTTCCATTGACACAGGTCTGAATTTTTATAGCTTCTGACCATCTAAAATGCTATGTTTCCTTTCATTGTTAGACTCATTATCTTCAATTTCCCTTTAATACTTAGACTGCCATGTCACACTCATGTTTCCTCCGCTCCGACGCTTTGTCACACATATATGTGTGCCACCCATTTCTTTCTTTTAGCTTGTGTCACACATCTCTAATTGTAATTATTATGGGAAGGTGGTATAAACCATATGATGCAAGTTTTCCTCCTGATTCGTAATCAATGTCGAAACAAAACCAAAACCACTATAAAAAAGAGGTAGCATTTAATTTTCAACATACCTCATAAAACATAATGGATTTGTTTTTTTATTTATTAATTGTTTGTTGTACATGAAGAAGTGATAAATACACTTAAGATTATACATTTTTTTGCAAAAACAATTAGCTATAAGGAAAGAAAATACGAATATAAAAAAGAAGACGTTTTACCTTTTCACAAACTAATTAAAGCAACATTTTTACCTTTTATGGACAAACTAAGTAAAATAACTTTTATTATGTTACACATTGTTTTCCATATTTCATCCTACTCATGAAACTCCTTGAAGCAATGTAGACAGAAGAATGTCTCTGCTAGGCAGCCCTTGCAATCAGTATATACATTTGTGGCCTTCCTTATAGCCTCCACCCTTGTTTGTGTCTTCGATAACTTTTGATAACACATCTTGCACCTTCTTCTGATCTTATTTTCTTTACCTTTTTTGGTTTAGGCAGACAGGGCCGTGGATTTTCTACTCACAGAAGAGAGAGCACAATTATTTCTTTGAACTCCTTCAATTTGATTATTCTTCCCGTCAGTTTTCTGTAAACAATCCACGCATTGACCATAGCTGCCCCAGTCAAAAGGGATATGGCCAGCTCTCTATACCATTTTATGCCCTTCCTGAGAGAGGTTTCATATTAGGCCATTTGGTCTGATATGTCAATTCCCACTTTTCTCTTGTTATACGAGAGTATTCCTAGTGGTTTCTTTTCTGTTCTTCGTGAATGCCTACACCGTCTTTGTTGCTGATGTTGGATATTTGCAGATGGTACAGGCTGTACTTCATGTGGAGTTCCTGCCTGTTGTTCTGGTTCTTCCTGTCTAGCTTCCTGCTGTGATTGGACTTCTACCGGTGTTCCATCTCTCACATTAACGAGGATTTGTTGGTGTTTTGTGAGAGGAGTCTAACATCACTGGCATCTTTCCATTTTAGCAAAACAACCCCATGTTGGTCTTCTCTGGCGATCCTCTCCCCCTTTTGGAGAGTAGCACCTAATACTTCGTGAGAGATGTTCTTTTTCTTTGCTCTTAGTGTGCCAACAACATGTGTTTTGTTTTTAAGAAACAATAATGCAAGCTCATAGCTTGTGTAAAAATTATCAACGTAGAGAGTTTTCCCTTCGTTTAGGAGGGAAGACATTAGTTCTGTGCACACAGTTTTTGCCAATCCATGTTGTTTTCTTCTATCTTGTGACTGACCTGTATATACAGAGAGTTTATAGGTATAACCCTCCTTAAAAAAAATTTATCCCCTATTTATGAGCTTTGTTAGGTATATACTGGCGAAAAACGAGCTTTCCTCGCCAGGGAATGAGGATTCTATCAATAACTACCTCACTCCCTGGTTTGTATAAAGATTGAAAGTTTTCATTGAGCAGATCTAATAGTGCTCCAATTTTGGCTAGCCTGTTTCCTTCCTGTGCTTGTTCGTTGTCTGCAAAATGAAGGCACGCTAGAAGAATTTGAAACCTGTTGAGGCTCATTTTCTCCCTCAGGCCAGTTTTGTATAGGATTGTGTTTCTCCAATAGTCTTCAATGGATCCCGTTCTAAGTAAACCCATCCTAATGATAAGAGCAAGGAATGTTTGAATTCCTTCTTTATTTGTAGGCTATCATGTGCTTTGTCTTTCTCTTGGGCTTCTTCTAGTTCTTTCGGTATAAATTTGGTAAGCATACTAATTCGTCTCACGTACAACGATACCAAAGATTCTATCGTTGAATAGGAGATTATATACATTAATAGAATTGCTTGTGTTGTCTAGTTCTGGGATTATCCAACTTCTCCCTGTGAATTCAAAATTTTGAGTTCTCCCGACAAATTCTGACCACACTGGTTGAGTTTCTGCTATGTCTTCAGTTTCTTCCTGATAAGCTTCATTCAACTCTAATAAATTAATAGCCTGTGTTAGTGTTCTATTTTCATCCTCGAAACCACTAAATGAGCTTGACTGGTTATCATTCTCTTCATCCTCATCATCCGGGTCATAAGTTGGATCTAAGTCAGAATCATCAAGCGTTTCAAGGGCTTCAAAAATGTCTCCCTCTTAACAATTTTTTGTCTTTTTAAGACAGACCAGTCAAGCTCATTTAGTGGTTTCGAGGATGGAAATAGAACACTAACACAGGCCATTAATTTATTAATTTCTTTAAAAACGTAATATATTTAAATATGAATGATTCTTAAATTCTCGTGAAATGTAACTTTAAATCTGCTGAAAAAAAGTAATAAAAATGAGTTTATCTGCAAATACTTTTCACAAATATAGTGCCTGCAGATTTGTGTCACACATATATGTGTGACAACCTGACTAGCGTAAAATTACTGTCACACATATATTTGTGACATAACATATAAGAGTAAATTAACATCAAAATAATAACTTAAAAAGTTTGGGGCAATTACAAATAATACTCTGTGATAGAACGAGTTAATTTCAACTCCTATCCCATATTATTAAAAACCACGATGCTGCCCACGTGCATCTTCGATTCGAGGCTTGGAATCTTATCTCAGCTACCGGATGCCAATGTTTAAACAAGGAGGTTATCGTCCCCCCGTTCGCCCCCATACGCCGACCTCGCCAGATCGAGTTAGGCTTATGAACAGATAAGGCATTTTTCTCCGGCCCGGCTGTGCGTTTCCTCGAAGCTTTCACTCCATTTTCCCCCACGCAAAGGAGATGTCCTGGCTAATTATATTGAAACTTTACCACTAAGATCAGATTGGAGATCCAGATTTTCGTCGCGAAACATCACCACGACCCTCTCTCCCTTTGTGCGCCAAGGGACCTCGACCTCGAGATTCACCATCACTTGTCCAGAAGGAGGACAATATTCCTTGAGTGCCAAAGGTTCGAGCCTTTCCGACGTCAAGTCCCCAAGGCTTCCCCCCCCTGTTGTTCAAAGGAGAACAACATTAGAACAGCCATTGTTCGTTTTGAGCCCTTCGCTAAGAAACGTTTCTCATCCCCCCCCATGTTGTTCAAGGAGAACAACCTAGAACAGCCATTGTTCGTTTTGAGCCCTTCGCCAAGAAACGGTTCTCATCCCCCCCTGTTGTTCAAGGAGAACAACCTAGAACAGCCATTGTTCGTTTTGAGCCCTTCGCCAAGAAACTGTCCTCACCCCCCCTGTTGTTCAAGGAGAACAACATTAGAACAGCCATTGTTCTTGAGCCCGTAGACAAGAGACGGTTCTCATTCCCCCCTTTGTTCAGAAGAGAACAAGTAGAACAGCCATTGTTCTTCGAGCTGTTCGTCGAGTAACGGTTCTCCTTTCCAAGACGCCTCGTCGGGATCCTTTTATCCCCCCCCCACTTCGGCTGGAACTCGCCAGTGGACCGAATATTCCTTCAAGTACCTTCCACTGCACCCTAATGAAAAGTTACGTAAGCCAAACGTCACCTTTGGAGTATTGATCCCTTTTGTCAATTCTATCCTGTGCTTTAAATTGTTTATCGAACCATCCCATCTCTTTAACTCTATATTTGTTTTACCTTTTTTTAATCCCTTAAATCCTTGGATTAGCCCGAGTCTCCACGACCCTTTCCATTCTGTTTATGTCAATATTTTCCGTTTTTGTGTATTGTTTATAGTTATTATTAATAAAACTCTATTTTATTAATGATAGCAATATTATTATCCTTGAGCTCAGTTCCACTTCTTAAGCATTTTGAAGATACATAATATCGGCCGCCAGACAGTAACGCACTCTAAAGATAATTAAGGAAGTTCCCTCAACGAATAGTGTTATATGGTATCGTCGGGAGTCATTCTACGACATATATATATATACTATTTTAATTTGGTATCAGGTGTGTAAGGTTTAACGCTATATCTTTGCACACACTGGTCTCAGTCGAGTAAAGCATAGTGTTATTCGTTATAATAATAGAATATAGTAGTTCCCTTTTGTTTTAACGATTGCTATCCCCTTTTTTTGAAACTTAAGAAGCTGGAGTAGCTCAAGGAACGGTTATAATAATTTGTTTTTTTTTTTTGTGATTTTAGTCAGTGGTTATTTAGATTGAGAAACCAAGTACGAATAGGTCAGTGCCCATATTTAGGTAGGCTAATTCTATAGAGGCATAATTCTTGTTGCGAGGAATTTTAGTTGGTTGACTAGTGCGCCCCCAAGTGCAAAGATGACTCAGTTTGAAATCTTTAAAGCGCAAGGAGAGTCCTGTGGACTTTCCGGAAAAGAACTAATTAAGTACATTCAAGAGCAGCAAAGAAAAGAAATACAACGAGAAGAAAGAGAAAGAGAGGAACGGATAAGACAAGCTGAGCTTCAGATTGAATTATCTCGGATTAAAGCAGAAGTTCAAAGAAAAAAGGTAGAAAAAGAAAGAGAAAGAGAGGAACGGGAAAGAGTAATCCAACGAGAAGAACGAGAAGGAAAAATACAACGAGAAGAACGAGAAAAAGAAATCCAACGAGAAGAAAGAAGGACGGACTCGCGCTCCTTCCCAGGAAAGCTGACAAAGTTTCCGAGCACCGTAAAACCCCAAAACTTCTTTCCCCCAAACCAACAACGGGACTCCAAACCTGCCGTTAAGACTTCTCCTCCATCTCTCTTCCCGAAGCGACCAACGATATGCTTCACCTGTGGTGTAGAAAACCATATGAGCTGGAATTGCCCCCAAAATTCTAGGCTTAAAAGCGGACCAGCCCACCAAGTTCACCAGATTAATGCGACCCCGGCTCCCCCGGTGGTGCAGACCCAAGCAGAAACTTCTCCCCCTCCGTCAGGCCACCAGGCAAATTTTGTTTTTGGTAAAAGTTCATTGGGAACTTTGAAATATGAGGAGGGCAGCGTGGACAGCTGTCGAGTATCAACTCTCGTCAGGGACACAGGATGTACGTGCTTCATCGTGTCCGACGAACTCCTCCCAGTGACCTAACCACGAAATATTTGCGGTGGTACATGACCAACTTGGGCGGGCGAACCGATTCCCCGTCGCTAGATGTTACCTGCAGTGTCAATATTATAATAGCTGGGCTGAAGTCATTGTAGCACCCATAAAATTCTGTTCCATACTTATAGGACAGAGCCCCCAAGTAAGTTTCGACCCTGTGTTTCAGGCCGCCCTTCCTCAAGGCCGAGATAAGAAAGAAGCCCAGGAGCCCGTCCCCATCAGAACCCCGATACCGTCCGATTTCTCGGAGACCCCTAACCAGGACTTTAGGACGGCAAAAGAGAAGTGTGAATCACTAAAACCCTTAGGTGATAAGGCCCCAGACAAGGACACGGAGACTGTCCCTGGACCCCAAGAAATAAAGAACCCCCAACGCGCCCATGGAGATACCTTCGTAGAACTGGACGAAGCATCGGCGCTTGAAGAGGACTGCCCCGCGGAGTCCCTTAAGGTAATACAGACAGTGTGCATCCAACCTGATGCCGATTACCCTCCTCCTTCCCTACCACGCAAGTCTTTTGAACCCTCTGACCTGGATAGTGACGCGCAGCTGACACCACGTCAGAAGAGTCAGCTCCAAGAACTAATTAAATGGAATCACTATTTATCCACCCTATTAGCTCTTTTCGAGCAACTGCGTGAAAATGGCCTCACCATTGGCCCCAGCAAATGCCAGTTTGCCCACGAAACCATCAAATATTTGGGTTTCAAAATAGGACAAAGCAAGTCAGGTCCCCACGAGAACAAGATTAAGGCAATCGCGGAAATGCCCCTCCCGATTACAAAGAAGCCATTAAGATCGATCCTAGGATCAGCTTCTCCCTATCAGCGATTTGTTCCGAATTTCGCTGCAATTTCGGCCCCCCTATGCCCCCTTCAGGAAAAGAATTTCTCCGATCGTTTACGTTGGAATGATGTCGCTGTTTCCCATTTTAATCAGCTCAAAAGTAAGTTCATTTCTGCCCCTATTTTTAAGTTGCCCAACCCGGAAAAATCCTTTGGGGTTAAGACCGACGTGATCAACGAGGGCATTAGAGGTGTACTACTTCAATACGTGGATGACAGAACGAGTCATCCAGTTGCATATGCTAGTCGTCAATTATTACCACGCGGAAAGAGATATGCCACTAGAGAAAAGATAGCTCTATCAATTATCTGGGTTATAGACAAATTCAAGCTGTACTTGATATGTAAAGAATTTCAAATAGGAACCGACCACCGTCCGTTAGCCTATATTAGGAATTTGAGACACTCAAACGGCCGCATCATGCGCTGGATCTTACTCTTGCAAGAGTATCAGTTTAAAATAAATTAGATAAAAGGTTCCGATAACCAGGTCGCTGACGCCCTCAGTAGAAATGCGTTACCGAATAGCGTAGAATAATTGTATTCATAGGATTAGTATCTCCATGTAGGTATATACCGTCTTGTACGACTTAATTTAAGATTCTTTTGTAATATAATTAATTAATGTATATTTCTGAATTTTGTAACGCTCAATGTCTAATTTTTTGTATGTCTATATATTTGTTCTTATTAATTTACGTATAAATTATTTTGTCCCGTATGTACTATGTTTATATCATTTCATTGTTCCATGCCCTTTTTTTTCTATGATTTAGTTGTATAAAAGGTTATTTTCCCCTGTAATCTAAAGATCAAAATAATCATATGTATTGAGGTAATACTAGTTAGGTGCAGGAAGGTACGGTTGGTACAAGAAAACGAGTTCCCTACAACGGAGCTCTATCGTTGTCCCTTCTCTCTTTTTTTCGAAGTGACAACTTCCCCTGGAATGGAGGGGTGTGATAGAACGAGTTAATTTCAACTCCTATCCCATATTATTAAAAACCACGATGCTGCCCACGTGCATCTTCGATTCGAGGCTTGGAATCTTATCTCAGCTACCGGATGCCAATGTTTAAACAAGGAGGTTATCGTCCCCCCGTTCGCCCCCATACGCCGACCTCGCCAGATCGAGTTAGGCTTATGAACAAATAAGGCATTTTTCTCTGGCCCGGCTGTGCGTTTCCTCCAAGCTTTCACTCCATTTTCCCCCACGCCAAGGAGATGTCCTGGCTATTTATATGCAAACTTTACAAATAAGATCAGATTGGAGATCCAGATTTTCGTCGCGAAACATCACCACGACCCTCTCTCCCTTTGTGCGCCAAGGGACCTCGACCTCGAGATTCACCATCACTTGTCCAGAAGGAGGACAATATTCCTTGAGTGCCAAAGGTTCGAGCCTTTCCGACGTCAAGTCCCCAAGGCTTCCCCCCCTGTTGTTCAAAGGAGAACAGCATTAGAACAGCCATTGTTCGTTTTGAGCCCTTCGCCAAAAAACGGTTCTCATCCCCCCCCCCCTGTTGTTCAAGGATAACAACCTAGAACAGCCATTGTTCGTTTTGAGCCCTTCGCCAAGAAACGGTTCTCATCCCCCCCTGTTGTTCAAGGAGAACAACCTAGAACAGCCATTTTTCGTTTTAAGCCCTTCGCCAAGAAACGGTTCTCACCCCCTCTGTTGTTCAAGGAGAACAACATTAGAACAGCCATTGCTCTTGAGCCCGTAAACAAGAGACGGTTCTCATTCCCCCCTTTGTTCAGAAGAGAACAAGTAGAACAGCCATTGTTCTTCGAGCTGTTCGTCGAGTAACGGTTCTCCTTTCCAAGACGCCTCGTCGGGATCCTTTTATCCCCCCCCCCCACTTCGGCTGGAACTCGCCAGTGGACCGAATATTCCTTCAAGTACCTTCCACTGCACCCTAATGAAAAGTTACGTAAGCCAAACGTCACCTTTGGAGTATTGATCCCTTTTGTCAATTCTATCCTGTGCTTTAAATTGTTTTTCGAACCATCCCATCTCTTTAACTCTATATTTGTTTTACCTTTTTTTAATCCCTTAAATCCTTGGATTAGCCCGAGTCTCCACGACCCTTTCCATTCTGTTTATGTCAATATTTTCCGTTTTTGTGTATTGTTTATAGTTATTATTAATAAAACTCTATTTTATTAATGATAGCAATATTATTATCCTTGAGCTCAGTTCCACTTCTTAAGCATTTTGAAGATACATAATATCGGCCGCCAGACAGTAACGCACTCTAAAGATAATTAAGGAAGTTCCCTCAACGAATAGTGTTATATGGTATCGTCGGGAGTCATTCTACGACATACTTATACCATACTACTTCATACACAAAGTAGTTTCTAAATTGCCCCAAAAAATTGGCCTCCGGAGAAATATAATGTCAAAATGGCTTGGCAGTCAAAGTGTTAAGAATGGAGATCAGAATATTGATAAGATAAGTTATCTATAGAAAAAGATTTATCAGAAGTTTCATCATTATCATTATTCTCGATATCATATTCATCTTTATACAGCCGTTTATTTGACTTGTTATGAAAACTTGATTGTTGCAAATTTGTGATTCTTAGAAAAAGAAATTAATAATTTATACGTTATTTCAAGGATGAAAGTAGTAAGAGAATTCTTATTTTTAAAAATCGATCCACTGGTTGGACATATTGCACCAAATTATCGAAAACTTTACCTTTTTCGATAATATATGCCTATGATTCGTAATTTTTAACCATACTAAAGCAACAAGCACAGTGAGCACATTATACTAACATATTATCATAGAATAATTCAATAAGCCACAAATTTTATGGGTGATTTTGTGAATCGAAGATGCAGTTAAAGTTCAGATCGCCAATTTTTATTCTCTCGAAACACCGTTTTCTTTAACCTATATTTCCATTTGAAGTTTTAATTCTCATTTTTATATTAAACATAAATCATTTTATTTTTGATTTCATAGCTAATATAGATGGAACCAATAAATCAAAGATATATTTTTTCCATTAGCTATTATATTTTAATTACGGCCTATCGCAAGGTGAGGTCGCACTAAAAAATATACTTCATCGGGAGCCAGAGGTGGGTTGTATCGCATTGAATGTGGTACAGAATCCCATCTTAGTTTTGATTCATAAACTGGATTTAAAGTATTCTTCGTCCCGTATCGGCAGCTGCCATTTGGAGAAGATTTTCATTCTTACAATTAAAACAAATTTAATATGCACTTATGATTCAATGATTGCTCGCACTTCGAAAGAAATCCTTAATGACTTATAGAAAAAATCGCAGCTACTTGAAATGAATTTGAAAGATTTCATATCTCATATTGATATAAAATAGGTTAATTGTTTTTATTATATATTAAATTTATGACTATGTATGTACTCATACCTATACGCTGTTTATTCAGCTTTGTTCTGTCACCTTTTCAGAGCAGAAATTCATACCGAGCAGAAAAATATCAATTACCTTGAGACGGAAAATTCTATGGGAATAGCGTCAATAAAAAATCGTATAATAAATTTTATTTTGGTTAGACTTGAATCCATTATAATGGGTTCAAGTCGAACCAAAATAAAATTTTAATTAAGGGACTCCGTATGCACAATAGTATTCTAAATAGAGCGCTTTTTTCCGAAGTAGTTTACCAATCCTTTGAAAATGTTCGTAAGGACAGTGCTCAAAAGAGAGATTTTCTTGTTCTCTATTCTGTTGCGATCTATCCAAGAATTGCACCTAGAATTAAACATGGCAAATAACAAAAGCAATAACGAGCGCCTACAGTGCCTCTTAAACACCTGAGATTCCTACATTTTACTAACATTAATTTTTCTTGAATGTTTTACAGTATTTTAGAATCTTACAATTGTCATTTAATTATACGCAAGTATTTAATAAGATATTTTTCCTTAGTATATCTTTAATTAGATGTGTTCATAATTAAAAAGTTTAATAGATTTGAACAATGCTTTTCGTACTCTATTTTTTAAATTTATGTGTTGTTTTTTGAAATAAAATTATATTAATTTTTATACTAATAAAACAATGCTATTATATTAAGGTGATCTTTAAAATTATTTGACTTATTTACTGAGATAAGTTTGATATGTGAATAATTAAAAGGGTGTGACCTGTGAAACATCCCTTCAACATTTGCCAAATGCCTTTGCATCTATTATTTAGTGCGTAAGGCAAAGATTTTCTTTAGTAAGTTCTCCATTGCATTGAAATTATTACCTACACTCTTATACACAGATTCCTATTATTAATCAGCCTAAAATATTATATTCCGGTCCTTTGTTCTTTTTTAAAAACGGTCAAAATGTTCCTAGATTTAGCAGAAAAAAATAATATTGACAAAATAATGAATTGAAAAATATGACTGAGTATGTTTATGCTTTTACGTTAGGGACATGCTGATTATAATATTGATGGCATTTCTTTGTAGAAAATTTAATAATTACTTTTGAGGACGACTAGTAAACTTTAGGAGAGCAGTGGTCTTATCTCAGTGTTCATTGCTCATAAAACCTACCACGAGCTCTCTCTATTTTAAAAGGGTTTGTCAGTATCTATAGGCACTGGCTATTATTTTATATTTTGACATGTTTACTAATCTTAGTTGCAAACTTTGCACAGTCTGCTTTGCAAAAGAGAACATCAACAAAAAAGATCATTTGATCACTCTATATTCGGACACTTCCAATGTTGAGCTGAGGGACTTTGGATGAAACTGCTCTTTTTAGACCACTGTATTCTATTCCTACTCCATTAAGTCAAATTATTTTTTATTATCACGTGAACCCATTATAATATTTCATAAAAGATCAAAGTGTTTAATTTTTAGGTTTATTTGAGTCTATTCTTCTATATCAGAATGTGAAAACCACAATCTCATTTTTCCTGTTATTTTATCTTTATAATTTAACAAAAAATTTCTTTACTAGGAATAAGATTCTGTTTCACCTTTAGCCGTCCACATGCACAAAATTGGGACAAATTTTAAACTGTAAGAAAATGCCTTTTAATTGTGAATTTCCAATTTGACTTCAGAATTGAGTTATAACTATTTTTCGTTTCCACCTTTGATTTAAATTTCTTATATGATTTTATATATACACCATAATTCACTAAAAATATCAAATTATAACTCAAATATATTTGGCAATAATAAAAATTTTCCTCTAATAATAAAAATACTTTCCTTTCTAATTTCTGGTAAATTTGAAGTTATGTAAATCATATCATGCAAGAGATTTCTGAATTTTTCGTTGCCTTTAGGATATGTAAGCATCCTAATGTAGCGTTCGAGTAGAGGAATGTTGCGGTGTTTTCTTGAAAGAAGTTGATATTTTATTACAACTAATATTATTAACCTTTTCTCTAGTTACCAACTTTTTCCACAACACGCAACTGAATATATAGCAAGTAGCATCGTAGGAGTAAACAAAAAAGGATCCTGTCTTCTTTCGGCAAAGATGGACTTAGCAAGTGCTTAGTAGATGTTTTGAATGTTAATCAGATTGAACTATTTTTCAAAGTGGACTGAGACTTGCATTATTTAGGTTTACTATCAATTATTATGGAGTCAAACTAGTATTCTTTATCGTAGAAAGAATAGTGAATGGTGAAAAAGTCTGTTAATTACCCATTTCGAAACAAAATCAATAATAAAGATATGGGTAGAGTATAAATTTGTAATAGGATTCATTGAATCTTTCAGACTAAGATTCATTATAAGAAATGTTGATGAAACTTGTTCTAATACGTATTACAAACGCGGATAAAAGTTTTTAGTAATCGGAGACCTGAAATTTTTATTATTCCTTGAACATGTCTGTAAGGAAATGGTCACTTCCCCCCCCCCCTTCGACCACTCTTGGTGCAGTTCCAAGGCGGTTACCGCAAGGACATCCGCCCCAGGCATCGGCGAGTCGAAAGCGTAACCACAACATGGCTTAACCCAGTGCCATGAAAGACCCTAAAGGTCAAAAAGGTAAGATCTCCTCCAGGAGAGTGAGATCCAGTTTCACGTCGAACAAGAAATTGGAGACGGGTTTCTCCCAATCTCGATGGCTAACGAGGAGCCGATGTTTGACTTCGTGGGAAAGACCGTTAGGAAAAAGAACTCTCCTGGGGCCGTCCTCAAGCCCCTCTCCCCCTTACCACTCCCCCAGTGGGGGGTGCGAGGTATAAATGAGGAACTCTGAGGAAAATCGAGGTAGTATACGTCAGTCTCCAGGTGACGAAGTCCTCGGATCCAAAACCGAGCTACCTAGACTGGATTGGTAGTATACGTCAGTCTCTAGGTGACGAAGTCCTCGGATCCAAAACCGAGCTACCTAGACTGGATTGGTAGTATACGTCAGTCTCTAGGTGACGAAGTCCTCGGATCCAAAACCGAGCTACCGAGACTGGAGAGGTAGTTTACTTGTGTCGCCAGACCAAGAAGCACCCTGCAAGAGAGGCAGGGCTACCTACCTTAAGGGGCTGAGAAAAAGCTCATCCTTGAGCTAAGTCCCTGGTTATCAAACCAAACAATAAGTGAACTTTGATAAGTTCGACTTACTCTCGCCAGAGAGATTCCTCATATCCTGCTGCACCTTAAACACCAGGAGTATTCCTCGTCCTTGAGGAATTAAGAAGAAGAAGGAAAAGGCTCCCACTCTAGCCCGTTATTTGGTGGCCACACCAAACTTTAAGTAACTTATTCTCGCCAGAGAAATCCCCCTCCGTTATCCTCGCCCGTGAAGAAGACCCACCCCGAGTTCAGTCCTCGTCCATAAGGAAATTAGTAACGAAGGAGAAAAGCTCCTCCTCGAGCTCGTTACTCGGTGATCACACCGCACTCCAATTTAACTTGAATTAAGAACCAAGTTCGACTCATCTCGCCAGAGAGACCACGACTGCCTAGGTGGTGCATAAAGCACCGAAATTGTTCTCGTCCTGAAGAACCCCCCCCCCCCCCCCCCCGGAAGAACGTGTGGACCCCCAGCTGCTACCCTCGCCAAGACGACCGTGGAATTCCGCGCATCTACACGCGTCAAGAGTAAATATTTCTGAGGCCCTTTAAACTCCACGAGTCCGTAAGCCTAATTTTTATATTATTGTTGTGTAGAGAAAACGTTAACCAAGTTTTGTGGGTAAACTAATTTAATTAATTTTTGTTTAGGATAATATTCCGAGTATTCCTGTAGTTAATGTATAAATGTTATGTATTCAGTTGATAAAGGTCAATTATAAGTTATTTTGGGATAAATGTTCGTTTCTCTTATATATATATCCTTACGTGTTGCACAACAGCTCTGTGCTTTAAGATATTCTTATAATATCAATATATTAGACACTCTTAGCACTCTTAGAGACTAGAACAAAAAGGAGGGGCATTCTACGACACTAAATAAAAGTGGTGTCAGGTAAGTAAGGTTCTTATCAGAAAGAATTCTACGACAATGTCTATAAATATGCTGATTGTGGTTTGCTTTGCATAGTGGCCGCTATGTATTGGTTTCTAGCTGTATGTCCAATTTACTGCTAAGTTCTCTCACAATTTGGAATGGCATTATAAATTGAGAGACATACGATGCTCTCATGAGAGATTTTATCCTGCGTTCAGACAAAGAGGTCTGGGGAAATGCCAGTATGTGATTTTCCAGCAGGAAAATAACCCATGTTACAAGTCAGTGTCCACTATGGACTGGTTCTTGAAAAGATATGACGCTGATGGATTGACTCCTTCAGGCTTCGGATATGATTCCAAGGAAACAATTTACAGGACCTGAAATCAGTTGTATGGCGTTGTCAGTCAGCCTCCAATGAGCAACAAAAAGCAGATATCACTGAGAAGTGGAGCACCATCAAACTCACTAGGTATTTCACGATTTTGGAGGGTAGATCTCGGAGAATAAGTGACCTAATCACTGCCAATGGACCCTCATCCCTCTACTGAGCTTCTTGTCTCAGTTTTGTTTTGTGTTTTAACTACTTATCTAATTAGTGTCGCTAATGTGACACTTTTAGAAAATTTAATAATTTCTATATATATCCGATAATTCCGCCATGCAATATCATAATAGGCAATAAATATGATGTGTTATATGAAGGAATTGGACTTTAACCTAACGCAAATTGAGGTCAGAATTTCATTCAATTCAATACCTCGCATTAAAAAATGCGAGGTATAAGGAAGCTGTCGAGGTATGCCTGTGAATACTCACACAGCGCAAGGGCGCATACACGAGCACGTGGAGATAGCTAACTCGTGGCCACCTGCGATATGCTTTGGGACAATTAAAGGAGTGGGGGACCAAATCCTTGATTTTTATACAGAGTCCGATTTATGGTTGACCGGGATTTATCTAATGGCTTGCCAAGTTGCAGCTCAACGGATATATACAAGAAAAGGGGGAAAATTACTCGTCAAGATAGTTAATTAGATTGTGACACTTTATAATATGACAGAGTTAAGGGGGAGGAGCAAAATTAACATTAACTTGAACAAGAGATATTAATTACGATTGACGGAGTGTAATCGGGGTTTTACAACACAAGATCGCTTTACCTTGAAGCATGGTGGAGTTCTTACGGTGTGGGGAGACCAACGGCACAGGTCTTGGCGAAGATACTTCACGGAATCCTAATGAAGAGGTCTCGTAGATGGGAATTCTGGGTACTTGTTGTTCAAGAACGAGATTTTCTCTGCTCTAGAGATATGGAATCTGAAACAGGAGACGGTTCTGCCGCTTGGCAGGGGAGTCTTGAATGGGTCCAAGAAGAGGGGGGCCGCACAGTTCTCCGAGAAGAAGATAGCTACATAGCTTTCCTATTAACAGGGGCCAAAGTTTCACGAAGGGAGATCTGCTGGTTAGTTCTTAACGACGAGGTACGACTCGAACAGGGTTTGCGGGACTTCGCGGGGTAATAGAAAAAATAGTCTGAACGGAGGCACTGGCAGACTTTCAATCCCCTCAGGAAATGGTAGACTCAGGGGTAAAAAGCCAGGTGGCTGGTCAGATAGGTAGCCCATGGCATGGCCATTCTTAGAGGATTCTAAACTTCAGCTTATGTAAACTTACTTCAAGATAACGAGTCGGATCGGACAACGAAGTTTTCTCATGGTATGGCAGTAGGGTTAGTACGGCTGCGATCCTAGGGAAATAAACATGCTTGGGAACATGAAGGCGATAGCTCAAGGTTATTGCGGCGGAGGGTTGGCTGGGTCGGGTAACTCAGCGCAGGACTGCTTCCTTCTCGAAGATTCTAAACTTTCCACGCCAAGGAATACGTGGCTTAGAGCAAAGGGGCTTAAAGGGGGTATTCCGAGGAGGGCTTTCTCTCACGCTGTTCCTTCGATGGCATCCCCTCCAACCTCTCTCTTTCCGAAGATGACATTTTTCTGATAATAAGAGGAGGGAAAATGGCCTCTCCAACCATGGGGAAGTTGTGTATGGGTAGATTTTGACCTAGGTCTACAGGTGTACAATAAGAGCGGGCAATAAACTTGAATCGACACAGCTGTAATCAAATAAAAGAATGACTTTGGTTTAATTCCTGACGCAAGGTATATTTAAAAAGGTATCGTCGTTAACCAGTGAATCCCCCCAAAAGCAAAATAAATAAATACATGAAATAGTTAAATGCGAGTCATAATAAAATTTAATTTAAATAAAGATTCATTCATGAAAAGGGTAGTGGAACCATATTCAATACAAAAAAAAGTAAATACACAAAGGATAAATATGGAAAAAAAACAAAATAAATTTTTCAGGGAAACGAAGGAGTATAAACGTACACAGGTAGGACGGAGTTATAAGATTATTAAAAAGGGACGAGTACACAGGGTCGATTATATACAGGGGGTAAAAAGATTAACACAATATACTTTGTAAGGGGAGGATCCTTGACCGGATTCCTACTTAAACAGTCTGCAACACATTTTTCTGTCCCTATTATATACCCTATTAGCTACTGGTATTCCAGTAGAAGTAAACTCCCAGGCCCAAAGCTTCCGTTTCGGCTTTTACATTATTTTAAATAAGCCAATGGGCGATGATCGGTTACGATCACTATCTCTTTACCTAACAAATATGTTTGGAATTTATGCACGCTCCACACGATTGCTATAGCATCAAGTTCTATTACCGCGTAGTTCCTTTTGCATTTCGAGAGCTTCCTGCTGGCTTATGCAATGTGATAACTGTTGCCATCTTTTTTATACTGGAGAAAAACGCAACCTATTCCTTCACTACAAGCACCCGTTCGTATTCCAAACGGTGTGTTCGTGTTCGGGAGTCGCAGTATGGGAGCTGACGTTAGTTTTTCCTTCAGCTGATGGAATTGGCCGGTTGCCTTGGGGTTCCATATAGGAGTTCCGGGGAACGTGTATTTAAAAGGGAGCTAAGGTGGGACGCTAAAGAGATAAAAGTTTGGATAAACCGTCTGTAAAAGGATGTTGAGGCGAGAAAAGAGCGTGATTGTTTTTTCATACGCGGAAGGGGCATGTCGGCGATGGCCGGAAACCTTTCTTGCTGAGGTGCCATTTCATTTTCACTAATGTGGAAACCAAGGTATTTTATGGGTCCGTAGGAAAATTGAATCTTTCTGGAGCCTATAGTGAGCCGTTTTGTTTTCACGAAGCCGATTGAGGAGAGAGCGTAGGAAGATTAGATGTTGGTGCCATGTGCGGGTGGCCACGCAAACGTCATCAAAGTAAGAAGAAATGTTATTCAACCCATCCAGTATCCGGCACATCATGCGATTATAGTTACTATAAGCAGTAACTAAACCAAAATGAAAACGCCTAAACTACATAAGGCCTTTTTATGTGGGAAATGCGGTGTATTTCTGGGCACTAGCCTTAAGGAGGATTTGTTAGCTCGGCGTTATTGCGGGGGAGGGGAAGCGCGGAGCGTCCGAAAGCACATACAGCTGGGTTGGGGGATTCCGCGCGGAAGTGCTTCCTTCTGGAAGATTCTAAACTTCCTACGACAAGGAGCCCGTGGTTTAGAGCAAAGGGGCTGAAAGGTGTATTCCGAAGGGGGCTTCCTCTCACGTTGGTCCTTCGAGGGCATCCCCTCACAGAAGCTAGTACTTTTATTTTGCTTTCCAGATATATTGGCCATTACATGCGAAGCTACACCAATATTGTCACAAAAATAATCAGGAAGCAAGCATCATCCGAAAGCATACGGTCCTGGCTGTATCAGGCCTGTACACACTTTTTTGTAATATATCCTTCATTCATTCACAAATCATCCTCACTTTGCAGGACACGACAGGGGCAACCCCTGTGAACACAACTAGATCTCAATGGGAGCTCCAGCAAAGAATATACTTCGTCAAACAAGAAAGGGCAGACACTTTCGTTCATCAGTTCGGATGTGAAAAAGCCCCCTTTTTAAGCAGAATTCACGACTTGGTGGACCACTTCAAGAACTTTGGGACAGCGGAGAACCTCAATGCAGCTAGTGAGAACCTTCCAAGAAATTCAGGACGCCCCAGCTGAGCAAGTCGAGAGCCTGAGAGAGTCAGTTCATCGGAGTCCAAATCGCACTTTGGGAAAGTGAAGTTAGTCCTTCCGTATATCCCATAAAAGTTGCAGGAGAGTACTAGTAATGGAAGGAAAGACCTACCCATACACAATACAGAGGAAGCAGATGCTTACAACTTCAGACAAGAGGCATAGAAAGGCTATGGCAGTCGAGATACTGGAGAAGATTTCGTACACCCCAACTTTCCTTAACCTCCTTTGGACCTCAGATGAAGTTCACATCCATCTTGAAGGAAAGGTAAACTTAAAGAGAAATGTCTTCTGGGGGAACTTCAGACCAAATAAGGTAGCGACCAAGCCCATGCCCCTACACTCCACTAAGGTATGGGCAGCAATCTCAGCCAGAGGTATCATCGGACCAATCTTCTTCGAGGAATCTGGCATGAGAGTGACAGTCACCAAGGAGTGGTATGTTGAGGTCCTCGAAACCTTCGAGAGGGAGCTGCAATTTTGAACAGAAGAGCGGGTGTTACATCCATCTGATCGGCCTCGATCTGCGAACCTCAAAGTCTCTTAAGACATGGGGGTATTTTTTATAACAAGGCAATATTCTGACCACAGGGGTTCCTTTGAAACAAAGAATGGCAAAGACACTAAGAACTACTGGGGGTCAGACTATGAAAAGTGAAGAGACAAGGTCAAACTGTCGGATAAATGGGATAGAAATTATATGTTTTAATTACTGGTTGTTTATATCTATGAATTTTTATTGGTTAATTATCTGACATACCTGGTGTTTCATTAAACACTGATTCGCTCGCTACGTTCTTTCATGGGCTAGAATCTAGTTGCCTTAGAAAAGCTCGGAGGTCATCTTTGCATGGGCCGTCGGCCAGTTTTGAGGGATGCTCCATCATTGTAGAATTCCTAAGTAATCAGGAATTTTAGCTCCATCTCTGACTTTGCACTGGGAAGGGATGGCAATGTATTTGGAGGGGGAGGTGAAACTTAGCATAGCTTATAACCTTTTTCTCATATAGAAGTACATTTTTTACAAGTTTCAGATTATTTTGCCCACACATGTGCTTTCCAAGTAACATGACATGTTTCCAACCCGGTGTGTGGGACAATGATATTTATGAAAATCAGGACAAAACATTGCTCTTATCTACCTCCTTATACACATAAATTATGTGCCAAATTTGAGCTCAATTGATCACGAAGATGGCCACTTATATTGCATAAATTTATCTTTAATAATTGTTTATAGAGGTAATATTTTTCATGTTTCTTCTTAATTAAACCTATTGCTTAAAGCTGCGTTCAACGACTTGCGAAGGTAATAATTTATGTCTGCTTAAATTTATACTTGAAAAGGTTTTCAGCCATTGCAGTGTTAAATCATTTGTTAATAAGCTTGGTTATCTAGTTCAAATAGAAATGTACTTTATTTTGGTGAAACCATTTAGTTTTTTAGATACAGATTCTCTGTCAGCCCAATTTACGATTTTAAATTGAAATTAAATCAGGATCACTCTATTTGACTCAACGGATTTATTTTTAACCTTAATAATTAATTACGTACCTCTAAGTTAAAGGATCTTTCAGCTTAAGATGCATTTTCGCAAAATAGGTAAACAAAATAGAACTGCTTGTTCTTCGTCAGGGTCTGGTGTCTTTCTAATCTACTTCAGCCCACTGGTTTGAACTTTATGGTCTCTTGAAATTAAGAAACTCGAATCTTTTCCGACATCAGCCCTGTATAATATATACTAGCCCATTTATGAACTTTCTTTGAATTTTATTGGTATGATTGTATTGCCTTACACATATCTAAAGCAAACTCCATCAGACATTTCTCTTCCCTCGTTGTTCTGCCTGAGGTAGACAATTAAGTGTTTAATCGATTTAAGGGAATCTGTCGCATATGATGCGCTTTTATGTATTTAAAGTCTCGTTTATGGCAAAATAAGAATTTCTTATGAAAAGGAGAAAGAAACACTATTAAAAGTTATGAGATTATTTTAGGTGAACAATTTTATTAAATTAATTAAGCACCAAGGTTGCCGATATAAGCATGATAAGTATCATTAATTAAGTTTTGGGGCCCCAAATCATGTAGTATTCGTCCTCTATAATTAATAGGCTTTTAGATCATGCCAACATGGGAAGTTAAGGAATCGACATTAATTTCCATGGTCAGTTTCACTATCTTATGAAAATCAGTGTCACATTTTGCTCTTTAAACACACTTGGAACTATTTCAATATTATTTGATTCATTAAAGTGACTTTGTGAAACATTATCAGAATCTAGCAAAAATACGGAATCATTCAAAAATTCCGCAACATTATTTTTATTTTTCGTAGTATAAAATAGTTCAATAAATTAGAAATTGTTGGTATATAAGTTGAACTCTACATCTGGTTAAAGGTTAAAATGGGTGATCATTTGACTTTGGAAATGAAGGTTACAATCGATGCCTGGCAGGAATTTCACCAATCTCCAACCGAAACTGAAAGACGATTTTCATTATTCTAAATTAATGAATGAAATGAATTGTAGAGCGTACTCAGCACGCTCAACGATTTTTTTCATTCATTAGAGATTTATGGGAACAGGCTCTGTGGCTAATAGACCAGGGAGTATCTCTGATTGAAGTAGCCGTTCTGAAGAAAACATTGCTATCATTGAAGAAACTTTCGAAGGACAAAATAAGAGATGAAATGTAGGTAGAATTAGAGAGAGAATAGTAAGAGAGTAAAGTGGTTAAAGGGTGAGTTTAAAGAATAGATGATGTGTAGGAGACAGAATAGAAAGATCCCTGGGGAAAGGGTAGCTCTGTCAATGTGTTAGATTTGTGTGTTTTGGGGTTGTTTTTTCCTTATTTAATGAACTATAAATTATAAATTTATAGTTCATTTAATCAAATTAATCGTGGTTAATTTAATTATTATTTTCGATCTTATTGATCGATTGATCTTTTGGCATTCAAGCCTTTATTTTTAGCGGGGTTTTATTCCCGCTGTGAGTTTTTGAAAAGTTTTTAAGAAGTTTTATTTTTATCATTTTTTAAATGAATTTAAAAAGTGAATTGGATTTTTAGTTTGCGTTTTGCAAATGGTTTTTAATTTGAGTTTTAATTTGCTAAAGGAACCTGGGCATTACATTGGACGTTTTTGTCAGTTTTGTCAAGTGAATTTCGGAGTCACATCATTGTCTGTCTGTAACTTGCTACTTTTGATTGGTATTATTTGTCGGTAAACTTCGATTTCTAAATGTGTACGAAAGAATTCAGGGGTCAGGCGGGTGCCAATGGCTTGCCATATCCTCTTTGCTCTCTCGTGGAGCACCACGTTGATCGGAGATAATCCAACCGAGTCGTACGAAAGAATTCAGGGGTCAGGCGGGCGCCAATGGCTTGCCATATCCTCTTTGCTCTCTCGTGGAGCGCCACGTTGATCGGAGATAATCTCTTCTTCGGGTGTTTGTAATAAGTAAAACCGCTTTGTTCTGGATGACTTGAAGTTTCGCAATGTGGGTCTTGGCGCTCGTGTTTAACGGCACTGGGGGGTACAAGAGTCTCAAGCGAATGCACGCATTGAATATCTTGAGTTTATTTGAGCGAGTTAGGTCACGAAACCTATAAAAATCCCTCAAATCTTTCTTGCCATTCGCGACTGTTCGTCCGATATGACTCTTGTAGCCCCCTGTGGTGGTTTTGAGCCCCATAACCGTCCTTTGCGAGCAGTAGGGGATTCGCTCCCCTTCTACCCGTATATCGTTGAAGGTCTTGCGAAACATGGGAATTATTTTGAATTTTGGGGCATTGGTCGATATCTTCTACTTCCTCTCGAAAGAGTTGATGTTAGATATCTCCCTAGCCGTGTTTCTCGCCATAAATTTCCTGTGAACGTAAGCGGCAAAACAAATTTGCGATATATCGTCAGCGAACTGGACGTATTTTGTACCTTCGGAGAGAGGTTGTGGTAAGTCACGTGTATAAATGTTGTATAAAAGGGGACTGAGACAGCGCCCTTGTGGGACCCCTGATTTGTACTCGAATTCAGGGCCTTTGTGTTCTTTGATTTGTATATATGCTCTCCTCTCCATTATGTAATCGCTTAGAATCCTCTCAAGAATAGGGTTGAGGCCTACTTGCAGGATCTTACATTGCACTCCTCGATTCCAAACCTTATCAAAAGCTATTTTAACATCGCAGAGCACCAGGTCAGCCTGCCTTTTGCTTGCCTTGATGTTTGCAAGTTTTTCCATAATAATGGCTAGTGCCGTGTCAGTCCCTCTTTTCTTTCTGAAGCCGTGTTGCTGCTCGTTATGCAAGTTGGCTTCGTCGAGAAAAGAGTTGACCCTATTTGCCAATATCTTCTCGAAGACTTTGCCAGCGAATTCTAAGAGAGATATCGGCCGGAAGCTGGTAGGGCAGTCCGGGGGCTTTTCGGATTTGGAAATGAAGATCATCTCGGCCACTTTCCACTGATCGGGAAAATAGCCCGTGTTTAGAGCGGGATTCATGATGTTAAGAAGCCCACTCAGAACATTAGGTGGGGCCTTGAAAAAATTCTCCCTGGTCAGCCCCGTGCTACCCGGTGCTCTTTGACAAAAGGATTTAGTGCAACGGAGAGCTCTTGGGCAGTTATTTTACTCCCATAGCCCTCCATCACTCTTTCCTACGACACACAATGATAAGGGGAGGTTTTATGCATTTGTGTGTTTAGCTGTTAGATTATGTCATTTTCGAAATCGATGTCATAATTGTCATTTTCTTCGGGGGTAATTTTAAAGATTAAAGACCAGAAAATCCTAAGAATTCTGATCCGATTCTAGTCACGTATTTTCTGTCAAGTAAGACTTCGACGTTTCTACCTGCATTGTTGTAGGAGGTAAACCCTGATGCTGCACATCTTGCATTCAGATCCCCAGCAAAGATTACGTTTTTCTTATGGTCGAAGATCTGTAGAAGGTTGTGCAATGGTACATAGCCGCGTCTTGGGGGTTGATACCCCGTGGCCACGACCAAACCCCCCAGGGTAGTGCCTACCTCAATGGCAAGGTAAGATTCATTTAAGTCTGGTAGTTTTTTTGTATTTAAGTCCTTTTTTGACGGCTATTTCGCAGCCGTCATACCGTTTCTGGCTATAATTTTTGCTAATGACGTGGTATTGAAATATTTTTAATTCTTCTTGTGTGGTCATTCCGTGTTCGTTTATAAGTATAATGTCAAGGTCACTTTTTTCGCAGAATGTTGCCATAGATGGAATCTTTTCCGACCCACCCATCGACATTCATTTGTATGATCGTTAGTCTATTGGTCATTTTGAGTAATTTAGGTTCTTTAAGTGCGTGGGATTAAAGTAGACGCTTATTCGCGATCTACTTTTGCCCAAAGTGGTGTACTGGGCGGGGTTCACTCCCTGCCATTTCTTTTTTTTCGAAATTTGGTTTTGGTTATCGTGTGAAAACAGTCCGTGGTCAATTTTACCTTATTTTGTGGGAGGGCCTCCTCAACCTGTCGCTCCGAAACCTCGTCTGAGCATTGTCACTTGTATCGTCCGGTCCTAAGATCTTCCGATACTTCACGGGAGTCAATCTTAGCTGGGAACGGAGTCGATTCAGGGGCGTACAATTTTAGGTTGAAGCCTCTCGAATGGTATTTGAGCTGGTGTTCCCTCCCACGTGATGAGGAGGTAGACCGTGGGCCACGAGTTTTGGAGATTTTCCACGACCTAGGAGACCTGATCTCCTTGGGTCGGACTGCCTCATTTGTTGGTGTGGAGGTGTGTGTTTTTTTCGGTGTGAGTGGCGCTTGTTTTTGTGTTTGTGCTTCTTTAGGTTTGTTTAGTCAGGGGTCACGTAAGATGGCTGTGTTTGGGGTTTGCACTTTTGAAGAAACTTTCGACTGAAGCTAAAGAAGTTCATAAGCAGAACTTCGCGTTAATTAGCCATTCATTTTTCAACCATCCAAAGGATACTACGTAAACACATTAAAATGTTTACTTTTAAGATATAAGTTGTTTATGAATTTATAAATAACCTATATGACACATTCATAAAACCATCACCGAAATTACCCTTCTATCTTACATAACATGCTCTTCAGTGATGAAGAAACTTTTTACTTATCTGGTGACGTGAATCGACATAACAAGCGATGTCAGGGTAAAAGCAAACCAAATTGTTGTTGAAGAGAAGGCTCCGTGACTTTCCAAAGCTTGTTGTATGTTACGCTATCTATTTTAAATATGTAGCTTATGGGACAATTTTTCGTCAAAGATGATCAGCAGCGGACTGTTAATGCGACAGGTGTCATTTATCTAGCGATGCCTCAAAACCTTTTTCTCCCTGAATTGGAACGTGTAGCCAATGTTGATGATTGTTTTTCTAACAAGATACTTCTCCTACACATTATGCTAAAGCATTTAGCGATTTCTTGAATCACAAGTTCCCTTATAGATGGGTAGGTCGTAGAGGAACTCGATTTGACACCTTGTGACTACTTTCTGTGTGGCTTCCTGAAAGTAAACTCTATGCATCTAAGCCATTGACTGTTCAAGAGTTAGAGGAACGTATAAGATATACCTGCAATTTTGTTACGAGGGAAATGCTAACCAGAGTTGGAGAGGATGCATGAAAGATGGCCAATATGTCTCGTAAAAGAAGGCGCTCGTATTGATGTCTACGGAGCCTAAGAAAACAGAAGAAGCGGAATTCTTTCGTTGCGGAACTAATTCCATTCATTTTATAGAAAGTTTACAACTAATTTTGTTTAAATACACAAAGCTGTTTTTAATAAATTAAAATTAAAATATAAAAGTAAATAAACAAATAGAAGATAGCATCTAGATTCAAATTGAGATAAGTATAATTTTCATAAAGCTCTCGTCGATAAACAATAAAACCTTTCTGTGAGGCTTGATTAGTAAAACAAATAATTGAATTGATGAATAACTTGTGCAAAAAGGTCAATTATGAGTGAATTTATTGGAAAGGAAGATAATATTCAGGAGTCTAAAGTGTTGGCAAAATAGATCTACTCTCAATGCTTCTATGTATAATATTTCTAACACTAAATAAAAATTCATACCAAGTGTGCTTGAATTAGCAAGTGATGAAAGCAGCAGATATGAAGGAGACCTAGCTCCTGGTATCTACTTTTGGTAAAGAAATTGGGGACTAAGGTAGCGACTGTCTACAGAAAATACTCGTATGTATCTTCTAAGTGTAAAGATCAATTTAAAAATTAACAGTAAGATATAGCAAGTAGGAGTATTTAGTGGAACGAGAGTTACTAGGTGACGATTTACGACCTGCTATCTCCTTTTCAACCGGCGAAACCCAGTTCGTTATTATATCTAAAGTTTGTCTAAGTATTATATCAAATGCCTCCTTACCGTTTAATCAATTTCAAAAAGTATTTTCTGAAGAAAAGGCCAGTAAAAGGAATTTTTCCGAAAAGAGAAGAATTTTATCGTGAAAGAATTAGGCCAATGAAAGTCTTATATGCAAATTTCAAAAGATTTAAAGCGTAATCATCGGACTGAGAAGTCGCTAAAACACACCTCACAAAAAAGTATAATATGCAATTTAGAATATTTCCTTTGTTCAGTAGCATTTAAACAGTTCTTTTTTAAATTTTATTTATTTAATTTGCTTTCACTGCAGTTTTTAAAATCACTTTACATAAGACATTTGAAATCGTTATACTTTGTTATTTATGATTCGTTTATATATCTAGGTTGAAAACTACGAAACAAATTAATAAGCTGCAAATGATATCTTTACCGTAAAATAGGCCATCCAATAATAATTTATAGTATTTTCCTACTATTTAGTATTTAATTTACATATTTTCACATTAATTTTTCTTCATGATTGTCTTGACTACATGAAGAACTTTACAAAGAATACAGTTGTTTACCAGAACTCTGGCTATTTTCAACTTTGCATATAATCTCTAGGAAAAGTTTAGCTCATCCGCCCTCAAATGATTGCACAGTGCCTTTTTTAAAGGGATCGTTCTTTATTGATAACGACTACAGTCCTTTCGGGCAATTCCTATTTACGTTTCATATAAGCGACTATTTTGATTTCCATTAGCGGTACAAAGCTCTTTTGCTCCTTTGTTCTTCTTCTTTCTCATGTTAATTATTGTCTTTCTTCCTTTCCTCTTTTAGTTTATACCGACATCCTTTATTTATTTTACTCTTCTTCATGTCTTTCTTTTTATTAGGTTATTCCGACATCCTTTATTTGTTTTAATTTTCTTATTCCCCTAAAAGAATAACAAACCAAGACATATTTGTGTCCTTTTTATTCTCTCCTTATTATTTCGTTCAAATCAGAGCACAAGTTTCTTTCATCTAATTTTAGGGTCAAGTAATCGAGTGTGATCCAAGGTGTCCTTCCTTGCATTTAATGCTAAAGAATTTCTAATTTGAATTCATTCCACATTAATACAACGATTCTATCTTGGTCCATCTTTACTGGAGTAAGGATGATTCCACAAGAGAGTCAAAGAAAATAAAGGAGGCTAGCCTCCTCCAAATATTCAGATAGTCCACATGTATCTATCTATATAAAAAGTACAAGAGGTAGCAATCACACTCGAGAGGTAACGTGCGCAAAGATCCCCAAAACTGGAACTTTTAGAAGAATTTGCCTAACAGTCTGGGGTACAAGCATTCATCGGAATAATGTGCTGCTGAGCACTCCATTAAATGGTTGTGCAACCCAGGACTGTGCCCAATTCAAAGACTACAGAAGGCAACCTGAAGCCATCACGGTATTAGCGGGTAGGTCCGCGGGAACAGTTGGGGCCAAATGATACTTAAATTTTAGTTGCGCTTGGCCGTCTCCTATATTCTTTGCCAAAAAGACCGTAGGGCTGCTTTGATGCCTGCCATGTACTCGGCGGGAGAAAGAAACGAAAGCTGGTCTGTCGCCCATTCTTTGCAGTCCCTTTGCTGCACTCACGCCGCGCTCAATCCCTACAAGTTCCACACGTCCACCGGAAGATAATCTTGACATACACCCAGCTCGCGGCAATCGTGGAATCATGGATATCACGAACCAACGGGTGTTGAGATTCTAATGCCAAGATATCACTCAAGGCGCTTTTTAAGTGGCATTAGATTATAATCCGTAATCTCCGGTACTGACGGGGTATTGCAACTATGTTGCTTGGCCGTGAAGACAGACACAGTGCTTGGTTGAGTCCCACTGACTTTATACAGAGAGGTTAAAGTGTGGAAATCAACAACCCCCTGGCCTTGAGCCATCCCTTTATACTAGTATGGATCCAGCTTGACAAGAGTGTGTGCTACCAAAAGGCCGAATGCAATACTCCCGGTGCTGTGAAAGCATTGGTAGAATAGGCAAAAAATAGACAAAAGGTAAGAACCCACTAAAGTTGCCTTCTAGGCATAAGCAGAGGAGCCACCTGACCAAGATGTTTACCGAGATCTAAAATGAGTTACCTAATCCAGAAACAAAACGGCTTACGGTATGACTGGCTTCTCTCGGCGGTATAGGAACTGTCGTGATCATATGCGGATGTAGTGAAAGTTTTGGGCGAATGATGGAGGAGAAAGACTCGCGGGTACAAATATCATCAAGTAGACTCTCAATTGAGGACGTGCAGAGGCACCAGTAGCCAGGGTGAGGAAGGTTTCGTGGAGTGAGTCCACCTACTGCAACACACGCTCGGCTGCGGATAGATAAAAATCGAATCTGTAACAAGCTTGGAACGAACAAAAGATCTATAGAAAAGAAGGCACTAGCCCAATTAGCTTAATCAACCGTGTAGGTGCTAAACTTGACGGAAAAAAGTATTTCTATGGCGCGGGACACGAGACCCTAACGCTGCGAATATGAGCCTTTCAGGTGAGGTCTCGGTCAAAATCAAAATCAATGAAACGGTGCAATTCACCAAATCAAAGGGAACCAAGTTTAGGAAGGGTCTGGAGAAATCAGTCGTTGGTAGCAGAAGAGAACTACATTAGTCGTAGCCAAGGTTGTCTACGTAGTGCGTTGCAATGAAATATTCCGCCAGCACCCTGGTTATACTGTTGATGCTCATGGTGAAGTGCGTGACAATGAGGACACTTTTATGCGGGTCACCATCTTTGGCTTCAATTGGGTAAGAAAGGTGTCCACCAACCGTACAAGGCATCGATGATACACCAAAATTTTCGAGATAATGACTTGGAGGCGTGCCTTAGCTCCAATTTTGTGGAAAGTCTATGATACCGTATTGCCATGCTGTTTTTTATACCTTCCCAAGATCGAAAAATACCATGGAGCTGTTGTGCTGTCTCTGAAGAAAGGCCTCAAAAAAGTAATTTTTCAGTCGGTGCAGAGAATTCGCGGTAGAGGAGAACGTGAGGAGGCCGCACTGTTCGGAAGACCTGTGGCGTCTGCTGTCGTGGAAATGAGCTAGTTTAACATTTGCTAATATTTCAATCAACGCTCACACGCATGAAGTTAGAGAGATTAGGCGAAAATTGGCTTTGGTAGACAGATTTATACGCGGTTTTCAAAAGCCGACACAGTAGCGATTTCCCAGCAGCCTGTAAGGATACCCTCTGTCTAGCTCCTGTTCAACAAATTTAACAGAAAATCCCTGCCTCGCTAACCTATTTGTCGAACCATGGCAAACGATACATCCTTCCTTCCCGGGCAGGTGTCCAGGCACCAAGTGAAGTAGTAATGCAATTCATACTAGGTAAACATGTCATTAAAGGGTTCTCAGCCTGTGGAGGTAAAGTCCAGTCAGTCGCCTTAAGCGATATAACGAGGTACATTGAATGCTAGCGAGCAGAATCAAAGCTAGAGAATGCAGAGAAAGCCGTCGAAAGTACTCCGCCACTGACGCACGTTCCAAGCTTGCAGTCCCATTCTAATGGTGAACGGGAGGTGTCTCACACTCAGATAAGCACCACAGAAGCGGTCGGCGTGCAAAAGGCCAGGACATTCTAGGAATGCTAGCTAGGCACATATCGTTGGGGTTACCAGAGAAGAACTCAACGCCATCATCCGCCAACATAAACTTGTCGACTGGGAGAGTGAAATTAGTCATAGATGGAAATGCGCACCACCGCAGGAGATTGAAGTACTGCATCAGGGCGATGCCCCACTTAGCGAAGTCGTTAGCATTGTGCAGTTCTTTGACGCAGGAGGTGGCGAGGGAGTATCCCTGATTGCCGGGCCACTCCGATGAGCCAAGTGCCAGGAAACTTGAATCCAACCCAAAGATCTCAAAGAAGGATGGCGTCGCAGACATCTCAAAACTTGCAACAGTTTTCTCTGCAAGTGCTGTAGATGTTAGTTCGACCATTGCTTGTCGAGGAGGATCGTCAGAGCACTCTTCCTCCTAAAAAGCATTCAGCATCTCTTTCAAAATCTCAATGGCCAAGTGATCATCAAAAAATGCAAAAACAACCAGCTTCTCACTTAAGTACCAGAGATGGCGCCGAAAGACTGTATCTGTTGCATTGACCACTACCTTGTCGGTCTAGGACTCCAGCATCTTAAGCAGTTGGAGGTATTGTGCCGGGGCTGTCGCTGGAGATGTCGCACTGAACAAAGTCAACGTACGTTGAGATGCTGAAAGTGTCGAATCGTTGAACTTCAGATTTTGAGGCAACGCCATGTCCTGAACCAAAAAGAGAAAGTCGGTCGAGCATAGCTGCAGCACCACCTGCCTCTGTCTGCACCATTTTGCCATCTGAGTGCATAACCAGCGGCAGCAAAGGCCTAAACGAGTTTTTAATTTTCTTAGCGGCTTCTGGACGAAACTTCATTCTGTCTCGTCTGGATCCTTATCAAGGCTTTTTGCAGCTGCTGCAAGTATATGAACTCGTTCCTGCACGAATGAATAACTTGGCCCTATCCAGTGCGGCTGAGAGTTGTGGATTCATGAATTACTTCTAGCTCCTGGTGCGCTTTTTTTGGGTTGTGATGAAAAAAGACGGCCCTTTAACACAGCCGTCAGCATCCTTTTCGACACCACGACACTGAAAAGGGGAATAAGTGGGACTGAAACTGATAGAACTTGATGTAGATCTGGAGGAAAGTCCATTGATTTTTTCCAGTTTACGCTTTGCAGCTTGAGAGCACTTCGTACGCTGTTCTTTCTTCTCTTTATCCCTCTGCTGTTGTTTTTCTCGACGTGCAAGAGACATGACCCGTGTTGTTGACATTATTCCCCGGCGCACCTCCTCCCTCTGGGCTTGTAGAAACTTCCTGTCCTCGGCGATTGTATTCATTGACATTGAATCTTCATGTGCGATGTCAATGAGGCGATCAATGGACCAAAGGAAATAATTTCAGTTCTTCCGTTGTTTTTTCTGTTTGCCTGCTTTTGTTCCTTCTTTAGAAGTTTCCGCCGCTACTTCTTTTTTTATCATCTTCTTGTTAGGATGGAGGTAAATTTTGTGTTGAAGCACCTGTTTTCGTGATAAAAGCATGCTCCCAATGATATTAAGCTCAACTGAATCAAGTAGGTAGACACTTGTTATAGCTCTGGTCAATCCTCGGCTAGCATCGACGTACGACTCTACGACAAACATTATATAACTCTGGTGTCAGGTGTGGGGTGACCTTACGAAAAAGCGCTTAAACTTTAAAGTTAAGTTATCATACTCTTAGACATTTCACTGTGAAGACATTTTAATACACTAGATTTCAATGTCAAATGTTAATTAAGGATTTTTTAGTTATTTATCACTCATTACTTCACTTTCAATGGTGAATTTTGACTGTTTCTTTAAAGTATCAAAACCTCTAATGAATAGAGATACAGGTTTCATTAAATCGATCGATAAAAAGATAAATTTGAAATAATGGTTATTATTACACGAAGATTAACTCACCCTAAAGTGTTATTTATTTCCCTTGTCCCTTCTGCCGTAATTTAAGCCCCCAAATTAGTTATTTTATATAATCACAACCATGCATGCTCAGTGAAATATTTTATTTCTCGTTAAGTTTTAAGTGCCAGAATGTTCGCAACTGTTACATTTTACCAACTCAAGCATAAATCAAAATATTCCAAATGTATAAATTAAACAACTTTTTTAGCACAACCTTGTTAGGAAAAAACTGTGTGATACAAGCAGTTCTTTCATTATTGTAAAAGCAGGCTACATCAAAACAGTGGATTGATTATGATGATTTGAAGGCTTCTCTCTACATCTTTTCACAGTATATACAGCTATGTTGAAATTCAGGATGAAATACACTACCTTGCGTTTTTATTGCTACTAGGAAATTCATGAGAATATTACGTTAGAATTATGCCCTTTGAGGAACGAAGGAAACTCGCGGAATTCCATTTAACATGGCAGAGTTAAGCATAGATTTTGATTTGGCAGCTCGAAATTTATTTGTCCTTGTTTTGCGCGACATTGTTGTGCATTTTGGATAATTTAATTTTTGCCATATAATTTTTGAAAAATTCAAAATATAATGATCTATTGTCTATGGTATTCGTTTTCTCGACGATATATGATTATACGTAGTTTCTACATTTTTTCCTAAATCTATTTAAGAGTGAATATTGTTATTCATTTACGATACTTGAATAATACAATTAATTTGGATAAATTCGCCTTTTTGATTTTGAGTACCTGAAAGCCATTACTTTTCTTCTCTCTAGTAATATTTCAAAGTCCGAGCTCCGTAATCTTATTCCTATAGTGCTGGGTCTATTTATAAAACACTTACATAATTTTCGCAATACCTTGGTCGTATAAATTTATTTAAATGCATTTTCTTGATGGTAACTGCATCCTCATTGGTTTGCCTTATACCTGAAAGGTATACACACAAACTTGTTAATTAATCTCGTTCTCAAGTGCTAAGCTACGCCATTGCCAATGGATACATCCCTTCCAATATCCACAAAGATTAAACCACTTCGGTTGTCGCTAGATTTAGATCGCCGTCACAGTAGATGACACGTGGTGTTGGTAACTGGGTATCGTCATTCGTCGCTTGTATCCTGGACTAGATCATACAATTGGAAGGTATAAGGCTCCGACACCCTGGGCGGTTGCACGCGTCTCGTCTCAGAGATATGTAAATAAGTGTGTCTCCATAGCTGATAATATTACTCCTTAGCCAGGTTTTCAGAACCAAGGAAAGAGTAGGTATACAGCTGCTGCCATAGGTTTTCGAAAACTTGGAATTTCATTTATTCCTTTGGAATTTTTTTTATGGTGGTGTAGATTAGCATACAAGAGTCCAATACATCTAGAAAGCAATATGAAATTACAAACTTACTTATAATCTTTTTTTTAAATATTTAAAATATTGATGCTATTTCAATCCTGGCATCAATATTCGATTATGTGGAATATTACAGTCATAATGTCTTCATTTATTACATGATATTTGTTGATTAATATGATAGTTCATGTTGATAGAGTCTAATATTGATATGATAATTGCGAAAACACGCAACAATACCGTGTACAAAAGAACTCTGATACGCTCGCTACAGGAGAAGGATCTGTCTTGTCCACTAAGGATTCATCTCCTATTTTTTCTTCTAGGTTCTTTCCATAGCCCATTTCTATGTAATTAAAGATAGTACATTTTAATATTTGATGTTATATTTTACCTAATATAGTACAAGAAGCAATTTAAAGCTTCCTCGTGTCACAGAGAAATACGAGTGACTCTTCCATCTTGATAGGTTTTGAGCTTCAGTTTTGATGCGCCCTTTGAGGTTTATTGTATGTTCTGACCTGCCATTATAGTTTTAGTTAAGGTGAAAAATAGGGCAGGAATTAGGGCTAGTAGTAAACCTAAGCGTTATTAATAATGAAAAACAGGTTTCGGCCATGAAATGAACGAGTTATTTAAATAAAAATGTGACTGGAATGGAATGGCAGAAAATTAAATCATACCCTGTAATAGAAACGTCTATGTGTAAGGATAAGCTGATTTTGCTATGTCCAAAGATCAAATGAGTGCTGAATTAGATTAATTTCGCGCTTTTCTCATATGTGAAATCTATGGTTTAAAACTCACATTAAACTATAGGTCTCCACTGTTAGATGTATGAGATATTGGAAGGAAATTGATGCTAGTGAACTGCATCGGAAAATGATTTCCAAATCGCCTTAAACCATCATAATTTGACATACATATAAGGTTATGAGAACGCACCTTTTTCTTCAAAATATCAAGATGAGTTTGGTTTAAAATGCAACCAATTTGCACTAAATCTAAAAGAAGCTGAGACAAAATTTTAAAATAGTAATATCAAACATCATCAATCCTACTATAGTTTTGATCTGTAAGACATACTATAAACCTTCTGGGAGAAGATCGCACAAACGACCTCAAACTTGCAATATGATGTGCTAGTAATTACGTCATGATCTTTAATTACTTTCTTAATTGCTACCCCGTTTGTGTTTTGTTTCCCTTAAAACACTTAGCGCGCTCTTTTAACTGAAATTAAATCTATTCAGTAGTCAAAAAATTACAAAAGAAGAGAAGAAAAAAATATGTAAGGGGAAAAACCAAGGCAACTGTATTAAAATATCAGCAAGAAATTCTACATGATAAAAGATAATATGAATCCTAAATCAAGACCAACAATGTTCTTAGAGCAACAAAGAAGCTTTCCGTACGACAGCGGTGTGTATGATAGAATACTTTTTAAACCAACCTGCGTGAATCTAATCGGTTAAGCTACCAAAATACGATGGCCTCATTCGTAAATAACTGTCTTAAGAATAGAATTAAAGGTGAGGAATTAACAATGTATAAAAGGAAATTATCCAGACAAGCTACAATAAATATGTTCTTCCCATAACAATAATGGAAAAGCAATCAATATAATGTGAGTAATATTCTAGATTCAATGATATAATTAAGTCGTCATGATATTCTAATGCATTAGGAGGCTCATTGCAAGTGTGTACTCGTATAAGCAAAAAAATGTTTTAATTATTACCTTACACTCGAATTCATAGATTAATATATTTTCCCTGGTTTGGAATGTGAGGAGTACCTCAATAAATTTCTAAATAACTAATGAGGTTATCAAACGTTTGCATTTTTTATTGAAAATGACTTTTAAGCAAAAAAAAGCTTTTGAAATTTCTCTTGTTGGCTGCTTGCTATCTTTGAATCTTGTTCCCTTTTGTAAGCTTAAATTAGTAATAGATTTCTATACTATAACTTTGATAGTTTAAATTATAGAGATAAATATAATATAATAAATATGATATAATATATATATATATATAAACACAATAGCAAAACGTACATAAAGCATCCAAAAGACATATATCTCCTAGTACCTGACCTTACCGCTGTGCTATATCCTCCAGGACCTCGGTGACCAAGGACTTACATATTCCTTTGTCCCGCGTAGCTCTGATGAACTGCTTGTGAGATGTTCCGGCTTACATCAACTTCACGAATCCATTCATATATATTTCTCTTGTCCTTCCTATTTCCCTCCTTCCATTCGCCATTCCAGTTACAACAAAATTTTCCACCCTTTCTCTTTTCATCTCATGACCAAAGAATCTCAAATGTCATCCTCTTACCAACTTCATCAATTCTATCTTCTCTCCTACCATTTTTAAAACTGGTTGGTTCATTCTTCTTGCTATCCACAGGTTCTTCATCATTTTTCTCCGGCACCAAATCTACATCGCCTCCAGTCTCTTCAATATTACTGCTGACAATGTCTAGCTCTCCACCCAATACAACAAAGTTGACCACATGTGCATCTTTATTAAACTTTTCCTCGTTCTTATCGATAAGTTCCTGTTCACTAATATATTTCTAATATTCTCGAATGCCACCTTTGCTAGTTTTATTTTTCCCATGATTTCAGTGTCGCTTCTTACATTCTCCGTAACCACACTTCCGAGTTATTTGAACGACTCCACCTGCCTCACTGTCTGGTCTCCACAAAGTAGTTCAAATCTTGGGACTGGTGTATTCTTTGATATAGCCATACATTTCGTCTTTCTTACATTAAATTTTAGCCCTTTGTTCTCAATTCTTATTTTACCTTATTGAATATTAGTTGTAACTGTTGCCTTGAATGAGCGATTAGTACTGTGTCGTGCGCGTATCTTAAATTATTGATATTAAATCCCCTTATTCTTATCCCTTCTTATCCTTGAATATTGCTCATTATTACATTATTATATAGGGGGAACAGGTCTAGTGACAACACATTGCCTTGTTTTACTCTTCTTTTAATTGCCTGGAAGTCAGTTTCTTTACCATCCATTCTTACACATGATTTATGTGACCAGTATATGTTCTTAATAATTTTGAATTCAATTGCTTCGATGCCTATACTTTTCTAAACTTTCATTTAATCCACATGCCTTACTTTAGCAAAAGCCTTCTCATAATCAATAAAACAAACATATAGATCTCTTCTTTTATCTATTATTATTTCTGCCATTACTCTCAACATAAGTATAGCATTGCTTGTGACTTTTGACCCCACAAAACCACGTTGTTCCTCAGATACTTCTCTCCTTATTTTTCCTCTTATTCTTTTTATTATTACTTTACAATGAATTTTTAGATTTGGCTCATTATGTTGATTATTCTGTGCCTCTTACATTTAAGTGTTTAACTTACTTTGGGAATAGTAATGAAACTGATTTTCACATTTCTTCTATTATTTGACCTGAGTTGCAAACTTTGTTTGTTCTTTCAGTTATAATCCTTACTGCTGTGTCACCGGCAGCTCGTAGCATTTCTATCATGACTTCATGATTTCCTGAAACTTTTTCTCATTAGGTGAAACAGAGATGGAGCGAGTATATTCGAGAATTATTCCATGAGGAGAGAGAAGATTTAGAAGACTTGCCAGAACGAGAATGAGAAAATCTTGAAATTTTCGACAGGGAAATAAGAGATGTAATGAAGGATATGAATAAAGGAAAGGTTGCAAGAAATATATCCTAGTACAATAAAGTATTACAGCCTCCATCAAGGACTCGAATATTCTCCATTAAAAAAGTAGGTTTCTCGTACAGAAAAATTCCACCATATAGGTGAAACATATTTTAGAGGTGCGCCCTTTCTTGTTGTAGCGTAAAGGAAACGCTAAATCCATTAGCTCCTCGATTCGCGACAAATTTTGGCTGAAAAGGACGTGAAAATATCGAAGCCTATATTCTTGGCTAAACAATACCGCCTATCTCATCCTATCCTTAATCTCACGAAGTTCTCTTAGAGGAAAATAACTTCATCACGCAGAGTTACTAAAGATGTTTCATAAATAATCGGAAAAAGTGGCGAAAAGCTTTAACTTTTAATATGCCCATTTTTGTCCCAGTGGAGAAATCAAGTTCTCTTTTTTTGTTTAAAAGGTTTGGGAGATCTTAAGGGGTCAGGCGATTCTAAGGATCCCATCTATCGGACTAGTACCAAAAATAAAATTAGATAATTTGCTATCTAATGAGACCAAGCGCAAGGCTCTAGCTTAAATAGTTTAGACGTAATGACTTTTTGAATTTTTTAAAAGTCAAAATAACGTAAAACTTTGTTAAGAATCACGTCGACTTTCCAACAAAGCACAGAGATGGAAGAGAATAATAATTTTTCCAGTTTTCACTTTAAATATAAATTCATTGAAAATCAGCTATTAATCTTTACACCTTCTCTCTTATATCAGTAAGAAGATGAGACACGAAAGCGTTTTTTCTCTTTTAAATAAATTATGGTTAGGCCATATACTAGTCGCACAAATGAGGAAAATTGATAAATGAACGATAGCTGAACGAAATTCGTAATTTAGGTTCCACTATGTAGACTAATTCGAGAATATGGCTGCATTCCTGACCTTTGTCTAAGAAATAGAAACTCCGCCAACAGAATTGATCCCAAGAATAGAAAGGGTTAGGGTAAGGTTTTGCGCTATTTTCTCTTAAACCTGAGTAAATCGATCGCTTTTAAATTAAACCCCCAAATATCAAGTTTATGCCAAGTTTAGGAATGAAATTTTAAAAACACCCTCGCTGGTAGATACTACTTGAGCGCTATTATATCCGCTGATTTGGCGCTGTCCCGAAATCAGAACATTTGAGAAGTCTCTATCAAAAACCACGAAATCGATGGTATCTCCTTAAAAGGGTATCATAAAGAACGTGAAAAGTTAGAAATTGGGAAGGTATGAAAGGTAAACAAAATGTAGATACGAGCTATGCCCTTGGGGAAGGGGTACGCAACTCTCCCTTTCATAGTTTGGTTCAGAACGAAGCTAGGTTTACTTGTTCATATCTCTAAGTACCAGTTTGATTCAAACGGATTTCCTTCCGGATTTTCGGCCTATGCCCCTTTGGCCCCAATAATAGATTTGTATCAACAGTTTCCACTTATTTATTGTTTTCCATTTTCGGATAATCCTTAATATGAGTGAAGAATAGTCCTGTGGAAATGATATCATTTTGAGCTTATTACAAACAAATTTCCTAGAAGAAAATATAAAAAATTCAATATTTTGTGTCATGGGAAAATTAATATTAATAAAATAATGAAAATTGTAAAACGGGGAGGGGGATGTGTCTGTCCGCAATCTCATCAGATCCCTCTGAAGTCTGAAATGTTTACCAAAGTCCTCCGCAACGAATGGAAAACTATAACACTTTCCTTCCTTTTGTATCCGTTTTTCTTCTATTTTATAAGCAATCGTTTTCCTCCTCGAGAACTCCCAATTTTACCCGATAAGCGCTTTTTTACTACCCCATTCGCGAGTGAACGTGTCACAAGGGCAGGTGCTATACTTTGCTCCTTGCTTTAAAAGTACGGCCTTACCTCGAAGTGACCAAGCCATAATGGACTCGACGAATGAACTTGATTTGAGGAGCTAAACGAAATTCCGTGTAGCGGAATCATTTTTTAACATGTGTACACCAACAAGATAGCTCGAGCTTTGCTCTTTCTTCATATCTTGACATAACCTTATTATGCTAATATCTATACATTAGATTTTAGTGGAGATTCACTTTGAATTTATACACTAAACCACCTTAAACTCAAAACAAACTAAAGCACAACCAAAAACGTTAAAGCACTTGGTGTAATTTTGGCAGATTAAAGAGAAATTGGAGAAAGAGAATTGAACCGGCGAGGCAGCAGGAATTATAAGTCATTCGCCAACATAATAAAGAGAAGTAGATGCGTGCTGAGAGATAGGGATATTTGCTGATAAATCTTGACACGTAGATCTGCGCTGAGAAAGTCTTGATACGTGGATGTGTATTGAGAGAATCTTCACATGTAGATGTGAGCTGAGAGAAATTTGACACCTGGAT
Source organism: Ceratothoa steindachneri (assembly GCA_963969495.1). Classification (NCBI taxonomy): domain Eukaryota; kingdom Metazoa; phylum Arthropoda; class Malacostraca; order Isopoda; family Cymothoidae; genus Ceratothoa; species Ceratothoa steindachneri. Next base: position 173,023,814 of record OZ018326.1, read on the forward strand.
GTGTCCTGAGAGAAAGTTGACAGATGTATGTGTGTTGAGAAAACTTGAAATGCTGATTTGTGTTAAGAGAATCTTGGCATATTGACAGATGTATGTGTGCTGAGAAAACTTGATATGTTGATTTGTGTTAAGAGAATCTTGGCATATGGATGTCTGCTGAAAGAACTCGGACATGCGTATGTTTGCTAAGAGATACTTGACACATGGATATGGTTGAGACAAACTCTCAATGTAGATGCGTGCTGAGAGAAACTTGACACAATTATAAGTGCCAGGAAATTCCTGACACGTAGATTTCTGCTAAATTTTTTTTCTAATTACTAAAAAGGAAGGAGCAACACTGAATAGAAAGCAATTCCTGAATTTTATGAAGAAATCTGGAAAAGGGCAAAAAGTGCAAGAGTTATAAGGAGACAAAACTAGGAAAGAAAGCAACCATACTCGTAACTAACCTGCTTAACCCACAAACATATAGAACCCATTTAAATGGGCGGTAATTTTACCTTATTTTTTCTAAGTTTAACAGAGAATTTGCGTTCTTTTTGTTGCAGGAAGTAGAGAAAATATATCTTTTCTCAGCTGATCGTAATATTCTAACACACTTCTTAGGCAACAAGTAAATGAAGGAAGGAAGGAGACATATTCCATTGCTTCTACCAAATAGTCTGGACTTATGTAGGTTATTATATATACATAGCTATAAATATATAGGAGTTCTTATAGTGAGTGATAGTAGAAATGACACATAATGACGTGTTTTAACGTGGAAAATTATTGATTTAAGGGGAAACCACATTTTGTCACTGTCGTAGAATGGACTCTCGACGATATACCATATATAACTATTCGTTGAGGGAACTTCTTTAATTATCTTTAAAGTCCGTGGATGTCTAGGCTGGCCGATATTATGTATCTTCGATATGCTTAAGAAGTGGAACTGAGCTCAAGGATAATAATATTGCTATCATTAATAAAATAGAGTTTTATTAATAATAACTACCAACAACACACAAAACGGAAAATATTGACATAAACAGAGAATGGAAAGGGTCGTGGGGATTTGAGCTAATCCGAGGATTAAAAGATTTAAAAAGGTAAAACAAATATAAAGTTAAAGGGAGGGGATGGTTCACTAAACCATTTAAAGCACAGGATAGAATTGACAAAAGGGTTCAATACTCAAAGGTAACATTTGGCTTACGTAATTATACTTGTTGTGCAGACGAGGCGACGTGAAGGAATTTTCGGTCCGCTAGGGAGTTTCAGCCAAAGGGGGGGGGGGGAATTAAATGATCCTGACGTGGCGTCTTGGGAATGAGAACCGTTTCTTGACAAACGGCTTGAAGAACAATGGTTGTTCTACGTTGTTCTCTTCTGTACAATAGGGGGGGGGGTGAGAACCGTCTCTTGTCTACGGGCTAGAAAACAATGGTTGTTCTAATGTTGTTCTCTTTTGAACAACAAGGGGGAAGGTTGAGAAACGTTTCTTGGCGAACAGGCTCAAAAGAACAATGGCTGTTCTACGTTTTTCTCTTCTGAACAACAGTGGGGAGGGGTGAGAACCGTTTCTTGTCAACGGGCTTGAGCGAACAATGGCGGTTCTAATGTTGTTCTCTTTCTGAACAACAGGGGAAGGTGAGAACCGTTTCTTGGCGAACGGGCTCAAAAGAACAATGGCTGTTCTACGTTGTTCTCTTCTGAACAACAGGAAGGGGGGGATGAGAACCGTTTCTTGTCAACGGGCTCGCAAGAACAATGGCTGTTCGAATGTTGTTCTCTTTCTTAACAACAGGGGAAGCCTTGTGGACTTGGCATCACGAAACGCTCGAACCTTGGCACTCAAGGGATATTGTCCTCTTTCTGGACAGGTGAAGGTGAATCTCGAGGTCGAGGTCCCTTGGCGCACAAGTTGAGAGTGGGTCGTAGTGATGTTTCGCGACGAAAATCTGGATCTCCAATCTGAATCTTAGTGGTTAAGTTTCCATATAAATAGCCGGGACCTCTCCTTCGCGTGAGAGCTTCGAGGGAATGCACAGCCGAGCCTGAAGACAATGACCTATTTGCCCATAAGCCTAACTCAATCTGGCGAGGTCGGCACATGGGGGCCGAATTGGGAAAGATAAACCTCCTTGTTTAAACATTGACTCAAGTGGCTGCAATAAGGCGGTAGGCTTCAAAGCGAAGATGCACGTGGGTAGCATCGTGGTTTTAAATAACATGTGATAGTGGTTGAAATTAACGCGGCCTCAACCGTTCTATCACAGTAATTTATATTATCAGTTAAATTATGATGCACATTCAAATGGGTTCTGTGGAGCTCAGTTATGACACTGCACCCTAAGAGGAATAGTTGAATTAAAATAATTTTTCACTCTCAATGCTTATGTACCTTATTTTGATTATACCTGATATATTCTTTTTCCAAGGGTAAGTATATATATCAATATATATTTATTAAAGGTCATAAAAAAAATGTTTGCTACTAATGTGTTCTCGGGTAAAACACTCGATCTTTTTTATTGATTTCCTTCTAATGGGCAGTTATTTTGTCTTTAAGATGTCTAGACAAGTTGAAGACGCAGTCAACTACCTGTTTTCATTACCTAACAAAGAAAATCGCAAAAGCATCGAAATTTCTTTAGAGCTTCCAGAAGATATGGAAGAATCTAAGAAGACGACGTTAGTGAGTATATTGCTGTTGTGGAACAAGAAAATGTCCCATTGGTGGGAGCAAGACTTCTGAAACACCCACTCCCCTATATAAATCTTACAAACACAAACAGTTGCAATGAGCCTTCTTTTGCATGTCGAACATCAACCTTCGAAGAACAGAAAGACTTTGGGTGTGATTATCATGTAACCGACATTGGCCTGCCGAGGAGTAAGAAGCAAAAATACTTGAAGGATGTACATGAGCGGAAGAAATGTGAATTTCAGATTTGTGATGAAGGTGATGCCCGAAGCTTGCATAAAGTACGTTAACCATTTATTGAAGTAAAATGGGTAGATGGAGGATTGACACCAGTTGATATATTCAGATACTTTTGCAACCAAAAATTGATTGAAGTGATCAAGACATAGACAAGCCGTTATCATCAAGAAGAACAACAGGTACATGGAATCTTTCTTCGCTCATTTTATAACCCAGTTCCAAACTGAAAGATGTATTGGGTGAAGCAGGCGGACATCTGAATTTGGCTGTAACTCAGTGTGGAATGTCCCTCAATCGATTTGTTGAGATCATCAGAAGCCTGCAATTGGTAGAAAATTCAAAGAAACTTTCGGATAATAAGATCTTTAGGATTTGGAAACCTTTTGAACATTTCAACAAGCTCTTAATGGATATCGCTCAACCAGTTCCCATGACATTGGCTATTGAGGACGCCATGCAACCATATTTTTCGGCGACATGGATTCAAACAATTCAATAGAGGAAAGGTCGCGAGATTTGGCTAAAAGTTTTGGTGTCTATACTTTCATGAAAGACAATGTATTCAACTTGCAAGAAAGAAAGGACTCTGGGTTTGAGGAAGGAATGCCTGTGGGTAAATCTGCTCTCTATGGATTAGCCAAAGGAATAGTACCTAAGGGTAGCAGTGAATATGTTGAAAACATCAGATATATATATATATATATATATATATATATATATATATATATATATATATATATATATATATATATATATATATATATATGCGATTAAAAGGCTATTTTTGGCAAACACAGTCTTCCTTAAAGCCCTCGGAAGGATCTCTTCTCACATACACACGAGAAGGTAACACTTAAAATAAGCGTACCCTCAGACAGCCCAAAAAACTATCTTTCGATTGGCCCTTTCATGTCTCACCCCTGGTTATCGAAGAGAGGCCTTTGAGAAAGACAAAATTAGCATTTTAACCGCATAATTAATTGTGTAACTGTAATAATATATATATATATATATATATATATATATATATATATATATATATATATATATATATATATATATATATATAAATATATAAATAAATAATTTCTTCACTCTGTGATTTCTCCTGAACTTCATCGGTAAGCAATATTATACTGTAATTTTTTACTTTTGTGTTTTTGCTTCTTTTTCGTGTAAATACTGATTACATTAGATTGATAATTTGATTCTCTTGCCTTTTAAATTCTTGAATTATTTTCTAATTTTTGATTTACCTACATAGTCTTAACCTAATTATTTTTAATATTCTTTAACTGTATTAGATTAATTTATGTTTTAGAACCTGAAAATGGGTGATACGCCGGAAACGTTGTTCCATAAATAAATCTCACGTACTCAGCCTCCTATGTGTCCTTACATTCACCGTGAAATTATATATATATATATATATATATATATAATATATATATATATATATATATATATATATATATATATATATATATATATATATATATATATATATATATCTGATTGAGCTAAGGTATAAAGCAATCTATGGAATAATTCTTTTAATTTAATTAAGCATTTGTGTCAAATAAATTCAATAATAGCATATATTATAAACTTATTTAATTTAATATTTAGTTGGACCCCATGTGCTTTAATTAGATCAATAACTCTCTGTGGTAGTGATTTTTTTTTTTTAATTTATTCAGTTCTGTTTTATCTGTAGTTGTGGTACCTCTTATTTTTTTTTCTAAGCACTCGCACTAATGTTCTATTGGATTTAAGGATTGGCTATGTGGTGGAATCGCCATAGTGTGATTTCCATTTCTCTTAACCAACTTTGAGAGTGGTAAGTGGTATGGCATGGGACATTGTCCTCCTGAAATAAAACTTCATTTCATGGTATTATCTGATGCAATATCTGGATAAATTGATCTATAACATTTGACAACATGGTGTTCTAAATTATGAAGCCATTCTTCCCTAGAATAGAAACAACCCTACCCCTGGCCCTGTTGCAAAGTTAAAGCTCGATACCATGAGATAATCTTTTCATGTATCATAGATGCTATCATACAAGTAGAGTAAAATGCATCTTAAACTCTTCGTCTCCCAATTGTATCTCCAGAAGGCATTAATCTCAGCAAAATTGTAAAGAGCGGTTGAAATTAATATAATGAATTTGAAATTAATTTAAATTGAATTACATAACTTACATTTAAAACAACAATACTTGATGGTTTCTTACATACTTGATCTTTACTTTCATCTGATCAGATAACATCAGACCATTTATCATGTCTCCAATTTTCGTTATATATGGCCGACTAAAGAAGATTCTTTATGTTTACCTCAGATACGTCCGAGTAGCTTTCTCGCATTGCATCCATTTAGTTCATTATCTTCATGTCTCCTTCAAACTGTGTGGGTGATATATTTGACTAGAAAGATCTAATGACCTTCCCAAAAAGTTCACATATGCATTTTGTAGAACGGCCGAATGATATATCTGTTTTCCCTGTGTGTTATAAGACGTTTCTCTCACTTCTCTTCGACCAGGCAAAGTCTTTGGTCTCTTGATATCTTTTTAAAGTGTTTGGACAGCATATATTGAACATTTTATTCTTAGCAATTTCAAGTTGTGATAGCCATTGGCTAATATGAAGTTATATAGCTTTGTGCCCTCTGTGTTTCTCTAAATTGTTGAGGTTTAGTCGTATTACTATTTTAAACGATCTTGCATACTAAAATAGTTATAAATTTAAACGAAACGAAAAAATATTTGATAGATTATGATTTTAGAAAACAATATTTTATTAACTTATTAATTTAAACATGTAAGCAAAGTGAACATTATTGTCATACACATATATAAATAGTATAATAAATTCCATATAGTTTAATTAAATATGTTAAATATATAAATCTATGAAGGATGCTTTATACCTTTATGCAAAGAAATATATGTATATACATATATATATAAATATATATATATATATATATATATATAGAACTGAATCACGAAAATATGCAACGCGATGAATATATAAATAAAGTCAACGGCCACGAATGAAAATGAAACACGTGAGATCTAGGAGTCCTTTCGACTAATCGACCTTTACAAAGCAGACTTTGTTAAGGACGATTAGTTGAAAGGCCTCACATATCTCAAGTGTTTCATGTTTCTTAGTAGCTGTTGACTTTATATATATATATATATATATATATATATATATACGCTGAATAAGGGCACGAACTAGCTATAATCGTTTTGTGGCTAATCTTTCAAATGCGTGAAGTCATATGACTTAGAAACAGAATGGAAGGTAGCTAACCTTGGGGAGGCCCGACCTGCCATTCCTGTTTGAGCAAATAATAAGCAAAATGGAAGGGGTAGGGTTCAATCAAAATAAGGTATCTGTGAGTTAGGCTGGTATGACCCAGACAGAGTCATTTCATCCCGATGTTATTTATGAATTGAATTGAGGAAAGATTATGCCAAAATTAATGGCTTGATGCATTTGACTTTTGTGAGAGGGGGAATCTTCCAAGCAGCAAGGCATCATAAATTAGGATCTCCTTCAAGTGTGTAAGAATATGGCTGTGTTAGAGGATGATTGTGCCTGTTGGAGCGGAGCTCGACAGGGCAGCTAGGTCTGCTGTTTCGTTGCTAAGTGCCCCAACGTCGAAGGGCACGAAGCAGATTATGAGAATCTTCTCGAAATAATCGCTAGCTCGCTTAAGAGGTGGCGGATATTACGGATCAAAAGATAAGCAACCAGGTAACCCATCTACCATTATAGTATTAAACGCTCTTTAGATTAAACAGGGGTGATCTGTGAAGACAGCCATTCTCTGACGGTGAGCAGCTGCATTGATAAGGAACTATTACCTGAGAACTCTAGCCCCCTTTCGACACCTTAGAATTCGTAAGTCGTGATTTCAGACCATTGAAGTGCTCATACTTAACGGGGTGGTACTCGCAAAAGAGGTCTGACAAATATTGAGACAGAGTAAACGGGAGTGATGAAAAGAGCTGCACGACCTTTTTTAAATTTTCCAGTAATCTCCAAGTTAGGATGCTGGCGGCACCAGCGTCAAAATTGGAGACGTGGAAACACGCTGAAAATAGAGGAATATCTCCCTGTGCCAGCGAACAGCTTTAAAAAGTATTGCAGGCACTTCACCCTCCGCCCGAAAGCTAACTAATGGAAAAGAGCGAAAGCTCCTGAGTAAGATACAAAGACCCCTGTATAAAACTTGGTCAATTTGACGAATGAGCGAGTAGGATGCGCAGTCATACACAGCACAGGCAACATAAAGTTTTGACTCGACTGCGCAGTCTAGAAACAAGGTAATTAGTGGTGATCGAAGCAAATTTACTTTGGGACAGCTAGCTCAATAGGTTAAGTGGATGATGAGGCTTACAGCAGTGGTTGCGGCTGAGTTCTACTAAAACGTAAGGTTTCGAATCTGAGCGGATTTCGGTACCCATATTAACCTTAATTACCGAAAAAGATAGTGGGGTGCAGGGGTGCACTAAAAATAAAATGACAAGTAGAGCATGCGAGGTGGTATCTGTTACTGGGGAAAGGTTGTGAGAAGATGATAGCATACAAGATAGAAAAGCCGTGGCAGGAATGCCTCTCCTAACGTGCCTCTCCAGCAGTCATGAGGGCAAAGTACCGGAGGGACTTGTCCATCCGACTAGAATTTGTATTTCAGGTACTCGCTTGAATAAGACTAAATATTCTCATGAAAAATTAGATCAATATGTATTTGCCCTATAAGCTGAGTGAGTGACATAGATAGTGTTACTGAATGAGACTATCTCTCGACGAATAGACTTAATGCTTCGGAATAACTATATTTAAAGCAACGGATAAAAGATAGTTCTTATGTGGGCACATTGAATCGAAGCTCCAAGTTTCACCTTCTGCTGGAAGTGGTCGACCGACGTGACTCCTGGGAGATAGTTTTCATCATAGATTTTCTACAGGGATATTACAGAGACTCGTGTTAGTAGTTGAGGGAGCTGGGTGACATAGACGGATCTTCCCATTAACTATGGAAGGTGAGGAATGAATTCCTGCAGTCAGCCGAATCCGAATATACGAGCAAGGATTAGTCCGAAGGTGGCAAAGGATCATATCTCTCTATTGACGTTTTACTGTGAAGCGCTAAAAAATGGGTCAGAATTTTAAGGGTCGAGAGTTCGTTAAGAAGGCAATTTTACAGGCAGAAAACAGTTTATGTAAGCGATAGCAATGCAATAGAGCTTAAAAATAAGCGTAAATCGAGGGGTTTGTGAATGGTGGGGGCTAGGATGGGAGAGTAGTGCTATGAGGATCAGGAAAGATAAGGCTAGCATATTAAGGGAAGGAGGGCGCGTATGATGAGGAGGAAGGGTCAACAGCTAAACCTGGGAGAGGTTGGGAAAGGGAGCTGATGATTGTTAAGGAAGAGTGTAGTTTGTAATTTAAGCTAATCTGTTTTCCTCCTCAGTGAGTTAAATTAGTATGTAACGTTGTCCGAAGAACACCCGAAGAACAATTTGTATTTTAAATTATTCATAATCGGGCATGGAGAACAAAGATAATAAAAGGGATGTACGCAAAAAACACATTTCACACTTTGACCTTACGAAAGCGCATGATTTGCTTGATTGCGAGATCATCATGGTAACACTTGAAGCCATATATAGAGCGAAAGACGCAAGGATCCTTCGGCACCGCACCTTCCACCTTACAATTTGACCTAGAGAAAACAATAAGAGAGGAGAAGCAAAAATACTAAAGAACGTGGGAAAGGGAATAAGGAGGAAAGGCATGATGTAAAGTCTCAGTAGCGTTCGAGAGAGCCTCGCATATTGAGTGCATAGCTGGCACTAAACTACCTCTCTAACTAATAGTTAAATGTTGCCGACTGCTAGGCTGAATAAAATACGCCAACCAAGTGGCATTATATATATATATATATATATATATATATATATATATATATATATTATATATATATATATATATATATATATATATATATATATATATATATATATATATATATATATATATATATATATATATATATATATATATATATATATATATATATATATATATATATATATATACATATATAATATATATATATATATATATATATATATATATATATATATATATATATATATATATATATATATATATATAAATATATATATATATATATATATATATATATATATATATATATATATATATATATATATATATATTTATATATATATATATATATATATATATATATATATATATATATATATATATATATATATATATATATATATATATATATATATATTATAATTTCAACAGGAATGAGAGGACATAGATTGCGGAGAAATTCATCTTCATTTATTGGGTATAAACAACGTTTCAAGCTGTCCGCTCATCTTCAGGTTTTATGATATAAAAGTATAAAGGAATCCATAATATACAGTGAATTCTAATATTAAATGAATTTGTTTTAGAAATTAGAATGTTAAAAGTGTTGAAAAATATCTATAAAAAGAGACTTCTTTTTTTTTCCTATAATACAAAACCTAGGAAAATACATGATACACATCTGTGAGGGAAACCTTGCTCTCAGGGCGAGAATCGTGCTAAATATTGGGAATTTAAAAATTTGGAAATCAGGGCATTTATTACTGACAGCGGATAGCGATTATTCTTGAAATAGGATCTTAGGAATTCAAATTCTTCTTGCCGTAGGGAGAATGAAGATTGTCTCCTTTTTTGGGACATTTTAATTAAAAAACAAATCAAGGCTTAACAACATCCTTATATAGAAAATCTACGTACAATAATATGGGTACAAATTTTTATAGTTTTTGCATTTATCATACAAACTGAGCTCCATCAGAGCACTCATCTGTCGTGGTTTCAACTTGTCATTTTCATTCTCTCTAATGCATGAAGAATTTGAATTCCTAAGATCCTATTTCAAGAATAAAGGTTAGCCCCTGTCAGTAGTAAATACCCTCATTTTTAAATTTTTAAATTCCCAATAACTACCCCATTAATCCTTCTGTGGATGTTTCTAAAGACTCAAAATATTTTATTCTTCCCGAAATGTGTCCCCTAATTAGAGAATTGAGAAGAAAGTTTTCTAAATTATTTAAACGCTATTTTTACCATACAAATTTCAAATTAGTATTTTTAACAAACTCGATATTGGAAGTTGGTTCAGTCAAAAGGACAACTTCTACTAGGGATGCGATGTCGTCTTGTTTACAAATTTAATTGGCCTCGATGTCTCCAAGGAAGATACATAGGCAGCACGATTCGCTCCCTGAGAGCAAGGTTCTCCTCACACATGGGCATCAGCGCCCGTACTGGAAAACCACTTAATCGTAAAGAACCATTTCCTATCAGCACAAATGCAATCAAATGCAACGCGGATATAACTATAGATAATTTTACAATAATTGATCAAGATAACAATTAGCAAAGCTTAAGAATACTAGAATCCCTTTATATTAATTCCCGTGCCCCTAGTCCTAATTGTGACTCGTCCGCTACTCTCCTACTTATGACATAACTCTACTACCAATACAATCTTATCTATGTCGACTTCACTCCCCGTCTGCCTACTTCTCTCTGGAATCAGACCAACATAGTTAAGTCTTTTGATGGGTCTCCCTTATATTCCTCTAGGATTTTTAATATTCTAACTCATTATAAATTTTCCTATGTTTGGTATTAGAGGTAAGAAAAAAAGTCTCTATTTGTAGATATTTGTCAACACTTTTAATATTCTAATTTCTAGACAATTTTTTTCTATTATAATTAATTGTAAATTATGTATTCCTTTATACTTTAATATCAAAGAACCCGAAGATGAAAACACAGCTCGAAATGTTGTTTTGACCCAATAAATGAAGAAGAATTTCTCCGCATTCTATGTAAACTCATTCCTGGTGAAATTAAAGATTGTCTGGCTAGCAGCAACCCAATCGATTATATATATATATATATATATATATATATATATATATATATATATATATATATATATATATATATATATATAATAGAGGTGATGGGCTGATTCCTCAGGAAGCACAAGCGAAATACGAAAAGTAAAGCGGACACGACTTATTGGAACATTTAATAGAGATATCTGAACGTTGCATACATCGACTGTGTACATTATCAACAGACATTTCGTTCAATCTTACAAAAATTATCAACTATTAGGCAATATTCTCCAAAATGCTTCGCTCCTCATTGATTTATAAATTCTTGTGTGCAGAGTGCCATGGCTGCTATGTGGATTAGACCAATCTTCAACTCCAATTGAGGATTAGTAAGCTACTGGGTTTCTGTAAATGCATCAACTTCCCTCAATTTCTAAGGATTTAAATCTGGGAGGTCGAAGTTCGCCTGGCACTATTCTTAAACTTTCCTTGCTGCGTGTGAGATTACACGGGCATTTTATATGGTGACATGCACATATGATATGACTTTCTCCTTAAACATCTCAAGATGCAGATGTTGATTGATCTTCTCCATTCACTGAACGTGAGAAGTGTTTTCTGGTCCGTGGAATTAACTTTAGCCCACACCATCATCAAAGTTGTTCTCTCTGTCTCTTGAAAGACAGCAGCTGTTCAACCGCAATCTAATTTTATTCGTGCCCAAACACGATCATTTTGTCGTTTGTGGGTGGCCTTGGCAATGAACACAGAATTGAAGGTTATGAGTCATCAAGGAACCGTTGAGGAGAATCCTTGCTCCATCTTGATTGGAGGAAGTTTCCGATTATCTTCCAGGAACTTTGGAATGTACTGATTGTTCCCTTTCTAATCCAAAGCAAGATGTCGGGCACTTCTTGGATTTTGCCTGATCTTGTTCGACTTGAGATTATTTTTCCTATGTATATGATATTCAATAACCTTTTCTATACAAAGAACGCCGAAGTTATGAGCTATTAAAGGAACGGGTATTCTCATTAAACACCTTTTAAAGAAGATGAATTAGCAAACATTCTCTGAAGATAGTTGGCAAGGAGGCTTATCGTAGTCTTCTTGAAGAGTAGCTCATCTGGTACTGGTCCTCACTTGACACTTAACCCTCACCTATAGCTCGAGGAAGCTGTTTGTATGTAACAGCGGCCACACCCCGTGTGACCGTTTCGACAGGCGGGCTAAACCAGGTTAGAGGTAGCCGACTGGTCTTGAACCCTCGGTGAGTTGGGGCGTGTCTACCCTAGCATGGGAAGACGACTCTAGCGGATTAGTCGGACAAGATCAAATAGGAAATTCAACGCCCATGAAGGTGGTGTTGTTTAGCTTTGTGGAAAACAGAGGGTGTAACCAGTCACCTAAGACGTCACGGAAATCCACTGCAGCCAACAAAGTCTCCAGTCGTAACGGTCCTGCATAGCACTAGATTAGGACTCCTGTCGTCGAGAGAGTGGGCCTGCACAGTGCAATTGATTGTCCACTTTAAAAACATTCACGCACAGGTTCTGATGTAATCGTTGAAATCGATAGAATACTACTAAAAACTATTAATGTTAACTTGCTCTTGATGAAGTTTGGGATTCTGACTGATCACGGCAGGGTGATCTTGAATCTTAGAAACCTTATCTTTAAGGTTTTGATTATGTTGAAAACACCAAGATCGGCTGAGATTTAGGTTTATCGTTTTTTAAATATTTGCCGCTGGCTTCACGCTTCTGATCAGTTTTAGGTTCGCTTTATATTTTAGTGATATTTTTTAATCGGAATCGTTTTATATGAAATTACAATTTATTTAAAAAAAATCATAAATTCCGGATAAAAATTAAAGATAGTATTTAATTTATAGTATGTAAAAAGATCTTCAAATGATTTTAAAATGTAGTCTGAACATTGTGTTTCTACCCTCTACTAATATGCTGGCGTAAAGCGATTAACTCGGGGACTTTATTGAAGTTCACCAGTAATTTTCGGTTAAATGACTCGATGCAAAAGGTAATAACTTTAGGTATTTAGAGATCAATCAAATTTTGGTTATGTTACCATGGGTGAAGAATTTTAGTTCTGTGTAGATTTACAGGAAAATGCTACCAATATAGTTAAATTTACAAGAACTTGTCTATATCATGACAAAAGTTAAGAGCTAAGAAGTTCAATAACCATGGAACGTATAGTAATTCTATTGAGATGAATGAATGTGTTCAAGAGAAATTGTGACGAAATTCCCGTTCACTTGTGGCCTCTTGGGAAATTAGGATGGCGTCTATGACTCTAAAATGGATGATATATATAAATATATATATATATATATATATATATATATATATATATATATATATATATATATATATATATATAAATCGGGTGTGCCGCGCAAAATGATGCATTTTTAGAAAATTAATATCCTAGTAACCTCCTGCCTATTTTTGACAAATTTCACAAGCAAGAAACTTTTAATCTTTCTCTTTTAAATTTAACAAAAACGAAATTTAGATTCCTTTTGTAGTTTTCTGGCACTTCACAAAAATATCATGAGTAAAAAAAACGAATATCAAAATAAAATATTTTATTATGCAATATCATATAAGAATTTTCACGTTCTTCAGAGGTCTACTGGAATGAACATGTCATATTATGGATATCTTTATTTACAATTCCTCAGTACCTAAAGGAAGTTGTGAGAAAAATATTACATTCTCATTAAATATTGTTAGTTTAAAAAGGGATAGAAGACAAGAAACATATTGCGAGAATTTCCTAGAAAAATGTAGAATGGACGTCTAGTGGAAAGACTCTTCAAAAAGATTCGCGAAACTGGAGACGAAACAGAAAACCAGGACAGTAGACATAAAACAGCTTTACAATTGGTAAACTTGAATTAACAAAAACGATACCATCTGCTCTAAAGAAGATAAACCAGGACGTCATTTATCACAAAGAACAATTTTTATAAACATGGAACTAATTCTGTACAACAAATAATTAAGATACATTTACTTGATAACTTCTCTGTCACTGATGTTAAAAATATTGTCTTCACGGCTGAAAAATATTTCACTCTAGAAATTTTGTGAAACCTCCAAAATGTTGTCTACGGGCATGGGAAAAAGTGTATCATTCTGATCAACAGATTGTATCATGAAACTTCAGGATTTTCCAAAAAGGGGCTGGAGTCTTTGGAATGGCAAAAGAGATGTTCATTGAATTGATACTCAAAAGACAAAAGTGAATTTTTCTGAAAACATTGAACTCCTGAAAACCATGCTGTTGCATGATTGTCGTAGCCTGTATCAAGGTAATGAATTTATTTTGCAACAAGATGGAATACCTTGGTATAAAAACACGCCGCACATTGTTTGTAATTATAAGGAAAAATGAGTTGTCACCGCATGAATTACTCAATTTGAGAGTTACTAAAAGAAAAGTTTTACAGAGGTTGGAGAGAAAAATTCACTGAACTAATTTTAAAAAGCAAATTATTTGAATCTTAGCAATAAATTGGAATTAATGTGGTTAGAAAAGGTTTATGTGTCTGTAAAGAAAGAGTCAGATAAGTTATTCATCAAAGTGGTGACCCAATCGATAATTTACTGTTGGTAAGTTAAATTTCTGATTATTTATTTCTTTACATACAATATTCGTTTAATTTTCCCATGTTGTTATTTTTGGTGAAGTGCAAGATAATTTTAAAAGGTATCTAAATTCCTTTTTTGCATTTGAAAAAAGAAGATTGAAAGTATTTTGCAAATGAAAATTATTATGAATAGGAAGGAGGTTACTGAGATATTAATTTTTAAAAAATGCGTTAATATTTTTTTTGGGGGGAGGGGGCACCCGATATATCATTATCATCACTAACTCTATAATTTAAGAAGGGGATTTTTATGAGTATTTAAATAATAATATCATCTTACGTTGGTTAGGAAATTTTATTTCTAATAATTCTTTTTTAATATCCATAACAAAATGGAGAAGTTCAGAAATAAATATAAGTATCTCTATTTTGTGAATTTTTAAAACCCCCAAAATTACAAATGGTGGAGTTCAGAAAATTTATTTTTATATATCTTTTTCTCTAACTATATTTTAGCAACGTGATATTTTAAAAAAAGGGAAATTTAGTTCAGAGTTCCTTTTCAAAATTATTATAATTAGCGAAGTTCAGAAAATATATAAGAATTTAACCATGGCTGCATTTTTTAGAGTTTAGATTATAATCTTATTAGTGAAGTGGAATCTCCCCCGTAGGGGGGAGTTGTGAAGCCATTTTCTTGTATATACATATATATATATATATATGTATATATATATATATATATATATATATATATAATGAAAAACTCATAAAGTAGCAACCATGTGAGTTCGCAATGAATGTAATGTCCTACAGAAAAAAATTAAAAGGTGGTTCCAATTACTTTCGATCTTTATTCAGTTCCATTCGCAAAGATAACTGGAGGTGAAAATAATATCATTTGTGTATATAATATATGACAGTAAAAAATAAAAGTGCCCGTAAGATAAAAAATCACGAATGAGGTAGAAGGATAGAGACGGGGAAATTCACATAAGATTTAGATATAGCAGGTAACAAGGTCAAACCAAGAGGCAGAAAGTGTCAAGAACATAGTTGACGGGGTTAAAATGATCAAAGCATTAGGAGATAGCCTAAATATGGAGATAACGCGAGACACGAGAAGCAAGCAGCTATCTTAAGTGAGGAGGGTAGCAAGGAGAGAGAATGAGAGTAATAAAATAATGTTAATACAAAACCAATTAAATAATTAAATTCATAAATAGGGTACCTATGACACTGTGTCGAAGTATTGCCAAGTGTACGGTAATATGCGCACACAGGCTCTAAGGTAGGCCAAGCAAGGCGACAAATGTGTATTGTTCTAAGAGTGTGATTTGAATAGATAGCGGCATCTGCGTGACCAAGTAATATACCAATCACAACGACAAAAATAGATTTTAATACACACTAAATAAATTCAGAACAATAAATATGGATATATATGGGTACATGAATAAGACGGAATTAGATTCCGAATACTAATTATATAACCTGGGTTATTGGATGGTTATAATGGGAGCTTTAGGGTAGTGAGTGATTTAGTTCCTTTGATTACTCAATTGCGGTAGTCACAAATCAGCAGCGGGTGATGCTACTTTCTCAAACTTCTGATTTGCGAGATGAGGCCCTCTTGTCCTCAAGAGCTCACCGGACAAACTTCGAAAGGTTGGGGGAAGATGACTTCTCCACACTGGGCTTGAGCGAGCTAATGGTTCTTTTGTCCTCATGAGGTCACCAGAAGAACTTCAGGGGACGTCTTCTCCAATCCTTGATCCAAAGGCGGTTGAAAAAGGCTGACGTTGCCTCACGAGACTATTCTCCCTGACCCGAATATACGGGTGTGATGTCAAGCTCTTCCGAGGCTTGCAAAGAGTCGTGTAACAAATCTGTTTGTAAATCTGGAGAGGGAGCACATATACCAGTAGTTCTCCAAAACAGAGACAAAGAGAGGCCTTCTCGAACCCTCGTTATCAGCCCTGACAAACCAAGCGTCTCCTTGCGAGGAAGTGTCAAAGGCAGGGATCAGCGGCCAGACGGAAGACGAGCGGCTGGTGCCATAAAATCTGTTCGCTACAGAGTATTCTCCCGACCCGTGGGGGAGGAAGGAAGATTAAGACGGCTGGGATGTAGCCTTCAATTTTAGTGTCATGCCTCGGTGTGAATACTTGCGGTGACCTGGCAGCAAGTACAAAAGGGTGAGGTCGGAAGAAGGCAGGAGTAACGGCTTTCTTTATCTCTCAAAGTAATTTCTTAGTAAGTGGGAAAATAATTCTATTCTAGGGGATACCTCTAGACACTGCATATTGTAAACAAAACTAAAAACATAGGTCAAAACTAATTTCTTTAATAATACGCTTCTTGATAACAGCATCAATTTTGAAAAGGACAGAAGAAATAGTAAAGTTATAGAATTGACTTATAAATGAAAATTCAACAATGTTTCTTTAGAAGGCGTTATTTGAGCTCAAAAGAAATTTTGCTGAATTCCAATATATTAATTGGTCATTTTAGAACATAGAAACAAAGAACTCACTGTGGTGTTTAGTTCTTGAAAACACTGACTATATGCTGATTAATACAGAGAGATAATTGCTTTCCTGCTTGCTCAAAATATTTACTCGGACAAACCGAACATTCGACTGAATAGACTCCACTAATATTTTTACAATAATTAAGAACCAGTTTTCTTCTTAATAGTCAACTGGTATTTGAAACCTATATAAATGATAAAGGTTTTTAGAAGACGGGTTAGGGAAATGAAACAATCGGAGAAGGGTAAAACCAGAATGTTCTTAGCATCAAAAGGGATAGTCGGAACTGTATTACAGCACGTCTTTTTTGCAAAGGAGAGAAAATTTCAAAAAAGGATAAGGGTATTATAATTTATTGCAGATTACCAAGATATTGGATAATTCCAAATTCATATATTCATGGCTAACAAATCTCAAAGCCCGTAGAGATATAGAGGAAAAAGAGAACGTTTGACTGTGGATCTATGCGCCGAGTATAAATGAATATAAGAGTTTGAATTACTAGGTTTGCTATAGATAGAGTATTTAAAACCAGTCTAGAATCTATGAAATAAAAAAATGGAGAAAGGAAAAGGTTCTATTATTTTCAACTTCAAAAATAAATTTAATGGAAGGAACCAGTGAATTAAGTTTGGTAAGAAGGCTATTAACATCTTTAGAATTAGGCTACAGGAAAATCACATCATCAAAATAACTGTACCACACAATAGGATAGGCAAGGATAGTAGGGGGGAGTCTAGTTACATAAAACTCCATATATAAGTAAGAAAGAACAAGTGGAAGGCATACTCATGGCTAATCTAAATGTGAAGAAAATATTTACGTTCAAATGAAAACCAACAATTTTGGTTACAAAGTGGAATGAGATTCATGAAAATAGTAGGAGGTAGAGGAAGGTCAATATTTTCAATTCGTCATTAAGGAAATTGAAATGATCGTCAACCTCAAACTTGGTAAATAATTAATGAGCGGACATCGAAATTAACAAGGGTAGAATTGGTAAAATACAGAATGATAAATAGTCCCACTTGAGGTGTAAGAAATGAAGTAAGACATTTGGACAGAGCATAGGAAACAGAACCAACATAACTTATAATAGGGCGTAAAGGGAAATTGGGCTTGTGCGTTTTGACTTGTCCATACAAATAATAAGGAAGGATGGCGTTACTCAACTTGAATTTAGAAACTAATTCAGGAAACCTTTTAATTAAAAGCCGTACATTTTTATGGAAATAACTATTGACCTGAAAAATTTATATATAAATATATATATATATATAAATATATATATATATATATATATATATATATATATATATATATATATATATAATATATATATATATATATATATATATATATATATATATATATATATATATATATATATATATATATATATATTATACTCGTATATATATGGGGCATCCCTTTACGTGGCAAAACTTGTGAGGACGAGTGAGAGTACGCGCCCATTAGCTACAAGCCAATAGTTTTTCCAGCGTGTTTTCTATACAGGAAATTGAAGAAAGAACTATCTGTAATTATAACAACTTTCTGCTTATGATGGAAGATATTTAAAAATATTCAGACATAGATTCAGGAGAACGATAAGACAAGTAAGAAAGAACCTTAATAAGAAAAGAGTTACTCATAAAACCTACCAATTAAAATCTAACTAATCTTAAATTTTGAAGATAATCTGGTGCGTTACAAACAACCTAAGATGGTAAAAAAAAATGAGTCAAAAACCCACCTCCACTTTGCTTTGGCGGGCCATGAATTAGAATCAGCACAATTAATGGGATATGCGCCAGTCCAAAGGAGCGAAATATAGAGGATTTACCTAATCGCAATAAATCTCTGTGTGTCTTGATTCAAAGAATATTTGCATGACATCTCCTTCACATTTCCTTCTAGACTTTCAATTTCTTTGACGGTGAATATTCTATAATATAAATATAGATTGCATGTAAAGATGAGAGGAATTTTTTCGAATTTGGTGTTTACGACCTCGACAAGCAATCTTCAATTTTATTTTTAACTCTCATTATAATGCTCTTTGCCATAATATTAGATATATCATACAATTTTTTGTGCATAATAAACGAACAAATCATTTTATAAGTTTTCCATTATTCCGTCAAGCGTTTTATTTTTCAGTATTAAAGATTTTGGGTATATTTGTTTAATTAAAAAATATAACAGACAAAAAAGTTTTGATACGAGACACATTAATTAATTTGATAAATTGGTAAAATGGAAATGATGGTTGCACACATTTGGAGTTGTCAGGGGCGAAAAATATAGCATTATGGACGGGAATATAAAGCATCTCCCTTGAATCTGATTCCGAATGAATGATTGACTCGGACTATGATAATGATGAATATGGTAGGGATATACAACTAAATGCATGATGGAACACGAAGTGTTGACTCATATATATTTAATTAGAGAGCACAATGTAATAATAGATAATGCTTACATTAAAAATAAGAAAAAATATATACTACAAGATGAGGTATCTAATATTCAAATGGATGTCCTTTTGGGCCGTTGTTGTGGGGTAGCCTACATAAGTATGACCTGACCGAAAATGACGCGCAGAGATTAAACTGACATTTTCTCCTACCATTCTTCAGCTTGCATTTCCGAACTACACAACTCTTGCGAACTGGGTGGCCAAAGTAATTTTCACGTTATTTTGTTGTATGTTGAGTTGCTTCGTCTTTTTGAAGGATGACACTGGCAATTCGTATGCTGTTACGAACCAAGGGGACCACTTTCTCCTTCAAACTTCCAAATAAACATGTTTTTATATTTACCCCCTTTTCAATGAAGATGAGTGGTGTTTGATTGCTCCTTAATCTTACGGTTGCATACGCCCATCACTAAAGCTGACTTTGGTGTCGTGAATGATGTCCCCTATTTATTTTGAGCCAAAATATAATCATTTTCTGTGTTGTAGGTGCCATGGCAAAATAAAATCTTCTCACTTAACCAGGGAACTGGGTTGGAAATATATTGTTATGGCTTATTTTAGCCTATTAAAAAGCTAGCTGCCAAACTTAATTGGATTTGGTTTGCACCTCGTGTTCATAATGAGGGTTGGTATCCTCACTGATCAAAGTAAAGGTGGCTGTCACTCCTTGAAGACATTTTCCAACCTTTTCAAAGTGTTTAATAAATTTAAAATCATAATCTTTTCATAGTCGGTTCAATATTTTGAAAATATTGTCCGCTGACTTTCTGCTTCTATAAAGATATTAAATTCTTCAAATTTTCGGTCATGTTTGTACATTGATGTTGGTTTTATGAATTTAAAATTTAATTCACCAAATTCCATAAATCTTAAAAGAATCAGCAAGAAAATAAAAAAAATAATTGTGTGAATTCATTAACACTTATTGTTTTCACTCTCTATACTATGATTATGTCAGGATTGAGTATCAAGTAGAATAACCTTAAAATACCCTAAAAGACGCAATTTCAATAAATTTACAACTCAAGAATAGTACACTGATATCAAGTTCTTGCTAGATATTTTCTATTCGAGACTCGATATGCTTTACTTTTAACTTATTTGGATCAAAAAAGCACCTTCCCTTTAAAAAGATCTATTAAATAATTTCTTTAGTCTTACTACAATTCTTCTCACACCACTAGTTTACTCTATACAGGTTAGTTTATCATCATTGATAGACTTGAATCTAACTCATTTAGAGAGATAAAAAAGCAATATAATACACAAAACTAACCCATGAGGCACGAGATTAGTGACTCAATCGTAAGTCAGTTTACATCCAACGAAATCGCCTAATACTAAACTAAAGAACTATTGGCTTTTCCAGAGTTCCCTCATTGGCAGGTTAATCTCAACGTAAATAATGGCTACGACTTCGGCGACCATAATTTTCTAGCATTTCGTAAATAAATTAAAAATTCGTTAATTTTGATGCGACTAGAATAGTGTATTCACAACCGAAGTTTGTGTGATCAATTTTCTTCCTCATTTAAAAAATAAAGGTAACTTTTGGTAACTTAAAATCTTTTGGGACAATAAGTCATATAAATGTTTTTCAAGTATTTATGAATGTCGCTATGATCTGTTTTATTAACATCTTAGTATGTTTCAGATAAATTACACTGGTCTACAAGGTTTTTGGTGTTTAGGAAATGGCATAATTCCTGTAAGAAATTGGTCTCTAGGAATCGAAAAATTACCTTAATTTTTGACTTATGA
The DNA here is from genome assembly GCA_963969495.1 of Ceratothoa steindachneri. Classification (NCBI taxonomy): domain Eukaryota; kingdom Metazoa; phylum Arthropoda; class Malacostraca; order Isopoda; family Cymothoidae; genus Ceratothoa; species Ceratothoa steindachneri. The sequence goes on from OZ018326.1 coordinate 173,045,120, forward strand.
GGTCGAGTTTTTAAGTTATTGAACATCATTTTATAATACATATATTTAATTTAAGTCAAAGTCCATATGTTAATAAGTCTGTGTGTAAGTCAATGTCCATATGTATATAAGTATATGTAGGAGTTAATGTCCATATTTATATGTCATAAGTGTGTATATGTTATAAATTAGTTACTATGTATGTTTGAACGTCCACTACACTGGATTCGTCACTTTATTCTAATTCTTATTATTTGATTTTTTCCGATATTTCAGAAGTTGTGGTGAACTAAGGAATAGAAAATGAGCAAGATGTCCTGTTCAAGAAGATGTTGCGTTAATTCTCAAAAGGGGTTATGGAAACACAAAAATCAAACTATAAAGACCTTGTTACCAACTTGATATCAACCCTTCGTTATATTGGCGCGAATATGAGCATCAAAAGGTATTTTCTTTTTAGTTATCTTGATCGTTTTCCTAAAAATCTCGGAGATATTAACCACAAACAAGGCAAACGATTCCATCATACATCAAAGAGATCGAAACTCGTAACCAACGACCTTAGGACGCTGCGATGATAGCTGACTAGTACTGGTTTTTAAAATGAGATACTCCTGTTGCTCAACATCAACGGTGCGCGAATAAGCGTAAATTTATCGGTAAAATTTCTGCCAAAAATCTTTACCAACGTGCATTTACAATTTTTAATTTTTACCTGTGCTTCGTTTGTTTATGTGTTATGATCTCTTAATTGTTTCATATTAATTGCCTCTTGTAGAATTAAAATAACTTAAATAAAGAAACAGTCTTATTCAATTTCACCCTAAAATCACTAATATCAACTCATGTACACCTTTGGAAATATTTTCAGGCGCAATTTTAGCATCTAATAGAACCAAAAAGAGATGAAGAGAGACAAAAAATTAGACCTCATGAAGAAAAACTAAAGTTATTTGCGAATTTAGCAGGTAAAATTACTTAAGAATTTGTTAAAATAATTCAGGCACCAGAAAAAAAAGATATTTTTTTGTTGTTCAGTGTTATATTTGGAGGCGTATGGTTTCAAATTTTCATTTATCAGTATAATATGAAATTTAATCTATGACACTTGAAAATTAGTATGTATGTTCTCTTCATTTAAATCATTACATCGCGATAAAGAAGAACGTGCATTATGTGTTTTAGCTAAAAAAGCTTAAATTATTGATTTATAATTTGCACAATACCTTTTGTAATGCTGATAATGTTTTCTTCAGTAGACTCACAGAATCCAAAATCGGGTTTATATTATTTTCATAGCAAAAACTTGCAGACTCAGCTGGGCAACATGGGGAGTGGAAGCAATAATATGGCTGTATTCATTCATCAAAATATTTGGAAAGGGCAATAATAGGACGATACAGAGAGTCAGGAAAGAACTAACAGGGAGTAAGAAGGAAAGTAAGTACCCTAGGAGACCTTACGGTCCATTCAAAGAGGGTACCTTTGGACTATCAATCGAGCAGGCAGATGACTGCTCAATTGTTTTGCGTCCCTAAACGGCCACTTTTCAAGACTTTGTCTAGTCTTGACTTGAACTGGTCAACAGATTCACTGTTGACAACTTCCACTGGAAGTGCGTTCCACTTACCGCAGATACTGTAGGTGAAAAAATTTCCACACATATTGCGGTTGTAACGCTTCAGTTCAAGTTTGAAGCCGTTAATGCGCGTTCTGTTCTAACTTAGTGTGGAAATATCCCGGTAGTCAACATTGTTGAACCCTCGAAGTATTTTAAAAACTTTGATGAGCTGACCACGCTGTCTACGGGTTTCCAGCGAGAACAGGTCTAATTCCCCTAGTCTATCCTCATAACTTTTATGTCGGATAGAGGGAATCAGTTTTGCTGCTTTAGCTTGTACGCGTTCCAACCTTGCGATGTCCTTTCGAAACGAAGGACTCCAAAATTGTACGGCATACTCCAGGTGCGGCTGAACCAGGGAGTTGTACAGACAAAGTACTATCTCCTTGTTACGGTATCCAAACTGGCGCTTTATGTAGCCCAACATCCTTTGGGCTTTCTTCTCTGCCTCGATGCACTGTTTCGAGAACTTGAATTCACTAGTGATAGTAACACCCAAGTCCTTCTCAGTGTCAGTCGATTCAAGAGCAGTGCCCTTAAACATATAATGAGATTAGGGGTTTCTGTTGCCGATATGCATTACTTTGCATTTGTTCACGTTAAAAGGCGTTTGCCACGTGTCCGACCACTCCCCAATCTTCACAAGATCTTCCTGCAGGCGGGCAGTCATCCCATCCTTTGCAACGTTCATACTAAGATGTGTAGCGTCGGGAAATTTGGAAATCTTGGCAACCATTTCACCGTCCATGTCGTTGACGTAAATGATGAATAGTAGTGGTCCCAGGACAGAACCTTGAGGCACCGCGCTAGTAACGGGCACCCACTCAGAAGCCTGTCCATTTACCACCACGAGTATGGGTAATTACGAGGTATTAACATTTCTAAAACATTACTCTAAGCGTTTCTATTTGAAAAGAAACCCAGAATTTACCAATGAGATCTAGGAGATCCTTGATAACCATCCTAGCAAGTCAATAAAGTCAATAGTTAAAGAAAAGGGAAAAGTAGAGTCTCTCACGAGGGAATTAACCAATGATGATATAACGTACTACATATAGTAGAGAAAAAAAGGTAAGTTTCGTCTGCACAAGATAAAAGACAAGTGGCTGAATCGTGATGCGAGGCATATGAAAATATTGAAAAATCCTCTCAAGCTTTACTTGCTCTTCGAGGACCAGGTGGTGAATTGGCAAAAGGTTCAGCCAGTTTGATGAGCACCAAGTTCTTGACCCACATCATAGAGTTTTGGGTTGCCATTAGCGATGCCTCTGTTTATCATTTTGGAGGGTTACATGAGTGACTGAAAGATATGGTGTTTCTGTGGAAAAAGAAGGTGGCCACATGAAATAGGTAGATGTAGTAGCCGAACTCTGCGCCGTACTAAACAAGCCAGAGAGAGCCTGGGCTTTCAGACAATTAGTTCGATTACATCACTCCAAACATCCGGGCTATTAGCTTACCAGACTATTCTGTGTGAATCGTGGTTATATAGAAGCAAACCAGCCCTGTGCACCAGTAAGGTAAATCTCAGGTAAATTATCACCACACTTTTCACCCAGTTAAAGAGTGAGACCATCGAGAAGGCCAGCAACAGGTCTCGATCGACTCTTGTATGCCATGGATTAGACCGACAGATATTTTATTGAAGCGTATGAATACTATACCCAGTCAACACTATAACATGTATGTTTGATATATATATATATATATATATATATATATATATATATATATATATATATAGAAATATTTCTATATAACATACTTAAGTTATTTTCTCTCATATTAAAGTTTGCAACAAATTAACCACTTCGCCTTATATATAGCGATGATATCATTCATTTTTTTATTTTACATCCTGTCAACTTATCAATATTTTCATTTCTACAAGTAAGAATATTATTTATTTGATGTTTTATCTCAAAATTGACAACTTGGCTATGATACTTTTTGCTTGAAAATCAAGTAACGCTTTTTATCATTAATAGCTATTTCTTTGTTAAATTATATATTAGCAACTTTAAAATCGGTACTAAAAACTATCAATTGCTGCCTTGCAACACTATTCCCTAAAATGCAAATAATTCCTCGTCATTTCCTTTATTTTACTTTGGGAGGGTTTTTTTATTCAGTAATGTTCAATATATAGTTTTTGAGCAGCTAAAGACACAAAACATTTCATTATTATCTTCCCATACAAGTTTCCTATCTGGTTCTATTCATGACTCAGTTAATGAAATAATGTCAAAATTTGTAATAGGCTTTTTGACTCTAAAAATTAATAAATTTAACTTTAATTTCGATGATACACATATTATTTTTCGATTAGGTGTAGATGTCATTAAATATTTAAGCTGCATATATTTAGTAAACGGGATTTGTGAGAAAATTTCTTATATGAATTATCTAACAGTCCAAACAGTCTCTCTGATTCCATGCGTTCAAATCAAGTCAAGGCGATCGTAAAACTATTCAGCAAATCTAAAATCATAATTGCATTTTCGATGCAGAGAGTGCTAAGTATATACTATATGTAAGTTACCTTCTGTAGAAAACATTTGCTGCTCAGCTTCTTTGAAGAAGCCTAGATAATAATTAACTAAGGTGCTTTAACGATAGCTTGGCTAAACAATCCTATTACTAACCAAATGTTTCAGAGAAACTTCTCTCTTTATCTTAGTATCAATCAATTTTTCATGCTCTCTTTCCTCCTTCGCCAACAGAAGCACAACTTCTGTATTGCACTATCAAATCCTTTGTAACATTTTGAAGCTGATACCTCTCGCTGACGCTTGTCAATATAATCCCAATTGAAACTCTGTCATCCATTAGTGAAAGCTTTTAGCATTGTATATATATATATACTTTAATGGGTTGAACACGCTAACGACGATTTATCAGTGAAAACTAATTGAGACCACTTCATTTGATTTATATATATGTTAAGGAATATATTTTGTCCTTCTACTTTAGCCTTCTGTAGCTCTAAGGTTAGAAGAATTTCTCAGATTAGGAGAGGAAAAATTATCCAGGCTTTTACAAACTTCAACATAGATCAGTAGCATAATTATCAATTTAAATATGTTTAGAGCGTTTTCACAGTCCCTAAATGAAACTGAATGAAACCGTACAATTATGTGTAAATCAATGGTAATTGAAGGAAATACTCTATCTGATAGTGAAAACACTTCCGTCATATATATGGACTTAGTATGTGCAATATCTTATCTCTCATATAATGTAACCGTTTTATAGAACATTTTGAAGTTGACTTACTCCCTTTTTTTATTCTAATTCCAAACTTTGCATGGTTTAGGTATGTAGACGATGTCATATCTATTTGACCGAGAAAAAGTTTAAATTCCTTCGACAACTTCTTTAAAAATTTTAGCACTTCAATCTCACAATCAGATTTAAGGTAGAATTGGAAAAGGATAATTGTATAGGCTTTTTCGATATCCAAGTTGTAAGATTCATTTACCAAATTAGCTTCAATGTATCCAGTCAACTGACCCATTCTACTTGCTACATCCATTTCTTTTCACTTCATGATGTTAGCGTTAAAATATTCGTTGCAACAGGTATGTTTTTGAGAGCACTTTGAATCTGTAATCCTTGCATTTTAGAAGACGAAATTATATATACCACCTTCATATTCATTGAATGAAATTATCCCCTCCACGTCATCAATGAGAGCTTATCTAAGGCTAAATCTACATACTACAATCTCAAGGAAAAAAATAAAGTGAGAGAAGGAATTGGCTATCTTTTCCATCTCCTCTCCTCCTCAAAGGAGTAAACAGAGTTATTTCTCCAGGCCGAGACATGTTTAACTACCCTGATTCCATCCTCATATCTTCCCTTTCAACTAACCCCATTGATCAGCCAAATGAAGCAGGTGTATATGTAATCACGTGTGAATCCACTAACAGCCCCTGGTTCTATATAAAGGTGCTGTCAGGCGAGGCAGTACTACAACAGTATTTTTAACCACATTAGCAACCTCAACTACCAAAAAGCTTAATTAAAGTCGCATATAATATACAATTATAAAGATATCCGTAAGGGAAAAATTGTAGAATCGATACTAATAGGAGAATTACCCAATTTTAATCTTTCGGATGGTCAATTTAAATGTAGCTCCTATTTCCGAAACCTGATTTTAAAAAGTAGAGTTAATGATCTTAGAACGACATCCCCTGTTTATTTACAGTTTTTCTCAGTTTTTCTTTTGTCAGAATTTTGAGGCTGTGTAGCGACTATCCTGTCCATTTCATTCTCAGTGTAGAGTGAAGACGCTATAATAAACTTCATATCCTTCTAGTCTCGTAAATAAATTTTCTGCTCCTATACAGTGCTTTCACTACCATATACCATATCTCGCTACTGTCTTCTTTCACTAATATTTCCTTTGTTTTTTTTGTTAATATATTATTTCTATGAATTTTTTATTTGTTTTAATAAATCATAAAATCAAAACTAATATCTTTCAACCCTCTATATAATAAACATCCTCCAGTATTCAGTATGATCCCTTAGTGCCTTCGTTAGTTTCAGAGTTCAATCAAAGCAACTCAATGTAGCATGAACCTTACTTGGGGTCACATTTTATTACATAATTGCTAGTAGTGCCAACAACTTCAGTATAAACAACTAGAGAGATATACTGCCAGAGGAGAAATTCTTTTGGGTGACTGTCTTGCTGAAGTACAGGTTTATAAAACACTAAAATCTCATGCACGTTTGCAAATCAAGAAGTATAATGCTTTTACAATCAAGAAAATATGGTTACTCTTATCGCTTTACCAGCGAAACGACATAAGTATGGTTCAGAAAATATGAATATATTTTCTTGATCCATGAATTGTAAAGTAAAATGTTCAATGTGGCCACACAATTTTCATCGTGCCAACTTCAGTCTGCAATCCTGAATAAATTCATATTATCCTTCCAGCTACGACACTATAAAATGCTCTTAAGCATGCGGTAATAAGGCGTACAGAGACGTTCAAGTGCCAATATTATCGACATATTCTGGCGTATGATGATCTTGCTGTCTGAAGATACCAGAAGTTCATGAAGTAGTAATCTTTTTTTTATATTGTTAGCAATTCAATCAACCACAATCTTCTCCGAGAGCTATTTAGCAGCCACTCTCTTCCCATGTACAGCAGGTGTTTGCTACTTTACCTCACAACACTCGTTTAGATCAGGTAGAAAAACAGCCGATGCCTTATTAAGTTGTCTTCTCCATTCGTAGCTTCGATCAAATCTCCCCTCCGCAAGGCAAAATCGACGCTTTGATGAGTTATTTAAAAGGTATTTTGGATATATTTGGATTCATTTCCTCCCTCTCCAAGCTCTTAGAGCCTGTCTTAACTCTATACTCCTCAAATAAGAGGCATGAAGTCCATTGCTGGTAACATCAGCGATTTAATAGAGAGGCTCGTAAAGGGGTTTTTACAAGTTCCATTCGGGGGAAGATAAGCACCTCTCTTTGATTAGTGGCGGACCCATGGACTGAATAAATATAACTTTGTTTGGGGTAAACCCTGGAAGAGAGAGCGCTATGATTCATGGAATTTTGTTGAGTAAAATAGATCAGCACATACAATTACAAAATGTAAACGATACATTTTTCCCTACCGCCGAAGGAAAATAGCTGAAACTTTGTGTAGGGTTATTTTCCCTTGTCACATTGATTTTAATTGAGTTAAAGCTTCCACATGGGACTGTCGGGCCAAATCCCCTAACTCACTTCGACATTGTTGACCTCAGGATGTGTAGGCTATTACACGGCCATATGGAATTTTGCTCTAGGGAGAAGCAGGTTGCACTCACCCTGCTTTGCCAAACCTTCAATTTCAGTTTAATCCTCTCGTCGATTTGCGCAAACTAGTCCGTCCATTTCAATGAAATAGCCTGTAAAACCAGTAATTACTTGTCATATTGAGACATAATCATAGCCCGGATTTCCATCAATAAAACTTTACCCTACACAAAATGGCCACTGCTACAAAAAAATTTGAAAAAATGAGTAAAAGCGCCTCCTCTTAGCATGTGGTAGCTAAATCCTCAGCTGAATGAAGTCAGTCCCCTGATTTTAGGCACATAATTTTATACACAAAATGTCACTGCTATCCTGTGGTAAAAGTAATTGATTTTATACTAATCTTGAATGGAACTCCATATTCTCCAGGGTCAGCCTGGTCAAGACAAATTAGCAAATACACTTTGAACGGGATTTGATCAATACAACAGCCACTATATAGCAGTTTTGGATGTTTAGTTTAATTCGAATGCCGTCATTTCTATAAAAAGCAAGCCAGATTAAAAATGGTATTACCTCTCAACGAACATATTTTATTATCTACTAGAGAATAGACTTCAAATTAACAGCGACCAATTAACTTGTAGGGCATCGAAGATTAAAATTTCTTCTTCATCGGGTATCATAGGGTGGTATTTTCCCTAGCTGTATTTTTCTAGGTGTAAAGTTTCCGCAACCAAGTGAAAGGGAGAACTTTGATGCACGATTAAGATCGCCATTTCTGGGGCAAATGCTGTTAGCATGATTATATCTCGCATTTTCCAAAGCGAAAGCTAAAGTCGTACCAGACGAACAAATCGAGTCTCTTCCTGCAGATCTCTTGTTCGAGAAGTACGAAAACGCCATTCTCCCTTTTGAGGCATTCAAATATGAAAAAGTCACCTTCGTTATTTCCTACAGCCTTCTTTGAAGCTTTTTTCACTGTTTTATATATCACAAAAGCATTATTGTCTACGAAACGACGATTCAATGAGGTTCAATTGGCAGGAGGTCTACACCGATGTGAGTCGCTGGAGCCTCATTTTCGTGCATTGCCAACGAGTGTCCTTGTTTGGACACTTGTGCAGGATACTGGCTCTCGTTTTTTTCTCACACGACTTGCACTTACGCAAGGCATGACTATGTGGCGAAAGTAACTTCCGGCCGAGCTTTGCCTGCCTCGTTGGAGCGATATGGTGCATAATGAACCTTTTCCACGTTTCGCAGATAATAGACTCGTCTTCTCTTTACTACGCAAACCATCTTACATGGAAAAGATATTCTTCTCTTAATAGGAGACATGTAAATTTACACCAGTTTGGGGAAGTATATATAAAACAGGTTTGTGCAGAGTTTAGAAGTAAGATTCCATCCCTGAAATCTTTGAAGGAAATAAATTTAGTGCAATTACTCGTACGAGCAAATCATTCATCAAGGAACCGAATAATTTCCTCTTTTATTTTAAAATATATTGCTTATATAATTAATCACATTCAATTTATTATTAAATGCAATAAAGCACAAAATATAATGCTCGTTCGTTTTAAAGTTGATTCAGGTAGTGGACCTATAAATTGTCCTCATAATTTTAGCTAAAGTAATGTCAATGGTGACTACAATTTTAATGTCCAGAAATTGGTACAGGCATGAGGAGTACTTCATATAATGGATGAATGATATATTCATCCAAAAATCAAATTGCCTTTGAATATGATGCAAAATGGTTTTGAAAATTTTAGGTTGATCAATATTAATATAAACAAGATTATTCCTTAACTGACTATAAGTTAAGATCGACAATGCTATGCACTCACCTGAATTATATGTAGTTATCCTAAGTGCACCACTTCAAATCTATCTACTCCAAATTCCATCTTGTCTTTTTCGACCCTTTCAAATTGTCTGATTCATCTAAGATTTCAATCAATTTTTATTTATATATACTTTTATGACAGAGTATTTGTGAGATTGTTAAAAAAATATTTTCACTCATATATTGAACTATCAGTAGTTTTCTATTCATTTAGTGAGAATATAGTAATGCCGATGCCTTTGCTTAATTAGTGTATTGATTCGCGGCTGATCTAGCCGAATTATCGCTAATTTCAATTAAATCTGATTTTGATCTTTAAAAGGTTGAATGCACTAAAGGTTCAACTGCCTAAAATATATGGTTTCCTTCGTTTGCTTTTAGGTTTTAAGGGAAGTGACTCTTATTATCAAATATTGAACAAGGCAAATAAGGTATCGATTTTGGAAAAGACAGGTTGGATTTCTCCTTTTCCTAATACTTCAAAAGGATATGCTGCAGATTTTCGTATTGTTAGGTTCCTATAGATTTTAGCTTGACGATTTGTATCATTAGCAAAATCTACAACGGACTGTGGGATCATTCTTGTAACAGCCTACTTTAATTTGTAGGAGAGGCATTTACTAGCAAAAACGTATACTTTTGAATTTTAATATATCTTAAAATATTCATTAAGCTAGTTAATATATTTTTTTCCAATTATTTACACATTACGAAGTATATATATTTCTATATATATATATATATATATATATATATATATATATATATATATATATATATATATATATATATATATATATTAATTTGAGTGGTATGCGTTTATTTTGCTGTTATTCGTTTTATAATTGATATCTATTTTAATTTTCCTGTTGATTTCGAATGTGAAATCCATTTTTCTCAATCAACTAAGCTTCAACAACTGAAATAAATATTTAAAATGATATTATTGAATAAGAAGCATTTATTAAAATAAATTATTCAAATCTTCGTTATTAATATCTTTCACTTTCAATGATATAATTCATTTAAATTCAGTGGGGGATCTCCACAGAAACTCACAGTCTCAAAGATATGAAATGGTCGATGGAATATATATATTGTTTTCCTTTTTAATTTGCCTTTTTCCTGGAGACTATGAGAAAAAGAATAAAATATTTCTAGACTGGATCGGGTTATTTACCTTTTCCCTTAGTGCAACCTTACCTTGCAAGCATACATTTTACAAATTCTTCCATTACAAATGTAAAATTTATATTGATCTTTCTGTATTTATCAGTTTACAACAATAATTAAAACATTATTTTATACCTTGACATTACTTTAGTTATCAGACCCGTATCCCAATTGTTCTGGAATTTTAATCGCACCTCAATAGATGCGCAAAACCTCCTAATATTAGTAAGCGCCGGATATTGGATGCGAATGGATCTAGCCCCCACGTCCCCAAAATGCTCTATTGGATTGATGTCAGCTGAAAGTTGTAGCCAAAACTTTCTTTGAAACGCTCAAAGATTCTCCTTAAACTAATTCTGGGCCAATTGGGGCCGAATGACAGGGTGCATTATCCTACTGGAATAGCCATATTTGTTGGGCTACAAGAAGTCGACGAATGTCTGCATAGATTCAGAAATGAAATGTTCCATTCATACGGCACTCACTGTCATGCCACGTATGAATTCTTATAATTCACTTCGCCTTGTTCTGAATGGTATAACCGGGATTCACACTGACGCAAATTTCATTTCACAGCCGTTACAGTTGTGAGAATATTCCTTACTTCGCAGTACAGTGTAGTGGCCAACCATTACCTTTAAATACTGATATCCAATGACTTTTGGCACTTAATTATATATAAATTATTACCGTTCACATAGAAGTTTACCGTGCTTCTGCAAGTCCCCTCAATTTTTTAACTTGCTTTCCTAATAAATATCAGTTGTACAAATTGGTATGAATCAATTGTGAGGAAATATTTCATTGCAAATTCATAATCCAAAGACAAAAAAGGGAAGTCTACGCTCCACAAGTGGTTAAGGTTTAAAGTAAATTGAGATGAAAACATCCAGCGAGCGTACACCATAGGGGAGATAAGATTCTTAAGACAATAGAAGACTAAACATCGCACGCTTAATACTAAATGCAATGAATATGCTGAAGTGGTAGCTATTGTCTCATACAATATCCTCACCTGATCTTTCATCTTTTTATCTTTAACTAATCAGATTTGTAATAAAAAACAAGTTCTGCTGATCAAAAGGTCACGTGCTCTCACTTATTCTGATTTATAAACTTACGATCTTCAAAACTTTCAATAATTCAGGGGTTAACCTTTGGAGAACTTTGGCAATTATATCAATCGAAAGAAAATGTAAAACAACATAAGAATTTTAAATCTCGTTAGAATCGGCCGAATAGTTAGATTGTTATTGCCAAAACAAAATAGTTCCTTAGCTAAGGTTAGGACGACTTTAACAGAATATCATTCGAAAGTAAATTTAAAACAACATAGGGCTTTTAAATCTCGAGAGAATCTGTTAAATAGTCACAATGTTATTACAAATACCAAAAAGAATAACTGGAAACGACCGATCGACATAATAAAATGAAGAGTCACTCGCGACTCGACTCACATGCGACGAAATATGTCATATTAACGACATGAACGAAAAGACATAAACAGAGTTTTTCTTCAAGCCTAATGAGCTTCTTAATGAGAAAGAGAGAAATTTTTAGGTATTTTGTGTGGAAAAGAGCTTTAAAAGGCAAGGAAAGTATTTACTATTACGTTAAATTTTCGTTTATCATGTTTGGTAGAAAAAATGTACAATTATTTTCTTGTATAATCCATTGGAGTTGGTTATTTTCTATCCATTCGTATAATCAATTTTCTTTCAATTTAAAAAATTAATGGAAACAATAACACTAGGCTTCTCTAGTCTTGTTGCTCTACAGTTTTGACCTTTTAATTGAACATGTTTTCTGCTATTATGCATTTCGGTACGTTGGACGTATTTATGATTTTTCCTAATTTTTATCAAAGGCGTATCGGTAAGGCTCTCTTTTTCACAAGTTACTAAAGACGTAAATGCTTAGTAAGAAATTTGATACCTTGATGGTTGTAGGGGAATCGTCACCCTCCCGTTCTCTCTCAGTGGAGCCCAGGACTAGAACCACAAGAACACCCGGGCCATGCAACGCGGGTCAAGCTCGTAACCATTGACCCTCTCTACACGTCTGTAGGAAAAGCCGAATGGCTTTAAACTACAAGATCTCCACTACGAGAGTATATTTAATTTACCCTCAAGTAAGAAATTGGAGGCGCGTTTCTATTTAGCTCGAAGACCAACGGAAGTCGAGGTAAGACTTGGTAAGAAAACCGTTAGAATAAGAACCCTCCTGGGCCCGTCTAGAAAACCCGCTTCCCCCCCATCCTCCCCCTACCCCAGTGGGGTGACAAGGTATAAATAAGAAACACTCGAGGAAAAACAAGGTAGAATACGTGAGTCTCCAAGCTACGAAGTCCCCGAATAGAAGCCGGGCTACCGAGACTGGACATATAGAATACGTCAGTCTCTAGGCTACGAAGTCCCTGGATTGAGGCCGCGCTACCGAGACTGGACAGGTAAATTACGTGAGTTGCCAGACTACGAAGTCTCCTAAAAGAGAGGCAGGGCTACGAAGGAGGCTAAGAAGCAGCTCATCCTCGAGCTAGTCCCTGGTTATCAAACTGGACTTAAAGTTAACTTGGTAAAGTTCAAATTACTCTCGTCAGAGAGTCTCCTCATATCCTGATGCATCGTAAAAGACAGGGAAATTCCTCGCCCTTAAGAAATTACGAAAAAAAGAGGAAAAAGGCTCCACCTCAAGCCCGTTACCCGGTAACCACACCAAACTTGGTTAAGAAACCAAGTTAAACTTATTCTCGTCAGAGTTTCCCCCCTCCGTTATCCTCACCTTTCAGGAAGACTGGAACTAAGAAGAAGCTCATCCTCGAGCTAGTTCGTGGTTACCAAATCGACCTTTAAGTTAACTTGTTCAAGTTCAACTTATTCTCGTCAGAGAAACTCCCCTCCTCGATCCTCACCGTTAAAGAAGACCCCACCTCTCGAGTAAAGTCTTCGCCCATGAGGAATTACGTAACAAAGGAGAAAAGCTCTCCCTTGAGCTGGTTACCCCGTAGTCACACCGAACTCTAAGTTAACTTGGGGTTAAGAATCAAGTTCAATTTACTCTCGCCAAAAAGACCCAGCCTACGCTGGTGCCTCCTAGAGCACTGTGATTGTTCTCACCCTTAAAGACCCCCTCCCCTTGAATATCGCGTAGACCCCATCTGCTTTACTTGCCAAAGTACCTCGTGATGTCGACCACCTCTAGCAATCTGGTCGAAGCACGCGTCAAAGGACCTATCGGATTCCTGTGGTCTCTGGAGTTCATTAAGTTCAAGGTCAGACTCAAACCAGCCACCAGAAAAACCAAGGTTTAAACTCCAGTAGAGACAATTAGGCTAATTCTTGTATATTAAAGTTCGTATCGAATTGAGCCAATATTAGAGGGTCAAGTTAATTAGAGTAATTATTGTGTATTTTAATATTCAGAGTATTTCTGTGGTTCATGTTTAGTTTTTTTGTAGTAAACTTGTTAAATTTAAAATATAAGTTTATTTTTGGAATTCCTTTGCGTTTCTTAATATCCTTACGTGTTTGAAGTGGCTCTTCTTTAAAACAACAAAAATTAGCACTCTTAGATCAGAGCCTACTTCATCAAAGAAGTACTTCACGTTCTACAAGGTATACCATGACAAAAGTGGTGTCAGGTGTAGAGTGATCAAAATGGGCATCCTGCTACAAAAGTGGTTTCAGGTGTGGGGTTTTTTTATTAGAAAGAACCCAGCAGCTTCTAATTAAGGGAGATCCAACACATGAAGGAATACCAGGAATAAGAGCATAATTGACGAGAGGAAAATTGGTAGAGATAGGAGTGGAAACAATCTGAAGGTATTTCTTAGGCTAAGGGGTAAATTTGTTGACGGAGTGGTATTACAATCAGCATAGTAGTGGATTAAGGGTAAGTTAGGCAGCGCGCTACCTAGTGAGTAGCGGCATAAGTACCTGAGAGTAGAGTAAGGAAAAATCGACGGACAAACACAAAATGGATCCGGTCGAATGATTCAACCAACAATCCCAAATTCTGGGATTTAAATGCGAGGAAATGGATGCCTACATCCTTTCAGAATTGAGAATATTAAGAGAGGAAGAAGAAAAAATAAGACAGTTTGACAGAGAAATGGAAAATATAAGAAGAGATGGAAAAAGAGAATGCAAAGGAATAAAAATACGGATGGACAAAAAATTAGAGGAAGACAGAATACAGTGGGAACTGTTGAAAAGAGAAGCAAAGGAGAGGAGAATAAAAATAATAAGAGAAACTGATGAAAGAAAAATAAAGATAAGAATGGAAGAGGGAAAAAGAAGAACCCGACGGAAAATGAAATAGAGAAAGCGGAAAAAGAAGCCTAAGAAAGAAGAATGAAGAGGAAAAAAGAGTCAAAAGAAAGATTGCTCGCACTCGAAAGTGCATCTATCGAGAACCAGATAGAGGTCGAGGAAGTTTTAGATCGACCTGGACCTAAGAAAGGCTCATCGATGGAAACCCAGCCAAATGAGGTAATGATGGAAGAAGTAGAAAGTAGTGATGAGTTACCAGCAGGAGTATCAAAGGCAGAATCTACGAGGAAAAACCCAGCCAACTGGGGGTAATGATGGAAGAAGTAGAAAGTAGGGATGAGGTACCAGCAGAAGTACCTAAGGGAGAACCTACGAGCAGAACGCATTCAAATGGGGTTATGATTGAAGAAGTAGAAAGTAGGGATGAGGTACTAGCAGGAGTACCTGAAGAAGAACTTACGAGGAGAACCTAGTGAAATGGCGAAATGATGGACGAAGTAGTATCTAGGGAAGAAGTACTAACAGGTGTATCTGAGGAATTACCTACTAAGAGAACTGATTCAAATGAGTTGACAAGGAAGGAGAAAAAAGTGTTAATGCGATACACTCAGGTAAAACTAGTCCGATAGTAGAGTCGGATAAGTATCCCCTACTCCTAGCAGTCTCCTCTCCGAACGTAACGTCCACGGAGTAACCATTAAAACTCCAAGTCGTAGTAAGCGCTATGCCCATTAACGACCCTGTAGGAAAAATTTTATTCAAACTCCAAAGATCGAGCCCAGACACGATCTCTCTGTGTATCTGGTTAAAGGAGAACTATGGGACCCACGCTCCCTTCAATTATGCCCAGCTGCGACAGGACGCTCTAGCCATAAGGTTCAGTTTAAAGTTAGTCAAGTACCATAAGAAGGGTAATTCGAGTAGGTTGAAATACCACTACCATTTAGTGACGTATTTGGGTAGACTCAATAACCCGAACGGCCGACTCAGGCGAAGGAAGGTAATGGTCACAGAGTACCATTTTAATATTAGCTACATCAAAGGAGCCGAAAGAGTAGATCCGCTCTATAATCTGAGACGAAATACCATTGAGGGTTATTTCAGTACCTAACAAGCGTGAAACCATGTTTTCATTTATTTTTTGTGTTAGTAGTTATCGTCAGGATATAATTTCTTAAAGACTTAGAAATGTAAGGAAAGAGCTTGTTTTTTTGTTTCTGTTTTGGGGCGTGTAATTGACGGATTAGGTTTTTATTATTTGAAGGTTAAATTGTAGTGCGAGTATGTTAATTTGTTTGTGTAAAATACCCCCCCCACCCCAGTAGGCACGCAAGGTCTAGTTTTAGCCAATGCCTGTATATGCGCGCGCGTGTGTGCTCAATTTAAAGAAACTTAAAGTAAGGGAAGACTCAAAGATATACAACTTTGCTGTACTCGACTAGGACCTATCGGATTCCTGTATTCTCTCGAGTTGATGAGAGTTCAAGGTCAGACTCAAACCAGTTACCAGAGCAACCAAGGTAATTAAACTCCAGTAGAAACAATTAGGCTAATTCTTGTATATTTAAGGTCGCATCGAATTTAGCCAATATTAGAGGGTCAAGTTAATTGAAGTAATTATCGTGTATTTAAATATTCGGAGTAGTTCTGTGGTTCATGTTTAGTCTTTTTGTAGTAAACTTGTTAAATTTAAAATATAAGTTTATTTTTGGAATTCCTTTGCGTTTCTTAATATCCTTACGTGTTTGAAGCGGCTCTTCTTTAAAACAACAAAAATTAGCACTCTTAGATCAGAGCCTACTTCATCAAAGAAGTACTTCACGTTCTACAAGGTATACCATGACAAAAGTGGTGTCAGGTGTAGAGTGATCAAAAGGAGCATCCTGCTACAAAAGTGGTTTCAGGTGTGGGTTTTTTTTATTAGAAAGAACCCAGCAGCTTCTAATTAAGGGAGATCCAACACGTGAAGGAATACCAGGAATAAGAGCATAATTGACGAGAGGAAAATTGGTAGAGATAGGAGTGGAAACAATCTGAAGGTATTTCTTAGGCTAAGGGGTAAATTTGTTGACGGAGGGGTATTACAATCAGCATAGTAGTGGATTAAGGGTAAGTTAGGCAGCGCGCTACCTAGTGAGTAGCGGCATAAGTACCTGAGAGTAGAGTAAGGAAAAGTCGACGGACAAACACAAAATGGATCCGGTCGAATGATTCAACCAACAATCCCAAATTCTGGGATTTGAATGCGAGGAAATGGATGCCTACATCCTTACAGAATTGAGAATACTAAGAGAGGAAGAAGAAAAAATAAGACAGTTTGACAGAGAAATGGAAAATATAAGAAGAGATGGAAAAAGAGAATGCAAAGGAATAAAAATACGGATGGACAAAAAATTAGAGGAAGACAGAATACAGTGGGAACTGTTGAAAAGAGAAGCAAAGGAGAGGAGAATAAAAATAATAAGAGAAACTGATGAAAGAAGAATAAAGATAAGAATGGAAGAGGGAAAAAAAAGAACCCGACGGAAAATGAAATAGAGAAAACGGAAAAAGAAGCCTAAGAAAGAAGAATGAAGAGGAAAAAAGAGTCAAAAGAAAGATTGCTCGCACTCGAAAGTGCATCTATCGAGAACCAGATAGAGGTCGAGGAAGTTTTAGATCGACCTGGACCTAAGAAAGGCCCATCGATGGAAACCAAGCGAAATGAGGTAATGATGGAAGAAGTAGAAAGTAGTGATGAGGTACCAGCAGGAGTATCAAAGGCAGAATCTACGAGGAAAAACCCAGCCAACTGGGGGTAATGGTGGAAGAAGTAGAAAGTAGGGATAAGGTACCAGCAGGAGTACCTAAGGGAGAACCTACGAGAAGAACGCAGTCAAATGGGGTTATGATTGAAGAAGTAGAAAGTAGGGATGAGGTACTAGCAGGAGTACCTGAAGAAGAACTTACGAGGAGAACTTAGTGAAATGGCGAAATGATGGACGAAGTAGTATCTAGGGAAGAAGTACTAACAGGTGTACCTGAGAAATTACCTACGAAGAGAACTGAGTCAAATGAGTTGACAAGGAAAGAGGAAAAAGGTGTTAATGCGATACACTCAGGTAAAACTAGTCAGAAAGTAGACGCGGATGAGTATCCCCTACCCCTAGCAGTCTCCTCTTCGAACGTAACGTCCACGGAGTTACCATTAAAACTCCAAGTCGTAGTGAGCGCAATGCCCATTAACGACCGCGTAAGGAAAATTTTATTCGATCCCCAAAGATCGAGCCCAGACATGATCTCTCCGTTTCCGTGGTTTAAGAAGAACTATGGGACCCACGCTCCCTTTAATTATGCTCAGCTGCAACAGGACGCTCTAGCCATAAGGTTCAGTTTAAAGTTAGTCAAGTACCATAAGAAGTGTAATTCGAGTAGGTTGAAATACCACTACCATTAAGGGACATATTTGGGTACACTCAATAACCCGAACGGCCGACTCAGGCGAGGGAAGGTAATGGTCACAGAGTACCATTTTAATGTTAGCTACATCAAAGGAGCCGAAAGAGTAGATCCGCTCTATAATCTGAGACGAAATACCATTGAGGGTTATTTCAGTACCTAATAAGCGTGAAACCATGTTTTCATTTATTTTTCGTGTTAGTAGTTATCGGTAGGATATAAGTTCTTAAAGACTTAGAAATGTAAGGAAGTAGCTTGTTTTTTTGTTTCTGTTTTGTGGCGTGTAATTGACGAATTAGGTTTATATTATTTGAAGGTTAAATTGTAGTGCGAGTATGTTAAGTTGGCTGTGTAAAATACCCCTTCCCCCCAGTAGGCACGCGAAGTCTAGTTCGAGCCAATGCCTGTGTATGCGCGCGCGTGTTCACTTAATTTAAAGAAACTTAAATAAAGGAAGGCTTAACGATATACAACTTTGCTGTACTCGACTAGGTTGAGTTAGTTGTTTTGAGTTTCTCGAATTCCCCCTCCCCCATTAAGTTCTTCGAAGGAAGGTGTGTAGGGGAATCGTCACCCTCCCGTTCTCTCTTTTTGGAGACCCGTGAGGGTGACCGCAAGAACATCGGAGCCAGGCAACACGGGTCAAGCTCGTAACTACAGAGCCTCGCCACTCATCTGTATGAAAACCGAACAGTTTTAAACTCCCAGATCTCCCCTACGAGAGTATATTCAATTTCCCCTCAAGTAAGAAATTTGAGGCGCGTTTCTCTCAAACTCGAAGACCAACGGAAGCCGAGGTAAGACTTGCTAAGAAAAACCGTTGGAATAAGAACCCTCCTGGGCCCGTCCACAAGCCCCTCCTCCCTCCTACCCCTACCCCTGATTCCTGACGAGGTATAAATAAGTAACACTCTTGAAAAATGATGTAGAACACGAGAGTCTCCAGTCTACAAAGTCCCCGGATTAAGGCCGGGCTACCGGGACTGGACAGGTAAATTACGTGAGTAGCCAGAATACGAAGTCCCCTGAAAGAGAGGCAGGGCTACCAAGGAGGCTAAGAAGCAGCTCATCCTCGAGCTAGTCCCTGGTTATCAAACCGGACTTCAAGTTAACTTGGTAAAGTTCAACTTACTCTCGTCATAGAGTCTCCTCATATCTTGGTGCATCCCAAAGCCTAGGGCTATTCCTCGACCTTGAGAAATTAGGAATATCCTTACGTGTTTAAAGCGGCTCTTCTTTAAAACTACAAAAATTAGCACCCTTAGATCAAAGCCTACTTCATCAAAGAAGTACTTCACGTTCCACAAGGTATTCCACGACAAAAGTGGTGTCAGGTGTGGAGTGATCAAAAGGGGCATCCTGCTACATTGGTAAACATTTTTATTATCCCGAGAATTTTTTTAGGATAACGTTAGCATTTTCCAAACTTAAATAGCCTATTTCTTCATTCTCGATAAGGGCATCATCACTATCATTTGCAGATTAATGGTGATGACGGTAGACGTTGCGGTTGGTATAGCAGCATTAATTCTAACTATAGGATTTAGTAACGAGATCAAATGCTTCAACACTTCTATTTTTTTAGGTTGAACAGATCATTTATAAAATGTCAATTGAAAAGGAATTCAACATGAGTTCATTTATTAATTATTAAGGAGAAAATTTATGGACTTTATTCAAGTAACGAAAGGATTATTTCCATATGGTTTATTTTTTGTTTGTTCTTTCTATTTTTCTTTGTTTCCAAGAAGTGATATGACCATGAAAGTTCTTCATTGTAAAGTTAAGCTTGCCACAACGCATAATTTAAGAAACTAGGGTTTTTTTCTCTCTTCAGTACGCATATTTTTTTGTTAATAAAGTATAGATCAATTAGGAGCTTTTTGGAAATGTTTCGAATGTAAATTCGCGATAACTTGGAATATTTTCAACTTCTTAGGATAGGTTGTGCGATAACTGTTGTGCGGAAAAAGTTGGCCGTTTGTCCATAAACAACTAAAAAAGATCAAATTCTTCTATTTATAAGAAGCCATCCCAAAAATGATGCGCACTGTTCTAGATAATAATACTAAGGAATTAAACTCAATGACTCATGTTGCATTGTGTTTGAGTTTTATTTACTACGACATCTGTAGGCCATGAACGAGTCTATTTCTACCTTTTATTTGGCATTCCCAAAATTTGATTATTTAGGCCTTATGTATTAGGACACCCAAATTGGATTTACTATTTTCATCTTTTTAATATATTTAATGGTATTACTGAATACTTCAAAAACATTTTACATATTAAATCATTAGAAAATTAGAATATAATTAGCGAAGTAATTAGTTTAGGACATTTAAAGATAGTTTTGTAATAGGAAAACCGAATCTACTGAAATAAATGTAAAACAAATGAATTTTTCAATGGATATTATATGGTAGCATATGAGTCAAATGAATTTGAGCCTTCCTAACAAATTCAAATGCCAAAAAAGGGAAGGAGCGATGACCTATAAACTCTAGCCTGGAGAATTAAAAATTCTACTTATAGGGATAAATCATATAAAAGTTTTAGTTGTTAAATCCCAAAGTACGAATTCTATCCGATTTTGAATAGAATCACAAACATATTCAATAAACAAAGGTTTTAATGCAATGCCTTAAAAATCTCGCGCGATAACAATAGTTAAATTAAATCACATTAAAAAATGAAATTCTCAACAATAATAATTTGGATAAAACTTTTGAAATCTGATTACTGGATAGCTAAGGTTTCGCATCGTATTGAGCAAAGCGTGTATAATAAGTTCATTGCGTATCTTATTCTACGAATATGAATAGCTTTGTACATATGAAAGTTAGCACACTAATATATGTTTCTATCTGCTTCCTTCCTTTGAGTTAGAAGGAATCGAGCTGAAAGTGTATTAACACAAAATGGCACTACAAATTCTTTAATGATTTAATAGTTTAAGATCAGCACATTTCATTGGGTCTTATGGAATGTCAGTCTGAGCAGATGCTTTCGAAGGACCAGCGTTAAAGGAAGCCCCCTCGAAATACCTTTTTCAGCTCATTCGCTCTAAACCACATGCTCCATAGCGTGAGAAGTTTAAAATCTACGAGAAGGAAGCAGTCCCGCGCTGACTCACCCGACCCAGGTGTATTTGCTTTCGGAAACTCCCCGCTCACTTCCACCTTCGCGATAACGCCGAAGCCGGCCGTAATATCCCTACTCTATGCTTCACAGGCATGTTTCTTCCCTCGTGAGGGCAGCCATAACAACCCTACCTCTATATCATGAGGCAAGCTTTGCTGTCCAATCCGACTCGTTATCTCGAATTAAGTTTACATACACTGACGTCAAGAATCCTCTAAGGAGGGCCAGGCCCTGGGGCTAAATATAGGACTAGCCACCCGGCTATTTAACCCGGAATCCGCTATTCCTCGAGAAGATTGAAACTCCGCCGGTCCATCATTTCACACCGTTTTTCTGTTCCCCAGCAAAATCCCGCAACCCCTGTTCGAGTCATACCTCGTCGTAAGCTCTCACCAGCTCTCCATTCGTCAAGCTTTGACCCCTGTTCAGAGGAAATCAATCGAGCCGCCTTCTACCGAAGGCATTATACATTCCTCTCATCTCGGCCCCCCTTCAAGATCACCGTTCCTTCCAGTCTGAGACTCTCTGCCGATACGCAGAATCGTCTCGAGTTGAGATTAATTACATCTGTCTGGAGCAAGAAGTAATCAAAACCTCTATCTACGAGTCTTCCTCGTTAGGAGTCCCCGAAGTATCCTCCTCAAGACCTGTGCCGTTGGTCTCCCTCCCCCATCCTCCGACCACCAATACGATTCTAGGTAAAGCGATCTTGTGTTGTAATCCCCTGATTACACCCTGTCAATCTTGACTCGCATCCACTTTTGAATTGACTTCCCGCTCAATCGTAATTAATATCTCTTGTCCGAGTTTTCGTTAATTCTGCTCCTCTCGCTTAACTCTGTCATATTATAAATTGTCACAATTAACTATCTTTATTGAGTAATTTTTTCCTCTTTTTTTGTATATATACGAGTATATATATACTGCCCCATTTATTATATATATTAAAATTATATTTTTCAGTCTTGTTCTTTAAATATCTTTTTAACTGCAACTTGGCAGGTGCTCTAGCGCAGAGCAAGTCTTCACAGACATACCTTGACAGTCAGATTGAGTGATCAAATATGTTTATATCTGCGTATTATGTATTTGACTTTTTGCTTGCTCAAGGTTAAATGTAATTTCCGCGAATTATGACTCCACCCCTCTTCCCATCGGAACGCCTGTGATAAACCTCTCTTCTTGGAATCATTGCAAGAGTCATGTCACCAGAGGAAGATCATCGGCAGTCTTCTAACAGATCGATCGCTTTATTCCCAGTCAATCTCTCTATCCTTCTCCTGAATTGCTTATCCAAGCGAGCAATAAGTAGGAATAAATTGCAATGAAAATAAAAGGTTAGTAACATAGTGTGTTTCCACAGCCAAGGTCTCCACTACGGTAGATATTTGAAACGAAACAGAACAAAAAAATCTTCCAAACAAATTTGAAGAAGAGATCTATCTGCGTGATTGATTCCTGGGGGTAAGTAATACTCCAGATGCTCTTTGTATAGGAGGTACCTTTATCTACTTTTTAGATCCTTTGGGAGTTACACATTGTTTCTTATAGCAGCGAATAAACCCACTACGACGCCCTTACTAGGTTTTATATAATTTATGTATCACCGAAGCCCCTAAAAAAAGAAAAGTTTAGGTCATTTTGTGGATAGAGGAATAAAAGTCTTACTAAAATGAAAACGTGAGGATTTATGACATGCTAAAATTCTTTATTGTTCCTTTCCGATGGTAATAATATCCTAATAATATTTATGATCTCATGTATTATGAATTATTCTCTATTTTGGGAGCTTAAGTTCTGCTCAAGGAAGCCTTAAAATTGCATCAGGTTTGAAGGAAAATGGATGACCAAAAAGTTTTTCTTTCTCATCCACTGGATAAGGACATTATTTCTGAGCAAATTACCCCCTGAGGATCGAAATTTAAATATAAAATAAATCTTGAAAGCATTGGGTGTAGAGCAGAGAATAAGAAACCGCTTTTAAATTTTCTCTTCTTACGCTCCTATGAGAGTAGATAAGTACCCATGCAGAAAAGAAAATAGAAAATAAATGCAAACTTACTAGGAGAGAGAAAGTGATAATGAAGAAGAGAAATAAAATCGCAAATAATAATCCATAATTCTGCCCTGAATTTGACTAAAACTTGCATATCTTGCACTAAAACCCAAAGCGCTATCAACTCAACCATCGACTTATATTTAGCAATGTGGTCATTGTTGGGGCGAGGTGTCCTCTTTCACACAACACTAATTTATAACATACTTGAAAAATGATGGGCATATATAGAGAGCTTCCATCCCCTCCTCCCACCGGCCTCGTCCAGGACGAACTTTACGAAAGTAGTCAACCACTCGCCAGCCAATATTACCCCCTGGTCAAGAACACTGGGTTTAAGCGGACTTCTGTAGTATCCCCCAAAAAATTGAATGGAAGGGGGCAGAAAGGGAAAAAAACTCAGGAGGATTTAATTTACCTTTCGACTACCGGAACACCTGCCAACTCCAGGTCTTTACCAGGCACCCCCTCATCGTGGGATTTCCAAATGAAAGTGAATTTAATTTAATCTATACTGTATAGTATTATCAAGATATTAATAGTAACAATTATTATTTCTTAAAGGTTTCTCCCAGGTTAAAGTGAATTTCTTTTTAAACAGCAAAAATTAGAAGCTCCATTAATGTATAATTTCTATTATTAACATGACAAAAATAATAATCTTAATAATAAATATATTCCTGTAACTTTTGGTCGACCGAGAAAAAAATATTTTATGCATTGAAGCTTTGAAATGGAATGAAATAATACTTTTTACTGTTGGCGACCATATAATCCTTGTGAGGCTTTCGTTAATTTGGTGGTTAAGCTCCTAGGGACTTACCACCATTCGGCTCACGCAGATACTAACGAATGCATAGGAGCTCATTTTCTTTCGCATTCTTCATCTCACGTTTCAACGATCAGACCGTCGCTGCTTCTTACCGCCACCCCATACGGAATTTTTTCAACTAGTGTCCCGTGCTTCACTGTTAAGGCGAGTTTTCAGGGACTTTACAGGGGAGATGGGCTAATTGCTGAACGAAATCTTCGTTGTATCAAAAGATATACCGAACTGTGTGTAAAATTTATGTTCCCTTTTTCATTAAGAGCGGCCTAATCCAAAACATGGGTATTAACCAAGCCCTATACTAATCCTGGTATAACTAAGCTGCCTGTCGGGCTTTGTGAAGATGAGCAGATTAAGTTAGTCCATGAGAGTGGTCACTATAGCAATGAGTTTCCACCTTCACTATGCATCAGCCACTCGTGGGCAACGCTCTCTATCCACGCCAAGCAACTAACTGCATTTAATATAACAATGCACTAGTCACTTGTTTTGTGGATATTGCATTTTCTCTTGCTACCCTTTCAGAGCAAGAAATAAGACACTCCTTATACCCAATGCGTCACCAGGCTACTCCATTCAACTAAATTTTATATTGATTAATTTATCTTCTAATAGTGGGATACTGCTGTTATGTTATTGCCTTTATTTTTTAAAATAGGCTATATTCAATAATTCGATTTTTTGATGTCATAAAAGTATAGATCTGGAGTCACAGGCGTAAGCCTCTTCTATGAAGTCTTCTGTAAGTATCTTAATCTGCTTCTTTTTAGGTCAGTTGATTTATAGAATGTCTGCTTATAGACAATGGTTTGTAATAGAAAATTTTCACTCATTTTAAAATTTATAATTCAGAACATTTCAGCACATTTATCCTTGTTCAAATAAAACTTTATTCACTTAGGGCAGTTAATTAAATCCAATAGTGAGGCAATACACTATTAAATCTATTATCTTATATTATTATTTATTTCGTATTGGGAATCGCTACAATACTATTTGCGGGGCATTTTACATATTAGTTATAAGGAAGAATTAATACGGAAAAGCAAACATTTCCGAAAAAAACAACTCCAAATCGACGAGATTTGTGAGTCACCATAACAACTCCGAATAACCAACAACAATGGAAATTTAACCACGAGTAACGTTCCCTACCCTTCTTAACTCTTGAGTTTTATGCTGATTTTTTAATCTACCCTAGTATAAGGCTTAAGCGTGATTACGGCGATTTTGCCCTAGTATACAGTTGCCTGGTGGGCTGTTAAAAAAATTGTCTCTGAATGTCTTAGCAGGAAGGGTAAACTACCATCTTGAAACCACTGAACCTTATAAGGATAGGGATTAGCGTCAATATTGCACTCGAAAAAAATCAATGCTTTTCCACAGCTACGATGAGACCTGATTACGAACCAGAGAAAGGTGCACAAACGGCTAATCTGAAACAAAAGGAGCTTTAGTTATAAAAACCCGAACGAGACAAGAAAAGTTTTGAACAAAAATTTATTCGTGTTTCAAAAATGATAAATGATAGAAAACTGGTTTTAAGTAACGAGATCATTTCCTTAGAAGATTAAAAAGGGATTAAGAGAACGAGAGTAATTAAAAGTGGAACTAATATAGCAAGAAATGTTACGGTAATAAACATGGAAATAATGAACATTTTAAAACTTAACTAAAGTGATTAGGGTGGTGGACTTTATATAAATAGTACCATGATGATTAAAATAAAATAAACATTGACTATGACTGTAAATCCCATTACCCGGGACGAGATCTAACCATATTAGTATGAAGTGATTTGCTTTTTAATTAATATTAATAACGACTTAGGCTAAATTTATCTATTTATTCCATAATATATGTGCGTTTTCTAGTTCTCATGAAAAGGAAAACATGAAATTGTTCTAATGTTCCACTAAAGTAACCGCAATATGAATTCATTAGGTTCCTAAATAATCAATGCTCTTATTGACAGCATATATAAACGCTTGTTTAGAGTTGTTTAAATTGTTGAGAATTTAGTCAAGTTAAATCAATTCGTCCCAATTTGCAGCAAGTTGTTTAAATTATTTTGCAATATTTGTTGCAATCAGTTTATTTTGTCCATATTTGCTGTATGTTGTTTAAATTGTTCCAAATTAGCTGCAGGCTCTATAAATTATCTTAAATTTGCTGCAAGGTTTTAAAAAGTTTTAAATTTGCTACAAACAGTTTAGATTGTTCCAATTTGCCTCAAGAGGTTTAATTTCTTTCAAATTTGCTGCAAGCAGTTGAAATTGTTTTATATTTATTAAACCTATTAAAATTGTAGAAAATTTGCTGCAAGCTGTTTAAATTGTTCCAAACTTGTTAAAAACAATCTATATTGTTCAAATGTTGCTGCATGACAAAATCTTTATTATAAGACACCCGATGCAACCATTTAACGAAAATGGCACTGTGTGTGTGTGTGTTTCATGGAATTTTAGAAAAGCTTTTGACAGCATAAAACGTGCCGCTCTATATATTAGGTTGAGGAATAAGTTCTTGCGTTTATTTTAATGTTGTGTTGATTTAAGTTTTGTTGACGTGATTTGAGCACATATTAAGAATCAATAATAAATAATAAGAGCAGAATTTGGAAAGGCTAGGCTAC
Source organism: Ceratothoa steindachneri (assembly GCA_963969495.1). Classification (NCBI taxonomy): domain Eukaryota; kingdom Metazoa; phylum Arthropoda; class Malacostraca; order Isopoda; family Cymothoidae; genus Ceratothoa; species Ceratothoa steindachneri. The sequence goes on from OZ018326.1 coordinate 173,071,888, forward strand.
GTCTCTTAAAAGCGTACACTATTAGGCTTTTGCTTAGGCTACGTCTTGAAGTTGAGTAATAAGTCATTGCGGTTTATTTACAAGTTGTGTTAATTTAATTCGGGTTCTGTACCCTCAAAATGGAATGTCCAGTTGAAAGAAAGGCGCCTTTTCGACACTTGTTGTTATTCATTTTCAATCGAGACGGGAACAATGCAAACGCAGCCAAAGCTCGTCGCGATATTTGTGCTGTGTACGGAGAAAATGCTTTATCAGAAAAAGCAGCTCAATGGTGGTTTGCACGTTTCAAAAACAGTAATTTAGATTGTAATGAAGGAGAACGTTCTGGTCGCCCCATTAAGTTAGATGAAGATCGATTGAACTGTAGTGAATCACCTTCATTCGATGGGGAAAGTTCAAAAACTCAGTGCATGGGTTTCGCACGCTTTGAGCGAAAGCAACAAACTTCAACGCACCATGATTGCCGTAGGTTTGCTTGCTCGTCACAAGGCTACTCGTGAATATAAGGAGAGATTTCTTCATCGCATCATCAAGGGGTGACGAAAAGTGGCGTGTTTATGTCAACATGAACCATCGAAAACAATAGCTTAGCCCCAATAAAAAACCAAATCCGCGATTAAATCAAGGACTTCATTCACGAAAGACGATGCTGTGTGTGTGGTGGGATTGTGAAGGCATCATTCTTAATGAGCTCTTTGCGAACAACGAGATTGTCAATGCAGAACTCTACGTTCAACAAATGTATCGACTCGCCGAAGCTATTCGTGAAAAGCGAACTCATCGACGTTGTGGAATCCTTCTGCAACACAACCATGCGCGTCCTCACATTGCCAATACGACAAAAGACGTCATCTAAACGCTTAATTGGGAAATCCTGCCACATCCTCCGTATTCGCCAGACTTGGTTCCATCTGATTTATATCTGTTTCGATCGCTCTTTAACAATTTGCGCGGCGTTTCGTTAAATACTGATGTGAATTAAGAACCTTGTTAGACGAATTCTTCGAGTCAAAATCCAGAGATTTATATTGCAGAGGCATCGAAAAACGAGTTGAACGTTGGGAAGAAGTCGTAAATAACAACGGAGAATAGATTATTGATTAAATTGCATATTTTTATTAATTAAAAATGAAGTTTTATTAAATTTGTTAATGGTAATGAATACATTTGCTAAAACCGCAAGAAGCTATTCCTCAACCCAATACATAGAATAATGACACATATGGAATACCTCAGAACTTCGCTTTAAGATACCTTCAGCCAAGTATTAGTAGATGGGAGTTTGAGTGAAAGTTTTGATGTTAAAGAGGATGCAATTCAAGTTGTAATTTTTTCTCTATTCCTGTTTATTTTGATCATTGACTTCTTAATGAAGAACTTCATAGAGAAACTGATACTGGAAACTTTTGGAAGAGAGGCATGAAGTTGGTTGACTTGGATTGCGCCGATGATATTCTTTTAATTGAGTGAGCTGTAAAGATATGCAAAGAGTAATAGATTATATAGAGAGAGAAGGAAAAAAGATAGGATTAACAACAAATTGTGCAAAAACGGAAATAATAAACATGAATATGAAAAACCCGATAATCTGCAAAATAAATTATCAGGATGTCAATGAAGTAGAAAACTTGAAGTACTTTGGTATGATTGTATCAAGGGATGGTTCTTTAAGATATGAGTTTGAGAAAAGAATTAGGAAAGCTAACCAAGCAGTGGGCATGATGAAATCTGTATGGAATAATAATAATTTTTCAATACACACCAAGATAAAAATTTATCAATGTATAGTGAGACCAATTCTTGTACATGGACATGAATCGTACGGCAATCACAGATGCAAAATTTGGGGGCTTTTGAGAATAAAATGTTTAGAAGAGAGTTAAAGAGAGGATTATTTTAGATTGTCGCGATGGAAATTGATGGTGCATATTTACAGACGAGAGGAAGGATATGTGTAGTATGCACCAAAGTACGAGTCAGCTGGGAGAATGGAAAGAGGTTGACCGAAGGGAACATGGATAGGGACGATAAAGAAAGAGGCAAGGGCTAGTTGGGATGAAGAATTGGGGGAAATGGCTCAGGATAAGTATTGGTGGAGTGAGTTTATTACGACCCTTTGTAGCCCATGGGAGCCATAGGAGATTGATTGATATTAAGCTATATATATATATACTGTATATATATATATATATATAGATAGATAGATAGATAGATAGATAGGTAGATAGGGGGAGAGAGATAGTTTAGTTTCATATTTAGATAAAAAAAATTCAGAAAAGTGAACCGATTAAACACGATTAACTACCACTTACCTAACTATGGTATTAAGGTAATGTAGTTGTTTTAGAATTAATAGTAATGGTTAAAGTGTCCTCGAATAATGTGTGACCCGATTTATGTTCGGATGATATTTCAATTTTTTAATTTTTATTGTGGGTGGAGGGAGGCAGTGTCGACTAAAGAAAAGTGTATTGATACAATTGTTGGGGAGGTTAACTTCTATTCCCTCTAAATTTAGTATGCATCTCTTCTCCTTTCATAACCTCGGATTTAATTGTTTTATAAAAATATAATTTACCACGTCAACGAAAAAAATTAGACACAAAAAGCTTAAGACCTGAACATATGAGTAGGAAAAATTATGTATTCTTACCGTGGCCGTTAGTGAAAGAAATAATGCCTGGAAGCACGCTACAATAAGACAAAATCTTGTTATTGGTTACATGTCAAATAGAAATAACGGCCTCATTTAAGGCGGTTATATATGATCTTGAGTTTCTTTTCTTAATAGAACCAATAAAGAAATGGTCTTATAGACGTCACATTTTCTCATCTCAAATACCTGAGTCATGCACAATGAGAATCTATGTTTTCTAATTTCTCGTATTCTCGAGTGTGTTGACTAAGGAAGATAATTCGAGTCTACACTAAAGTTTTTGAAAATAGTATTACTCTTTTCTTTTTTTAAGAACAAAAGAATTATTTTATAATATTTCTAAAGAAGTAATACAGCTTACCATAAACTTAAGAATCCAAAGGTAAGGTATTTATAAAGATTATAAAAACATTCAGTTTTCGTGAATTTTAACACAAATAATGTCAAAATAGGAAGGGTTTTAGGCCAGCTGGATGAACATGAGGAATAAAGTAGGCAGCGGGTCTATTTTATTTCCATGTTTTGTTAGCGGTTTGATCTTATTAAAACATATTAATTTATGAGGGAAGTTTTTATGTCGGTTTCCATCATAAAACATTATAAAACAAAGCCATAATACGATAGAAATATCATACTCCTTACGATAAAGGAGGCCAACAGATACAAATAATTTAATTTAATATAGTATTAGGTTGGCAGAACATTAATCTAGTCGTTATAAAGAGAAAGTGGAATCATTTTTAATATATAAAAAACAATATTTATCTAGAAAAGTATATAGTTTCCATCATTATTGAAGAAATCTTTCATTTTTGATGAATTATGTGATTTGATTCCTTTTTCACCTTGTTTCATATCAATATAAATCTTGCTACTTATATGATATTGTAATAACTTAAATAAATGCTAATCATATCCTGCAAAGCCCCATAATATCAATGATTGCTTATAATATATTAAACGTGCTAATGCATAGCCGTGCATTGCCATGGAAGACGAAGACACCAATTTGTTTGACCTGAAAAATACATTTTTATTTACAAACTTTAGTTGAACGTTGCAATTTTTAAACACAAATTTAGGTCTGCAGTAGTAGTCAGGTTATTATCGGGAGCCCATAAAACTAACTTCTCTCACGTTCACTGGAGGCAAATCTGACATAATGTAGTAGGAATCATAAATTTCGTTGGGATGGAAATCAATTAAGTCATTGTTTATTTAGCTGAATATGAATTAAAAAACTAACTTTTCATTTCTTCTTACAAATATGCACAAAAATATGTCTCGCGAGTATTTTAAGCCTATAGAGATAAAGCAATATTGGCACATTGTTATCTTTGTCTTTCACTGATTTCCAGTGTCACCCAGACATAAATTTTTTAGATTTTTGCTATATTTAGAAGATGTTTAAGCCCTGTTTGAAGGCGGAAATTTAACAATCTTTCAATTTCTCTAGTGTCCTCTACCTTCACATTTCTTACTCCAAAATCGCTCAATCGGAGAGTTGGAACGAAAACTGACATTGACGAACATCAAACGCATTTACAATAGACATCTGTAATTATTTTTTACTTCTAATTTAGTGTTATTCCATTTCTCGCCTGCATGACTCATGATATGCCTTACCTGTATTTCCCTTACATTCATGTCTATTGAATAAAATAATTAACATAAAGTTTTGACAATGTACCTATTACTAGATTAAAAAAGCTTCGGTATTACTAAAGCTTAAAAACAGCTTAATAATAATTAATAGCAATAAAGGACGTAAGCTATATCACAGCTCGAAATAAGCATAAGTATTACGAAAGTTATCTCTAAACATCTTGCAGGCAATTTGGAACAATTCAATCAACTAAGTGTAATAATTCTTTTCATAAATCTCACCGAAAATATGAAATTCTTGACAACCAACACTTTGAAGGAGTCCTCTTAACGGTCAAGGTAAAAACGAGAGTGTAAATATACACGAGATGAGTAAAAATAAAGTTTGAGCAATGAGAGGTGGTAACAATCATTTATATGGCAATTTTTAGTCGATGCACATAGAGTACGTGTTCTTAACCCCAGAAGTGAATGAAGTCAATTGATCCCCAAATTAACCTATTAATAAGCTGTCTCCCAGAGAAAAGATGATAGAAGAAATCGAATTATAAATGACGATTAAAAGGAAAAGATACTGCTTAATGTGGTTCACGGCTGATAGAGACGATTACATAAACTTTATAAATAATGAAAATGAGATAAAACATAAGTTCGATGGTAAAATAAGAAAATATATCGGGAACTGAAATTGAAGCAAAAGCTCATAACAACCTTTAGTACAAGTTGAATTAAAAAGTCTGAAACTCTCATTTACATACAAAATGGTGATACTCGAATTACCAGAACCAGAAAGATACGAGTACTATACTAGATTGAAATTTAAGGGAATGTTTTCTCTATTATATATCAGCATACTGATTTTTAGTCTTTACTAGTACATTTTTATTGACAGTTTTACAAATTATAAAGATGAATTTTATCTGGAAACTGTAGTTGAACGTTGGGAAGAAGTCGTAAATAACAGCGGACAATACATTATTGATTAAATTTCACATTGTTATCAATTAAAAATGAAGTTTTTTGAAAGTTGTTAATGGTAAAGAATAAATTTGCTAAAACCGCAAGAACTTATTCCTTACCTCAATTAGAGACTGATTTACTTCTATGGTTTGGTTGGCTTTTAAGAGTTGCTTGTTCGTTTTATCCTGAGTGATACAAGACTACCTCCTTTAGAATACTCGAGCTTGATACCTTTCACACATTTAAAATATAAAATTTTATGAACGCTGTTCTTTCTTTGATCTTTACTATATGGATTTTACGCGTATTTCCATTTATTAATGAAGATTAAAATTTAACTACCTTTCTAAAGCGATTGTTGGGTTAAAGATCTTGAAAGAAAGATCATTTCATCTTTAGAAAACCTATCCTCTAAATAATTAATAGTTAATATTTCTTGCTTTTGCTACCTCAAGATAGTAAATACTATCTTGCCTTTAACATATATTTTACTCTATGAGATAACCTTCTAAAACATAGCTGTAAAAGTCAATCTTAACTTTACTCATTCGTTTTCTGCTTTGCTCCGACAGATAAATCATCATCACAACATCAGTAAATAATTTATACATTAAACTAAATTCAGGACCAGTGTTTTACTCCCTATCAAATTTAAATCTCCGAACTAATAGGAATCTAAAGATTTAGGGTATTTAGATACACCTAATAACTAATTCCATGTGTTGAAAATCTTAATAAATACTTTTAAAATAAAGTAAAATAAGTTGTTATAAAAGTCTAACAAATATATGGCAGTAAAAGGTTGAGAAAGTGCGAAGATAAACACCAAAATTTTCCTAACACATTTTACGAGTAGTTTAACCAAATTCTCACTTTTATTTACTCATACCTTGGCTTTTGTGGTGAACTCCTTTTTAAAATTTTTCCCCTAAAGTACATTACCTTTTACTTATAAACCATGTATATCATATATTTATATTTAGCACAAAGGTTATCTTGTTTTACTCATAACTGGCTAATCTCTGGTTTGGGGAGGATTTTTTCCATGGATAAACTCTTTACAGTGTGGCCGAAGTGGTGACAATCTTTAATACGGGCCAGTGCATCATTATCACTAAATTAGGATTTATCCCTTGCAGGACACAAGCCGTAAGCTGGCAGATGGCCATCACCGAGCTGTATACCAAGCCATAAAATCCCCTATTTTTTCTGTATTCTGAGATTAAGGTTGCAAAGTTATGAAAGCGAGAACTATAGGGAATTAAAGTGAGAGGGTACCTGCTTCTTAGTTTACTCCGGAGTAAACTTCAATTATGTTGATGTAATTTTTTCTCCGGGCAAGTAAGAAAAATATTAATTAGAACGATTCTAATATATGATTGTTGACTTAAAAAGTGATTCCTTTTATTTAGGAATGATTTGACCAACCATACCTTTGCGGATCTGTATGAGCTTAAGTCAATTTGGTTCTGAAATTCTTTGCAACTGTTAAAAAATAATAGGAAGATAAATCCCATAAATTCTTTTTTCATTTGCTTTGTTCTTTAAAATTGATTAAATGGATAATAGATAAATATTTAACATATGTCATTTGGAACTTGCACTATCCTGATGGACACGGTTATGGGTTTTATCAGCTGCATTTCAATTCTACTCCTGATATCAGAACATACAATTTCTCTACTGTTTAAAGGAATCTTAAAGATGGGTATAAATTAATCCACATACCACTAAAAAAGAGAGGGTTTCTCTTCCGTTAGGCTGACAAAAATTGTAACATGATCAATGGTTAGTGAAAGAAAGCACGAATGAATCTATGTAAATCCCACCTTCTACACACACAATATAAAGGGCTGTCTTCCGAAGAGGTTGGAATCACGAGTGCTTTCACTTAAATCTTTATTTAAGGTTCATTATGCAATCGGGGTTAGTGTTACGGTGTAATCTTGGCCAAGAAACCGATGTTGTTAGCAAATTACAAAGATATAAAATTTACAGATTTTGCTAATTCTATGTAATCACACAATAAATTTCAGGATTTCAAAATGAATGAATTAATGTATGATTGAGAGTAGATTTAATTTGAATAAGGAACTGGTGGATAAAAATATACATGTTAATAAAACTCTTGGGAATACTGATCATAACATAATTCAATTAAATTTTAAAATTCCATCAAATGTTCTTGAGAGTTCTAAACTTATTCTGGACTTTAAATATTTAAAACTTTTTTGCGCCCCCTCAAAATTTTTAATTTGTGAATGAGTAATTATAAACTTTGCTAACCCCTAAGAAATTTAAATTGAATTTTACCGTTTATTTTTGAATGAAAATAACGACATAATGCAGTGAATTGATCTATTAGAATCGTAGAGGTTATACTAAATCAATTAAAATTTTGCAAATGAATTTATCATGGATAAATACTTTACTGACAATAAAAGACGTAATAAATATTGAAAAAGAATTTATACTTTCAAATTTTGATATGAGGAAGAACTGTATATTTAGATGTGAAAATTTGAAAATATTCCAGCCTCATGGTTCCCAAGTAAACATCCAATCTAGCTCAAAGAGTTAGCAAGTAAACTATTTCGCCTCTATGTATGAATTTAACCAAATTTATTTGTGAGAGATTTTATCTTGAAGAGTTCAAGGAAGCAAATGTAGCATGAATATTAAAAAAAGGAATAAAAATTGATCCTAAACCCTTTGACCCCCTTCCCATAATTTGTTTCTGAGTAATAAATGGGTAGTTTTATAGATAAGATATGTATACGGTTCTAAGCTAAATACCTCGACAGTTTGTTTTAAAATCAAAGGTCATTATTCTTCCCTTATATAAGGAGGTAAATTCTGGTCGCTTTATATATGAAAGGACGTTGTAATATTAGAATCTGTCTAAAAACAAGCGACAACATTAATTTCTAAGCTTATAAATAGATCGTAGATTACAGGTTGAGGAAAATCAATTTACTGTCACTTGAAGATCGGTGTAAGCTATAGTTCAATAATTTAACGAGATAGCCGAGTGTCAATTATGAATAATGGCTACAAACTACTAAACAATATATTTAGCTTTGTAATACCACTCAATTTCTTTTCTCCTAAAATAACACAAAATTAGAGTTACTAAGGAATATCGTTGAAAGCAATATGAGCAAAAGTAATAAAATTGATTAATGATCCTTTCCAATAAAGCGATGAAACAAAGCGTTGTTCAATTATTTCTTTTTACATATCCTCTCTCCTTTTTAATCTTCCATCATCTCAGACTTTCACCATTTTCTTTTTTATTTAAACACTCCACGAGTGGATCTTAATTCTTTATTTGCTTTCTGGGAACTATTAAGTACTTGTCATGGAACCATTTGTTTTCGTCTAAAAATAATCGAAAAAACTGAATTAGAAAGGCGGAAAGACATGAAAAATATACTGAGACAAACATAAAAAGGCATAATTTCTTGACTATAAACTGTAGGATAAATATCAACGGAGCAAACAAAAGCGTATTGTTATGTAGTAACATACCGTACAAGCCGATCAAATGATTAAATAACAGCAACGTCAGTAAAGAAGATATTTTTCAGTAGAGGAGTAGCTTCGAAACTTGTTATCTATTAAATAATAAAGCTTTTCTTCTCTCCATGCATAATTAATTAAAATTGAGTTTGTTGAAATGTATCATATAATTGTAGTGGCTTTTAAAAAAAGGTGTTAAAAAAGGATTGGAAAAATTTCTTAAAGTTGCCATTGTTTTAATTAATTATTTTCTGTCAGGGGATCGATACCCTTCCCTCCTTCACAGGTTTGCAACAGGACGTTGATCACAATATCCTGGCCGTAAAGACGCCATGGTTTAAACTCCTAACCACTTCGCACTCGCCCCTCCTCAAGGTTAGAACCTGGACGACCTTTCGAGACCACAGAAGGCAATAATCAGCTCAGGTCTGACTGGATACCCTAAAATCAGTTTAAACCTGCAAGACATCCCCTAAGAGTGTGTATTCAATTTTAGCTCAGATGCAAAATTTGAGGATCATCGCCCAAAATACAGAGGGTCCCACCGGGCTATCTGTACGATGCCCTAAGAAAAACCGTTGGAAAAGGAATCTTCATGGGGCCTGTCCACAAATTCCCCCCCCCTCCACTCATAACTCTATCCCAGTGTAGTGACGACCTATATATATCAAAAACTTGGGAAAAACGAGGTAGAATACGTGAGTCAGCAAGGCTACGAAGTCCCAGGAAAGAGGCCTGGCTATCAAGAGAAGAGACTAAGAAGCAGCTCATCCTCGAGCTAGTTCCTAGTGAGCACACCAAACTTTAAGTTAACTTGTTCAAGTTACACTTACTCTCGTCAGAGAACGCATCCCCCATCCTAGTGTAATTCAAAACACCAAGATAGTCCTCGCCATTAAGAAATACTGAAACCAAGAAGAAGAAGCTCATCCTTGAGCTAGTTCCCGGTAGTCACACCGAACTTTAAGTTAACTTGATTTAAGCTTCAACTTCAACTTACTCTCGGCAGAGAACACCCCCTGCCTATCCTGGTGCATCCTAAAGCACAAAGATAGTCCTCGCCCTTGAGCGAAACCCCGAGTGCAATCCCTCCAGCACTCCCCTGAGTCAAAGGATTCAAGTCTTGGCTCATTGCTAGCCAGTGCGAATTATTCGTCAGAATAATCCGAAGAGAAGAAAAGAACATTCTTTCACTATCTCGTAGGGATAGTATTTGCTGCCGAAAGCGTGTGGCTCCCCCCATCTGCACGCTCGCTAAAGTCCTCTGTGGCTTTAACCCTATTTCGTCCGCACTAACCATCTGGACGAGCGGCACGAGTCTTCTAGACAATAACATTCCTAAAGTAACGTAATTCATTGAGTTCAAGGTCAGACTAAAACCCATTTCAAGAGGGATCCACAAAGTTATTTTAAGTTCTGGCATCCGTCCGGTAAAGGCCGTTAGCAATTTTTTATATTGAAGTGAGGGGTGGGTCAACCTTCACTATAATTTCAAGTAGGTTAATTTAGAAAGCCTTACTTGAAGTCTTTACTATGTATGTATTTAGTGCGTAATATTTCTTTTGTTCATGTTTATTTATTTTTATTTTTTTTTTAATTAAAGTTTTATTTCATTTTAACAAACTTTTATTCTATCTTCGAAACGCTAAGTATGGCACAAGGAACCCTCAAAATTAAAGAAGTCGATAATCAAGATAATAATAATTACCTATTTACGAGTAGCACACTTAGAGAGATAAAACATTAATCACGGATATTTTGGGGTAGAGTACGTAAACAACCCAAACCTACGAACTCCTTTCATCACTCGGTCTTTCCTATACGACGACACCATCCTTTTTTTGTCTGCAAGGCTTTTTTGAGTGTAGAACATTAGGTTTTTTGTCTGTAGTCTAATTCTTCTTTAGCAGTCCAGTGTAAATCATAACTCTAGTACAATGGCTGAAAAGTATTATTCTACAACTCAATGAAGGCATTGGTTACTAAATTGATTTATTTTCACTGTTAAGAAAGGTGAAGCTTGAGGTCCTGCACGCTTTGCCACATCACCTCAAAATAGTTGCACGTTCTTAAATCATTCCAAGGCTATCTGATAACAATATCTCCATACAAAAGTAAAACAACCTGAAAACTAAGCAGTCGTGATTAAAATAGACTTTTGGAGTTTTCTGATATCTTTTTTGAATTTAAACGAGCAGTAGTGCAGTTTATAATCAAACTTTTAACGAGTTTTGAACTCCATTTTGATGTCAAAGAGATGTTTTCTGTCAAAACTACGGCTATTGAGAGGAGCCAATAGCGAAGGAAAATTCAAAAACATTCCCTTCATCTTGCTAAGTTAACTGATCGATGTGCAGTGCCACCATAGTTGATACATGTTGGCCATGTTCTTCGTGAAATGGTCATAAAATTATTTACCCTTTTGTGGAACTACCTTTAATAACCTTGACAAAAACAAATTTAATAATTGAGGTACTTTTTATTTAGGAAATCCTACGCGAAATATCATTTTCTAATTTAGACGTTTTCATAGTCGATGGTTTCTAATTCTATTGTTTAGTATGTGCGTTGAAGTGGGGAAGATGAAAATTTTTACTTTCAAAGTTTTTCTAGATTTTCCTACTTCTAACTCCTGGATTAGATTAACTCTCAAAAATATTTTTCCAGGTCAGAAGATTACAAATTTAGAGGTCAATTACAAGAAATCTACAATTATCTTTGCTCAGTAACTTTCCATTATTGAAGTATTTAAAATACTCTGTTGTACATTTTGTATTTTACTATGTTAATATTTATTTAGGTATTAGTACATATTAGAACCATTATTGCCAAATGGAAGGCGCTTTATTGTCAAAAATTATTATGACTCGCAACTCTAGATATTTTTATGGTGTTATAAAAAGGAAATCAGCGGCCATATGCCATCTTATTTTAGGGGCTATAGTTTTCGTATATTTAGTTTTACTTTGCCATGTATTTACCAACTGAGATAATTAATGTTTTTCGCATTTTATTTTGTTTGTTTATAATCTTAGTTTTTTTCGGTGTCTCCTCTCATTTTTTCTCTAAATACTTCGGTTGTTTGCAAAGTTTTATATCGATGGATTTTACTGATTTGAATAGGATACCGCTGTTATTAGGGCAATTAATTCCTTATAAGGACTTCTTTGCAAATGATATAGGGAAGATTGGAGCGACTCAACAGCTATCGAGTAAGAGAATAGAAGCGTTTTCTCGCTTGTTTATGGCAATCATTGCAGCGATGACGGCAGATGGATCGTCGCTCAATGTCTCCTCTAAGGATAACGAGAGCTTTTCTTCTTTGTTTCCCATGAAAGACTTCCAGGGATCAGCTTGGAATGAAGTTTTACTAAATAAAAGTTACGTGTGATTGTGTTCCATCATGTAGCACAATCCATTTTTGTTAAATAAAGGTTAGATGTGATTGTGTTTGAGAAGCAAAATGTCCCCCCCAGTAGCGTAGTCCATTCTGAGGAAATATCGACTTGTCGTATCCTTGGTCATTCTTTAGTAAACTGCAGAGGACCAGAATACATAATATAACGAGAAAGCTAAAGACACAGAAAATAGAAAGCCGAAGGCAATTGATATATTAAAAAGATAAATCTACCAGAATACATCGGGAAAGAAATTCACGCTTTGATGGACTTGAGAGAGTAAAAAACTGTTAATCAATTGGTGCAGCCAATCTAAGGCATCCATGAAGACACCCCCAGCGATGTAAATTATAAGGAAGATGACTACTCACAGCACCGCTCTCTTTTTGACCCATCCCACACCAAGCACAGATCCTACCCACACTTTCGCGCAAAACACATTAATTTTCGGCTCCATATTATGCTAAGGGGTTTTCACATCCCCTTTTCGTGAAAAAAAAGTGTAATATATGGCTCGTGATAAGGGGTAGCGGAGAACCTGTTCTCTGATTAGTGTCAAATCATAGAACTGACATTCAGTTCTTGTGACTCCTCTACAAAATGACCGACCAAGGCGTGAATTCGGTTTGACAGCCTTTATCATGTTGATCATTATTCGAATTTCATTCTACGATCTGCAAACGGATCGGTGTCACAATTAACTAAGTAAATCAAAATGGAGAAACTTTGGTAATGGAAAGTCAACAAACTTTAATTGCGCCATAAATTATTTAGCCCAATATTTTTTGCGAAGTCATTAGAGAATAAACACGCACACAAACACAATCTCTCTCTTTCTCTCTCTCTCTTACTCCATCTCCCCCTAATCTCTATCTCTTGATTCATATATATTTATATATATATATATATATATATATATATATATATATATATATATATATATATATCTATATATATAATCGTAAGTATTGCTGCTAACCAGGCTGATTTTTAATTTCACAGCGAAGGCAAGGGCGCAGAAGATGCTCAAGTACATATATTTATTTCAATTTTAAAAACAACGTTTCGGGCAACATGCCCATCTTCAGGTTCATAGATTAAAATTGTAAAAAAAATTAGTTATAAAGTCATTAAAGTTGTGAAAAAGAAAAAAATATTGAACTAAAGGTTCAAATGGAATAAGAAAGTTCTGCTATTTTTCCTATAAAAATATAAAGAGTATACAACTAAATTGATTAAAAGCTAGGAGGCAATTAAAAATATAAATTAATAAATCAATTCAAATAAACTAAGAAAACAGTGAGTAAAATGACCAAAAATTTAAAAACTGAATGTATGAACTAAATTAAATACTATTCTGAATCAAAGTGGTAACAATTTAAATGGTTTAAGATGGCGGAAATCAATTAAAGGTATAAAGTAAAAGAAAAATTCAAGTGTTTACAAATATTAACTAAACAATTAAGAATGAAGTGCTTACCAAACAGAGTTAGAGATAGAGCCCAGAATGAGAAATTAAGTAATGAGGAAGCTAAAGGAAACCTTGGATTTATGTTAAGTGGTTGTTTGGTGTAGGGAAATAGGTTGGTAAATACACCAGGAATTACTTCATCTAATAACATTTTCCTGGTGTATTACCTCTTCTTAAGCTATTCTCAAACTGGAAACCGGCCCTATCACTTAGGCAACGCACAGTACTTCATTTCTAGGTCCCTTCCCTCCTGCTGGGGCAAGTCAAAGTACAAGCAACTGCGCTAATCATTTCATTCTGTGTATCTCCTTACATTTGAAATGCATTGATCCGCAGACTGAACTTATTGAATCAAACAAGTTTGAAATTTCTCTGCATAAAATATTTTCTCAGCAATTTGGAAAATTTGTAACGAACAATCTTGTTATGTAGACCGAGTTCTGTTAAAACAAAATATCTGGCATTCCAAGGATTATTAATAAAAATTTGTGAATAAATATATTTTTAAAAAGGAAGAAATATATTTTTTATGCAAAAGATGATAAATTATTGTTCTAATTAAATATTGTTTTGAGACTTCGAATTCATAGTGCATTGATGAGATGTTGGAAGATAATTTCTAAACCCCACTTAATATTCTAGTAAGTTAATTTAATTTGTAAGAGAAATCGCAGCTACTGAAAGTTTTCGATCTAATCTCTCTAACTGTTTGTTTGCAATAAATTAACGAGTTAAAACAAATATCAAGAAAGTGTGACCTGAATATCCAAAGAATGAAAGGAATTTTTATTTCACTTACTCCGCTTTAAAAATGTTTTGGGGAGTAGTTGGTTTAAAAATAGGAAAGGTCATCAACACATTTTCTAGATCGATGCATTTAAATGGTTCTCGAATGCTTACAATTTACGCCTCATAATTTGACTTACATACAGGGTGGGGCAGAGAGGACGGACGTTTTTGAAATGTCTATTACTCAGACCCAGGGGGAGGGACATATTTCTGGCAGATACCATTCTGCCTGTGGTTTCTTAGCAATTTTTCTTTTCAAGTAAGGCCATGACGCCGTGGACGATAGTGCATCGAGTGTTTGCCTACGACAGTTACGTGAAGAATAACGAGCCTGTTACCTCAGTTCAGCGTAAATTTAGGCGCCACTTTAACATTCACTGAAATGAGACTGTTCCCACCCGTAACACAATCTCACGCTGGATTAATGCACTTCGTATATGAGGTACACTAATAAATAGGAGACCGGTGGGGGCCCCACGAACGGTACAGACCTCGAAAAATGTGGAACGTGTCGGACAAGCTTTGCTGTGGAGTCCAAATCACTCTGCTCGTAGGCATTCCACTGAACTAGGCATCGATAATCGATCGGTAAGGCGTATTTTGCATGAAGACCTGCAATTCCAGACTTACAAGTTGGTCATTAGGCAACAATTGCTCCTAGGGGACTATGAACAGCGGCTTAAGTTCTTACGTCAGATGGAGACAATTTTTGAGGCAAATGACAACCTTATTGGGTTAATGAGTGATGAAGTTCATTTTAATCTCAATGTCATGGTGAATCAACAGAATTGTCGTCATTGGGGCGCTTCAAAATCCGAGAGAACTGCATGAAAGACCACTGCACAGCCCAAAAGTCACAGTCTCGTGTGCTGTTGGAAAAACTGCCGTCGCTGGCCTTACCTTTTTGAAGACAATAATAGAAATGCTGTTACTGGGAACTCAGAGCATTACATCGAGATGATAAACAACTTCTTTGTGCCTGAATTACGAGGAAAACGTATGTTTATCCCACGAGTGTGGTTTCATCAGGATGGGGCGACAGCTCAAACATCCAGAGCATCAATGTTCTTTCTTCGCCCTCTCTTCGATGACCGCCTCATTTTCAGGTTTGCTGACATTCCTTGACCCCTTCGGTCCCCTGATTTGTCAATGTGTGATTATTTTTTGAGGGGAAACCTCAAAGCACGTGTGTATGAGCATCAGCCCCGTACAATGGACGACTTGAAGGAAGCTATTCACGTAGAAATCGCCAAAATCAACAGAGCATGCTGGAGAGAGTGGAGGCCAACTTCAAAGAATGCCTTCAGAAATGCATCAATGAAAACGGACACCACATGATGCATGTTGTTTTCCACACTTGATTTTGTCAAATGCTAATTCAATACAAACATACTAATGTCAATAATATTTGTTTGAAGCAAAACTAATGATTTTGTGAATATTTCAAAAACGACCGTCCTGCCTTTGGTTAAACATTTCTCATTAAATGTATAAATATTGTTTTTAGAAGCAACTTCACTAGTGTTTTAATAAGTTCACAGTTGCTTAATGTTTATTCTATAGTAAATAAAGGCTCAGTTAATGCCTTATTCATCTCAATCAGCTTCATTGATTTTATAATATTTACTGCTTAACCGTCAACCTTGGGGTAAGTCTCTGATGAAGTTCTTGTGCTAGGCCTAACACCATAAGAAGTTCTTTATCCGCGCTGCGTATTTACGGGATTCTATCACTAGAAGACCCGTCTTCTTATGGCTCCTAAAAGGACCCCTAGCAAGAGAACCCCCTCTAAGGGTGCTCAGACCCGCTCCAGGCCGACCTCGCAGGCTCCGGCACGAGACCCTTCACCGACACCTGCCCCTACTGCGACTGCCAGTACAACGAGCACCGCTGCTGCTTCCCCCCCTGTTGAAAGTGTCCCGTCTGATTCCGAGGAATTGGACACCCTAAGACGCCAGGCCCTAGACAGTATCGGCACTCGGGAGGTACCGCCCCTTCCCAGGTCTTCCACCCCGTGGGATTCCCAACCCCCAGACGCACGAAGAGTGCTGGGTTTTGATGAGCCAGTGTTAGGCTTTCAGCCTAACCAGGGTGTTCCGCAGATTGTGGAGGCCCACCGGGTTACCCCGGACTAGCCCTTATGGTAACGCACCTACGTGCCCGTGTAAACTCCCCTTCCAACCCCCCTGTGTTTAGAACTAGGGACATTGAAGAGCTGCAATTGCTCTTTATTGCTTTCCGTCTCAGGGAACATCTCTTGGAGGAAGAGACCGCACGCCTGCATACCAGGCTGCGGCTCTACTATTTGGTCTCCTACGTTGGGTGGGGGTACGCCTTGGAGGATCACCGCCTCCAGGCTACCCAGGGTGCATGAATTCCTATTGACCCGGTAATATATAACCGCACGGTCCTCAGGGAGTCTTGGGCGCGTCCCGCCCCTTCCCGTCCCCAACCGGCTGCTCCGGCTGCCCGCCCTCGTCGCAGACCTAGGGCCAGAAGCAAGGCTAAGGATTGCCGAAAATAGGGCTCCCTGTGACTCTTGGGAGGACGAGGTGTGGGCAGTAAGGGATGTGTTTAACTTTGCTCCCAGTCCCCCCTTGTCCTTTCCCCACCCTCTCCCTGGGTTGATGGGTTCCCTGGGGTTGGGGCAGACCTCCCTCTCGCTAATGGGTCAGGGGATGGTGAGGTTCAACTTGGCTTTAATATAGATGCCCTACCAGAGTGGGGCGCCGAGGTACTTCCCGAGGATCGGGACTTGGAGGACTTCGACCTGACAACGCAGGAACGCCTCCTCGCGGCTGACCCTGGACTCGCCGCGGCCGTTGATGCCATAAATATGGTGGTACTTGTTGACGATAATACGCAGGTCCTTATCGACGCTGACCCCCAACTCCGTGATGTCTTGAATCTCATAGAAGGCGTGCCGGAACCGGTCCCTGACGACCCCCCCTGCTTCGCCGGATGTGGAGGCTCCTGTTCAGGACGCGCCCCCGGCAGTTAGGGTCGAGTCCGGTCAGGACCGGGACGACGGTGATGACGACGACGCGGAGGACAACGACGCCGAGGGTGAGGCGGGGAGTGTCTTCGACCCACTGGCACGGGTTAACAAGGACCCCCTCCAAAGGCACATATGTGACTTCATCCCTGGCAATGTGTGTCACCACGTTCCCCTTCCCTCTAATGTGGCTAAAGCTGCTGGAGGAAAAGGGGTGCGGGTGTTCTTCGGCCAGTATCGCCATTTTGCCGCCAGCAATAAGCTGATGCTCCCGGTGCTTCAGACTCTTGAACGCGCCGGCGTTGTTGAACGCTAGGAGCGGATTAGGTGCGCCCATCAGGTGTTCCTAGTCCCTTAAAATGAGACCGAGGATAGGCTTATTTATGACATGTCCCCTTTTGGCGTGTCCGGTTTATATACCTCCCCTACCTTTCAACTCCCTTCCCTTGGTAAGGTTTTGCGTGATGCGGAAGAGGCCACGTGGGCTATTAAGATAGATCTCCAGCATGGATTCTATCACATCCCACTGCATGAAAATGCCCGGCCTTGGTTCGGCGTGCTCTGTGGGAGCGAGCGTTTTCGCTTTAAGCGCTTGCCCATGGGTTTCGCCGGATCCCCCTACATCCTGCAAGCATGCATGGCGCCGATTTTTGCGGAGTTTGCCCGGCAAGCCGGCATCGTGGTCTACACGTACCTTGACGATATTTTGGGCCTAGGTCGCCCCGCCGCCCTCCTTGATTTTGCCAACCGGGTCCGCAACTCTTCCATTAAAGTCAATGAGAAAAAATCGGTGCTTTCCCCTACCCGCCAACTTGTGTACCTTGGCGTTGACATTGACCTGCGCGCCAACAAGACCCGCCTCACCCCCAGGATAAGAAAGAAGACAACGGCTGCCCTGAATTGGGCCCCACGTGTTCCCTCGTCCTCCCCCTTTTGGGCTCGTTTGGGTGGGCTTCTTAATTTCGTGGGCATGGCAATAGGCCTCCCTCGTTTTGGGGCCCAGTTGGCCTATGCGCGGTCTTCCCAAGTTGCCCTTCTGGCGGTTCTTCTCCCCTCGGGTTGGGTACCCTGGGTCGTGTAGACCACGATGCCGGCTTGCCGGGCAAACTCCGCAAAAATCGGCGCCATGCATGCTTGCATGATGTAGGGGCATCCGGCGAAACCCATGGGCAAGCGCTTAAAGCGAAAACGCTCGCTTCAACAGAGCACGCCGAACCAAGGCCGGGCATTTTCATGCAGTGGGATGTGATAGAATCCATGCTGGAGATCTATCTTAATAGCCCACGTGGCCTCTCCCGCACCACGCAAAACCGGACACGCCAAAAGGGGACATGTCATAAATAAGCCTATCCTCAGTCTCATTTTTAGGGACTAGGAACACCTGATGGGCGCACCTAATCCGCTCCTAGCGTTCAACAACGCCGGCGCGTTCAAGAGTCTGAAGCACCGGGAGCATCAGCTTATTGCTGGCGGCAAAATGGCGATACTGGCCGAGGAACACCTGCACCCCTTTTCCTCCAGCAGCTTTAGCCACATTAGAGGGAAGGGGAACGTGGTGACACACATTGCCAGGGATGAAGTCACATATGTGCCTTTGGAGGGGGTCCTTGTTAACCCGTGCCAGTGGGTCGAAGACACTCCCCGCCTCACCCTCGGCGTCGTTTTCCTCCGCGTCGTCGTCATCACCGTCGTCCCGGTCCTGACCGGACTCGACCCTAACTGCCGGGGGCGCGTCCTGAACAGGAGCCTCCACATCCGGCGAAGCAGGGGGGGTCGTCAGGGACCGGTTCCGGAACGCCTTCTATGAGATTCAAGACATCACGGAGTTGGGGGTCAGCGTCGATAAGGACCTGCGTATTATCGTCAACAAGTACCACCATATTTATGGCATCAACGGCCGCGGCGAGTCCAGGGTCAGCCGCGAGGAGGCGTTCCTGCGTTGTCAGGTCGAAGTCCTCCAAGTCCCGATCCTCGGAACGTACCTCGGCGCCCCACTCTGGTAGGGCATCTATATTAAAGCCGAGTTGAACCTCACCCTTCCCTGACCCATCAGCGAGAGGGAGGTCTGCCCAACCCCAGGGAACCCATCAACCCAGGGAGGGGGGGGGGTCGAAAGGACAAGAGGGGACTGGGAGCAAAGTTAAACACATCCCTTACTGCCCACACCTCGTCCTCCCAAGAGTCACAGGGAGACCTATTTTTGGCCATCCTTAGCCTTGCTTCTGGCCCTAGGTCTGCGACGAGGGCGAGCAGCCGGAGCAGCCGGTTGGGGACGGGGAGGGGCGGGACGCGCCCAAGACTCCCTGAGGACCGTGCGGTTATATATTACCGGGTCAATAGGAATGCCCGCACCCTGGGTAGCCTGGAGGCGGCGATCCTCCAAGGCGTACCGCCACCTAACGTAGGAGACCAAATAGTAGAGCCGCAGCCTGGTATGCAGGCGTGCGGTCTCTTCCTCCAAAAGATATTCCCTGAGACGGAAAGCAATAAAGAGCAATTGCAGCTCTTCAATGTTCCTAGTTCTAAACACAAGGGGGGTGGAAGGGGCGTTTACACGGGCACGAGGGTGCGTTACCATAAGGGGTAAGTCCGTGGTAACTCGGCGGGCCTCCACAATCTGCGGAACACCCTGGTTAGGCTGAAAGCCTAACACTGGCTCGTCTTAGGGTTTCCAATTCCTCGGAATCAGACGGGACACTTTCAACAGGGGGGGGGAGCAGCAGCGGTGCTCGTTGTACTGGCAGTCGCAGTAGGGGGAGGTGTCGGTGAAGGGTCCCGTGCCGGAGCCTGCGAGGTCGGCCTGGAGAAAGTCTGAGCACCCTTAGAGGGTGTTCTCTTGCTAGGGGTCCTTTTAGGAGCCATAAGAAGACGGGTCTTCTAGTGATAGAATCCCGTAAATACACAGCGCGGATAAAGAACTTCTTATAGTGTTAGGCCTAGCACAAGAATTTCATCAGAGACTTACCCTAAAGTCGACGGTTAAGCAGTAAATATTATAAAATCAGTGAAGCTGATTGAGATGAATAAGGCATTAACTGCGCCTTTATTCACTATACATAAACATTAAGCAACTGTGAACTTATTAAAACACTAGTGAAGTTGCTTCTAAAAACAATATTTATACATTTAATGAGAATTTCTTAAAACATGTATAAGTCTGAAATATCTACTTCACACTAATTTTCTTCACTACATTTAATAAAAACAAAATTAACCCGCAAATCACAACGTGATTAGCGGGCGAAAAGCTGGTTCTTGGTGGCCAGACCTTTTTTTATTAGTTCTGGCAGTCAGCTCTACTATCCCAGAGACACCAAAAAAGGGGATATTTAGTGTATCCCCCTTGAAGACCTAGTAAGAGAGCAAAACTTTTAAACAACCACAAATGAGAAAATTTGCTGATGGTACTTGATGACAGTTATTAGTATTTTCAAATTTTCGTAGGTTTTGGACCTTTTGATATTATGACCAATTGACACAGATGCAGCTGTGTTGCCATTGTAGAGAAGAAAGCCTTTAAACTTCTGCTAGAAGAATCAACCAAAAGCCTCCATTTATCTGCTTTGTACGGCATGCCCATGTGTTCGATAAGGCCAGAAATATTTGAACAGAAATCTAAAGAATCCTCTTTCTTAACGAACTGAATGAATTCCGCTTCGCGATGACGGTACCAAGTGGAGGTTGTTCCAGAAGCTAGAAGCGTGTGTCCCTCCAGTCAAGAGCCAAGTAACTGTGCAATTTCTTTTGAAAGGTTGTCTCGGACAGGCGTCGTTGCCATTGTAGAGAAGAAAGCCTTTAAACTTCTGCTAGAAGAATCAACCAAAAGCCTCCATTTATCTGCTTTGTACGGCATGCCCATGTGTTCGATAAGGCCAGAAATATTTGAACAGAAATCTAAAGAATCCTCTTTCTTAACGAACTGAATGAATTCCGCTTCGCGATGACGGTACCAAGTGGAGGTTGTTCCAGAAGCTAGAAGCGTGTGTCCCTCCAGTCAAGAGCCAAGTAACTGTGCAATTTCTTTTGAAAGGTTGTCTCGGACAAGGTCGTTGATTTCAGCTTGGTTGAATAGTTTGGGATCTTCATTTGTTGGTGGTTCCTAGTCTACTTTCATCTGATTAGTATCACTAGTATCGGAAACTATGAAATTTCCCATATCTTTGGCAGCACAGGCATAGGTTTATAATCTGGGTGTGGAAAAGGCCTTAATACTGAAAGAATATTTAGGTATATTATGCGATCATTAGTCTTCTTGTTGAATCCAGCTACTTTAGTCATACAAAAGTAGCAGTCATCATGGCGATTCTTCTGCTCTTCCATCCCATTGGTATTCCAAAAGACATACGTTTAAGTTTTCCAACTGACCACATTTGGAGCTTACTGTTGCAACTCTGCAAGCTTTGCGTGCGGAAAAAGGCTTTTTTTGATCCTCTAATCTGCAAACAAATTAAGCTAAATAAAAACACTTCAACAAAGGAGTAATATTGCTCGGGGAATCTGAAGGGGTGTAGTGCCTGCAGACATAGCAAAATATGTCGGCTGAATTTATATAGCCTCTAGAAATATTCACAATCTAAAAATAAGGAAAAATATATTAGCAGTATTATAAATATATCTATAATATATATATATATATATATTATATAATGAAAACATATAAATTATATATTATAATATATGTAAATATTAACTTATGTTATACAAAAGAGAAAAGTAACATTCCGGGAGGGATGAATTAAAAACAAAGTAAATCACAATTTTTCATATACATTTTGAAAAAGATGTCATACAGTCAATAAAAGAATCATGCAGACCAGTGTTATTTATGCTGTCATGTGCGGTGGTTAAAATTTGACCAATGCGAGAACGCGGGACATACAATACTCGCGTCGGGGTTTTACCATTTTCTGAGCACGCACGGTAAAGAAAGCGGTCCGTAACTTGGTAGATTACCGTGTCTCCTTGGTTGGCTTCCTGCTCTTTGGACTGGGCCTTAGCCAACAGGGGTCGGAGGGAATCGTTGTTCTTTTGGTTCATTGCGAAGACTTCAGTCATGACCTCGTTGAATTCCGAAGAACGTGATTTTTCTATGGGCGAGGACATCTTTGAATCTTTTACCACTTGCGAACGGGTAACCACGGGTTGGGCCACGGGTTATAATGTACAGAGGGATTCAATTCGAACTTTTAGGTAACTTCAAATTAACTGAGGTAATTTGATGATCTCAAAAAGCAGCTCAAGTTACACTAAATTTCTCAGGAAATTTAGTATAGCAAAATCTGTTTTGGCATAGTTAGATTAACCATGCAAGGAAGTACACTCTTTCCCATTAGGACCAATTTAACAATTAATATTTGCTTCCAGGGTTAGGAGGAAAGATATATGTTAAACTTATTTTAGATGGAAATTCATATATTTTTTTTTTATCTAGATGCATCTACTCACAACCGATAAGTTTGATTGTTTTTAAAATCAATATTGAAAGTAATTCCAAACATTATTTCCACCTAGTCACAAAATATTAAATTGCGTTCCAGAAAAAATATCAATTAACTAAGTTATACATCATATATTGCAATGCTAAACAAACTTTTTTTCATTTATTTAAGCGAAAGTTCCGTCCAATTCATGCGTTGATGTGTTCACAAGTGAGGTAACGATTTTCATGGATTGTGCCTTATATTTTTATTGTTACAGAGGAATGACACATTGTTATTCAAACTTTGTGTAGTTTTTACTTTTGTGTACTCCTGGATCGAATAAAAAGTACACACTTCTATTTTTAGGGATTATGTTCACTTTCTTTTACTGCCATTAAGATGGATAATTTAAGGTGGTTGTTGGTCAGTCTAAGAGAGGAGTATCTGAATATTCCTTATACTAGCAATATTATAATATTCCATGTATTGAAGTAAAATACCCTGAATAATCAATAGGAAATAGTGTAATAGCTATTATTCCAAGCTAAAAAAATAGATACCTAATATATTGTTATTTTTAGTATTTTAAGCTAAATAAACCTAATTAGACCAAGATATTCCATTGACAAACCTGTAAACAAATATTATATCGTCAGTGATCACTTTCCAAAAGAGAGAAGTTGACTGGCCTCAACGCCACTACCAGGATGAGTGTAAAATGAACAATCTAAGAGGAAACTCCCTTTAAACGCTTAGTAATATTTAGAAATAGAGCAATAAGAGTAAAAAGATAACCAGCAAGCTTAGCCATTTAAGACACAATAGAATATTTCTTACAGGTTTTGATTTTCTCAGTTTTGCGATTATTTTCGAGGGATAAATAAAATCAACTTTATATCTCCAAAATGGCTATCTGTTATTGGTCAAATAGTCCTTCAAATTAATATAAAAATAATGAGCACATGACCTTTTTCCAAAGTTTAATTTTGTGTTCGCTTTTCTTGATATGGATACTTAACTCTAGATTTGGAGGTTAAATAGTAGCTGAGGTTAAGTTACCTAGCATAATATCATTAACACAATGAAAAAGGTTAGGACCTCCACTGTTCAAGCAGCAGATGTAAAGAATAGCGAATGAGGAATCTGTGGTGAGGCAGTTACAGTTTGTCCTAGTTTGCATTCTTTTAGACTGCCATTTTAAATGACATGCGGGGAAATTAGCTCCGAACTATATCAGACCAAAGGAGCTTGTTATTATGCCTTAAAAATTACTTACACCTTTACTACTTTCTTTCTAGAGTGTGAGTGACTTAATTCAAAGTGGCACTTCGTTAACATGGGCGGTAAGATGGTTCCCCACGAATTTGAGGAGAGTGAGGCTGTTGTAAAACTTTTGGGGGTTCAAGGTGAGTTAAGGCTGCTTTGCCTTCAAACCACGGAAAGTTAAAGCATCGCCTCATTTTTGCAAACGCACCCCAATGGGGCGTTTGGGAAGAATCCCGAAATATAATGTCACTTCTTAGATGTCCCCAACCCCCAAAAGTAACGATTAGGAGCTTAAGGTTTTAGGTGTGGAAGGAAAGGAGCCGTGGGAAAGTTGCTCATACCCTACGCTGAGGGGAGGCGAAGTTTTGCTAGAGAAATTTCCCCAGATCGAATGTCCTTTATATGTGAAAACTTTGCAAAGGGAGGATATTAATTGGAGACAAAATCAACCTTTGTCTTTCTCTTTATCGATGTTCAATTCCTCCCACAAGGGTTCAGCTAAGATCCCCTGAAAGAGTAGCTACGTGAAGGTTATTTTACCAACAGATTCACCATAACTTCTGTACGAAAAAATTACGGTAACTTTGATTCAGATGAAAAAACGGATAAGAGATTAGAGGAACCAATTTTTGTTCATTTAGTAAGTAAAAAATATAGAGAAGAATTAGGCGAAGCGAATAAAAAATTTAGGAAAACAACAAGAAAGATGTAGTAATTAAATAAATAAGATTGACAAGCAATACAAAGGTTAGTCCTGCCAACTTTGCATGCTAGTGCATGACACACAACCTCTTGGTGGATGCTAGAAACAAATAAAATTCATGTTTTACAAAATCAAAAATGGAGCTGTGAGTGAACAATTATATTAATAAAAAAATAGGACTACCTTAGCCCTTATAAATAACATTGCTAGTAAACGAAGCAAAGCTGAACTGGACGAATGTATACAGTTTGAAACAGATGTATGACTGCACCTAAAATCATTTCCGAATTTATTAAATTGTATGCTTTATCTTCACAAAATAGTTGGTAAACTGTTTATACGCCTATAAGACACGTGCTGCGTAAGCAAACATTTCTATAACTATAAATCCCTCATGAAATATATATTTTTTTATGTAGTGGAATTAGTATAATTATTTACATACACAGTCGAATATACACATACTAGTACGCATGATAAATTCCAGAATAGACATTGGGTGAAAATAAAAGATGTCCAGTAAATTGTTTCTAGAATATTCGCAGAGTTTGTGACTACAGAATTGCATAGAATAATAAAAATACTCGAAATCGGCTTTTTTTATTCCTGGAATTGCTAAACTAAATTGGTGCCACATCTCAGAATGGGCAAAGGCAGGAACGCAGAGAAGAAATTAGAAGATGTCAAATTGTATTTCTAGATGCCGGGAATAAATAAAGAGCAATAGTAAAGCGCATGTGCATCCTACAAACTTCACTTATAACAACAATACGTAAGTCGCTGGGCAGTGCAATAGTGAAAACAGTGGAAAGAGATGGAACATGGCAAAATTATCACCAACTCATATTCGTAACAAGCAGAGAATTATTTAGTTGAACCATGCACTACTGCAAAGTAAATATGTTAAAATTTTGCTGCAGCTGAAGGTATTTTTTCAGGGAAGCCACTAAAGAAATTTCTACACCAAAATGTCTAGGATAGCTACAGGACTAGAAAGTAAGGCCTATTTTCCTAAAATTCACGCTGCTGCAATGTTCTCTTTTCCCAAGAGGCAGGTTTGATGTGATAAATGATTCGAAACCAAGTATTTGAGAGCAACTAAACGAAAACAAACTATTTGGCCATAATTGCTAAAGAAATGTTGCGAAGAACTCACGACGAGGCGTCGATTCTGAAAAGCACAAAACCACTGGTAAAGCTCAATAGAGAAGGCCTTATTTAATAGTGCAGGAATAATTGCAAAAAATAACGGAAGTATAAGGAAGAATTATTTAATATTTTGAAAGAAAAACTTTCGTTATCAGCGATAAAACGGAAAATAAGTAGGCTGTTTTACTGCCGAAAAGAATCTTGAACACGGTTTTAGTAGTTAAAATTTATGAGCCATCGAAAGGATTTTAGCGCGAGTCTTTAGGGAAATTTTTATAAAAAAGATCAAATATTTTGAAAAAGAAAATATTGGGATGATGCAGAAAATTAATAGCAAAAATGAAACTAAACAGTGCGCTATAATCCCGGATTGTGCGGAGGTATTTGAAATGCAGGAATAGTAAAAACGAAGGAAGGCGAGTTGCTTTACAAGACCAAATCCCAGAATTAATTCCCAAAATTAAAAGTATCTTCTAGTTTCCTTTATTTCCCAGATACGCGCCTTTTTCAGTTTATTTTCCAATTATTTTTTCTGCATTCATTATTCTAAAAGCCAATTATTTCTTTTGTTTGTCCTGTTCGTCCTGTCTTACAATCATACGTTCTGGCTCACTCGTCCTCTCTCTTGTTCAAGTATAATCAACCATATAAATGTAGAGGGCGAAACAAAACTCTTTATTCAAATATGAAAGAATATATTAATAAGATCAAGTAATTGCATATATAGTTCTCAATGTTTGAGTGAAATTTTGCCTCATTCTTTATCATAGATGGAGAATGCGATAAGTGTGAGATGTCTATCTACTTACGTTCAGAAGGTCATAAATTTAATCAAGTTACGACATTGTTCCGAATATTCCCTCAACTAATGTAATTCGGGTCTTTTGATGAGAGCTTTTAACTAGAAAATCACACTTATTAGAAATTACATAGCAAATGGAAGGAAAGAAATAAAAATCCGGCCTTAATCAAGTATCATGTAGCCCCAAAACCTTAATAGCTCTGCTTTTCAAATACCAATAGGAGAAATATCCAAACATAGGTTCCCAACTCTACGAGCTTAGAAACTTTCTTCGTTCATTGTTTAATAATCATGAACCATAACCCTTATAAAACATTCCGGGCATTTTCTTAAGATCTTCCTCTACAGTAAATCAACAAACCAAGTGTTACATGTCTCATTCTTCCTCAAAACATGTTTGATCCTCTCATCGTATCAGTAAGTTAAGTCAGTATTTTTGAGTGTTCAAGGTCATTTACCAAGCTTAGTTTCAAGATGGTTGTTTCATTTCTCCCTTCTTTAAGCGCCTAAATGGAATAAAATTCAATCTTTTAAGTGGCCGTAGTTTTTATTAAATTGTTCTAGAATGGTTATACTGAACATTACCTCGCAGCGTATATAGGGTTAACTATTATTTTTATGCATATTCTTGCTATAGTTATCATTATTTTCTTTTTTTATTGATCTAGTTCTTGTAGTTCCAATATTATTTGTGGCCTAAATTAAAATGGTCTTGGTTGCGCTAAATTATTTTTTTTATATTATCCCTGCCCTTGAATATTTGTGACTACACGGATTGGTTAAAGAAATTCATATTTTATTTTAAAACTATTTTACATCACTTATTTTGTATCTTTTCACTTTTTATTGGTTCATTTATTATCTATTTATCTTTCTAATTAATATACTGAAACTCTTGTACATATTTCTTAGGAAATTCACTTTCATCTACAACTATGCGATAATCGTTGTCTTCGCTCTAATAATTAGAAACGTGGCCACTTATCTACTAATAAGAGCAAAGAGAATGCCATATAAGATCGTTGGTGTCACAAAACTTTGTACCACGGGTAAATGACATAATTTTCAGCTCATTTAAAGATATTTTTTGGCGAACGAATATCAAAAAAATATTTTATCTTGTGGATGTCCCATTAATTTTCCCCTGTGGATTACATACGAGTATTTAATTTTTAATCCTTTGAATCACGCTCAAAAAATCGGTTGTCATCTACTTTTCCCCACTGTGATTTTAACCTATTTTCTAACTTTCATTTCCTATACATTTTTTCCCAAAGATAGTAATAATATTACACCTAGTGGGTGTCACATAATGTCTCTCCCCTAAGCTATTGTTGTTAGTTATATCTTTTCTTCACTGCCTATTGTATAAGATGTAATAAGATTTAAAGACAATATATGACTTCGCTTTGCCAAGTTCTCCTTGAAGATAAGCCAAAAATGAAACTCTTCTTGGCCTCCAATTCGCTTGTTCCAATTTTTAAGGGATTTTGTAAATTATTATTCACAACTAACTCGTACACTACGCAGTTGTCTCTCGACCAAATATTCCCCTCTGTCTTTGCTCCGCTTTCGTGTTTTCAAAGACGGCGGCGCCTTTAGGAAGCAATTCAAAGTCTCCGAATATTATCTCACGAAAGAGATAAGGCCATACACACAGAGGTACTAAATTTTATGACACTTTCGATACTTAGTGAAAAGTGGGCGAAATCAGGACTAAAAGTTGGTTTCAAACATAATGGGGGGATTCAATAAATGAATAAATATTACTTAATTGTAGTATTGATAAATGTAATGGAAAATATTCTACAGCTGTGTAGGACAATTATAATAAGATATGAATAAATAAAATCAAATTACTACCTAGAAGGAATTATCGATATATCTTACTAAACATTCATTACCTTGATGTAATTATATAAAAATTAAAGAAAGCTCATTGGAATAATTTTCCTATAAAAGGTTTGATATAAATGTCATTATAAAAAGTGGTGAAGTGAGAAAAGATGAAAACGTGGAAAGTATATATTGCGAGTTAACCATTACTTGGGGCAATACAACCCGCTGGGATTCTAATACCTCGCGTGAAAATACTCCTCCGAAAGGAAATCTTACTAAAAGAAATAAATAACAGTGATTGTTAGAAGCTACTGTCAAATGTCAAAGTCCAATTATTTCCTTTTAAAAAATACCTCTAAATAGCTTAGATGAGTTTGATGCAGAATGTTAATTAGTCTTAATTTCCCACGCTGCCTCTTGCAGAGATTTACCGATGAACAAATGTCTGAGTTGAAATTACTTCGTTTCTCACAAAGAAACGCCTTCGCAAATGAAATAAATTCAAATGTTTCTTTTAAATACTTGGACTCATTATTGGCATCATCCCACTAGTTTTTTTCTATATCCTACCAAACACAATGATACTTACTCTTATAGCAAAAGAGACGAGGCTCATGTTAGTTCTACTATCTCAATTAATAGGGTTAGTACACTATAATCAGAATTACCCACCCATTCCACCAATTTTGTTCCCATATTTGACAAAACCTTTTTGTATAGATGCTTTTTTATGTTTAAATTTTAAAACATTCAACAATATCCTCTTCAAATAAATCAGTTTAATGATTTCTGTAAACGACCTACTCTCAATGTGAGTGTATTTATAGTTTCAAAGAAGATGGCAACGCAGTGAATTCTTACCTTAACATATGGCAATGGTCCATGTAAGCGATGGAAATTGAAACGAAACTCCCTTCTATTTATACCATCAAAGAATTAAAGATAAACATTTTATCTCTGAATAATAATAATAATAATAATAAAGAAAAACATGCAAATGGGCACTCCTATGTTAAACTGATATATGGTAAAAATTAAAGCTGTCCCTAAATCTGAACATAAATTAACAACTTCTGTATAGGCCTGTAATTAGAGAACGTGAAGATGTTTATCTTTGCATGATCTTTCCACCTAATGCTTATGTTCCCTGCTATATTCACCCAAGTACCAGGGAAAAATTAACACAAAATGGTTCCTTCTGGTCAAAAAATATCCCTGTATAAATATGGGAGGTAAATTTGCCTCAATATTCGTGCTAATTTGTTTTAGGAGGAGAAAAACGCTCAATAAATCTTGATAAAGAAGTATTGTTGATTAAAATCCTAATATCTTTTAGGAAAGATATTTTTCACGTATAAATGAAGCAAATATTATGAGTATTAATTAAAATTAAAATAAAAGTTTCAAAATAATATTAAAGAGACCTCAATTTCTAATAGTTTGGAATGACATTATTCCATTGATCATCAATAAATTCCTATTGATCAAACGAACTTTTATTGATGTGTAAACTCATTTAATATAATATTTTGAGATGCTATGGAAAACAAGTGTAATAAAAAATAAGGAAAATTCACATCATCGCTCATTTATTTAAATATTAAAATAAACAGAATTATAGTTTGAATTTAAGGATAAATTTGTAATGCCTAGAATTTTTTTTATAATACTGAAAACTAATATTGCAACATTTTGGAAAATGCAGCGAGTTCATGAACGGACTCACCTAAGGTGGTTCTTATGTTTTACTCTGGAATTAAGAGAAAATGGCAGCCCAATAGGCCATTATATTTTTTTTTTTAAATATAATTATTATAAACGATTTCAACAAGGCTTTCAAATAATATGGAAAGACTGATGTCATTAGTTTTGGGCCGAATCCGAACAAATGCTTTCAGTTATGATATTGAGTCCATGGTTAACTTCATTACTGTAAGGTATATTACTAAGAAAATTGGTCACTCTACACTTCGAGTGACTAGCAATTTGTATGGCAACAAATATGGTAACGTTCACACAATCATTAGCTCATATTTAGCATAAGATATTTCGTGAGAAATCAAAATATCATAGACGAAGCGTAAGAGAAATGAGAAAGAAGCAAAGTATTTTTCCCAATGGAAGCAAGCACACTAAGGGAAGAGTACATTAGCACATTGGTTTTCTTCTACCATCTAAAAAAGCTCCCAAGACATTAGCACAATTTCAGAGATGCTGTCACCGTTTATGACACCTTAGAATCACCTATGTTTTTGTGACTTGATAATTTATGAACAAAAGTCACTCGCATAGGACATGGTAAGATTGTATCAGTTGGACTCTTCAGCTTTCAAATTTTGAGAACGATATTATTTGAGTCTTTAACTATATAAAAATAGTAAGAATGATGTGAAGGTTCAAATAACGTGTGAATTTGCTTGAGAGTTACTGTGTGGACAATAAGGCCTAGTATCGAAACCAATTTTAAGGGACATTTCAGGTTTTATAGAGCAGACCATCCAAAATTTGACAAATGAAGAAGAAAGAAATCTGAAAAAATCGTAACAGCCCCTATTTGGGGGACAGATTTTACCTAAAAAATTATCTTTTCTATAGGGTAAGGCTGGTTATATTCAGTTATTATAGTTCTTGTTTCTGAAGCTAGAAATGGATAATTTGAGTACAGGAAGATATTTTAGCCATTAATAGTCTTGGACTCATAACATTTTAATATCGGGAAAGATTTCCTTAATCAATCATAAACAAGAATCATCGCTATCTATTCTTCTTAATCGGCTAAATCAAATTTGTCATGCACAATTTTTTTAATTGTTAAACCTTTATGGCGGACTAATTGGTGAGCAAGTAGGATAGTCTCACTCTGCTAGAAATAGGAATGACCTGTGGTTTGTGTTTCTTTTTGTTTGGTCATATAATAAAAGGTCTACTTCGCATACTTTGTTATTCTGATGTACGACCTTACACGGTTACAACTTTCAATAATCCTCTGGACTAATATTTAGAGAACCTTTACAATTATATCATTTGAAAAAGAATGTAAAACAACACAAGGGGTTCAAATTTTGTTAGAACCGGCCGAATAGTTTTGAAGTTTTTGCTAAATAATGCCCCGGCTAACCTTAAGATGATTTTGAAAACTATATTATTTAAGAAAGAATGTAATACAACATAAGAGTTCCAATTTCATGAAAATCGACCAAATAGTTCTGACGTTATTATTAAATAACCCCCCACCTAAACTTGGGGGACTTTAGCTGTTATATTATTCACAAGAGAATGTGAAACAAAATAAAGTTTTAGAATTTCGTTAGAATGAGCGAAATACTCATGATATTATTGGTAAATAATTTCCCGGCTAACCTTGGGAGGACTTTGGCAATTTAGCAACTTATTTTAGCCTGAAGATGAAAACTTGTAGATTTCGAAACGTTGTGAGAAATTAAAAGATGTTACATCTGGGATTTATCCTCAATATTATATATATATATATATATATATATATATATATATATATATACAGAGAAAAAATAATTGTAATAGTATAAAAGTTTAAATATGACAAAGATTTTAATAGCAAACTTTATGTACCAAGGGCATTATTAACCTCCAAGAGCAAGTTTATACATAAGAAAAAAACTTTAAATTATACCAACTTACATCCCTTATATGGTTTGGGCTCCCTAAGATAGGTTTTCAATAGATCGCAAATACCAAAATAATCCTTAATATTTGTTGTGTCGAGGTGTAATATATTTTCGCCCTAACAACTTCTTTACCTTCTTTCCAAACCTCCATTTTAGACCTTTCAGGTGTATGCTCTAATTGGTTTAGGCCTCCATCCGTCTTTGTTCATTTTCATGAATAGTATATAAAATACCAACCTATTTTAAATATTTTTTTTTACTTATCGTTCCTCAAATCCTTTACATCCAATTGAACTGTTGTTCTGACCTATTCCTATCCCCAATGTATCCGTTTATACTAATGGTTTCTTTAAAAAAAATCAGCAAATAACCTTTTATTCTCTTTATCAAAGCATAAAGTCATAAATATTGGAAATCGCATTCGACAAAATAAAAATGATTGAACAATATAGAGTTTTTTAAAATTTTTATTAACATTATTTACTTATTTTCGAAGATTTAAGCAAGCAAAGCTAAGTATTTTTTCCTATTTACATAAGCCTGTTTGTGTAATTTGTGTAAATATAAAAAATATGAGATAAAAAGTGAATGGTTTACATATTTAACCACAATTTACCCACACATGAGGACGAGAGAAGTGGGAAAGATTAAGAATTTTAAAAAATTGATGGACAAGAAGAAAAAAAGAATTTTAACTTTATTAATTTTAAATTCCCCCATCGTTGCCTGAAATATTGATGAGACTTACCAATTAGGCTTTGAAGCTGGGCATTCTACCGAAACCGTTCTACTCAATGTTACTGATTGCTTACGTAGAGCTGCTAACCGGGTTTGTGCCTCCATCCTCATTCTACTTGAGATATCCTCTGCCTTTGAA
The DNA here is from genome assembly GCA_963969495.1 of Ceratothoa steindachneri. NCBI lineage: Eukaryota > Metazoa > Arthropoda > Malacostraca > Isopoda > Cymothoidae > Ceratothoa > Ceratothoa steindachneri. The sequence continues at coordinate 173,104,984 of OZ018326.1, forward strand.
ACTATTGACCATTCCGTCTTGCTTGATCGCCTCCCCTCTTTCCTTGGCATTTCTCACGTTTCTCTCGATTGGATCCGCTCTTATCTTTCGTCTAGCACCCAATCTGTGGTGATTAACGATGTCTCCTCTGAACCCACTCCCATTCGCGTTGGTGTCACTCAAGGCTCTGTCCTCGGCCCTCTCCTCTTTCTTATCTACCTATTTCCTTTTAGCTCTCTTCTCGTAATCTCGATATATCCTTCCACCTCTATGCCGATGACTGTAACTCTCATCTTGTAAATCTACCATCTTCCTCTCTATGTCCCCTTCAGCTAGTCTAGAACTACGCTGCCCGACTACACCTCCGTCGCTCTCGCTTCTCCACTTCTAAGCCCTTGCTTCAGGAACTGCACTGGTTACCTGTCAGATATCGTTCTCATTTCAAGATTCTTCCCTTCGCTTTCAAGGTCCTTCACCAAAAGGCCCCAACCTATATTTCCTCTGCCCTTTCCAAACGTCTCGCCCCTCGGGCCCTTCGGTCAGCTCATGCTCCTCTCCTGAACACTCCTCGCTCTTCCCTCTGCTCAATGGGGGACCGCTCCTTCTCAGTCTGGGCCCCCAAGCTTTGAAATGTTCAGGATTGCCTACTCACCCACCTGATCTTACCCCACAGTCGAACGTGTGCTCTGTGAAGGCCTCCGGCCTTGAAGAGCGCATTATAAGAAATTCATCATTATTAATATTATTATATTATATAAATTTATCTTGTCATATTCACTTACCTTGAGTGTTTAGATAAGTCATTTACCCTCCGCCACTCTTTTGACGGGATACTAACAGGTAATATAATAAATTGTTTTGTAGGACGATGCTTCCTAGCTGTACAAATATTTAATGAATAGTAAAAGGTGAATTTTGTAGAAAATTATATTAAATGTACCTTTCATATACTTTTGTACATGTCTCAGAAGGTTCTAATAATTCAATCAGGAAGGTTTTCCACACAACAATTTAGAGAAATGGAAGAGAGAGATATACAGTTGTATCTTGACAAGGACTTTCTCATAGGTATATATAGAGAGAGCCTTTGCGTACTCCAATCGAATGAAAAGAAATGGCTCCCACTCCATTTCGTAATTATAATGAGCGGAGGATAAAAGAACACATCTGCATTATACCGCGCACATATTTCCTTTCGCTTACTGACTCACCATCATCTCCTCTTAACCAACTTTCCCCTTATCAACAATTACAACTCTCATTCAAAGTGTCACGTAGTCCGGGACAGAACGCTACTTACGCGTGTCCTCTTCATTTTTGGAAGTTTCAGGGTTGTCTTAATGTCAAAGAAGTACTGCAATTCCAAACGAGTAATTTAGTGACAAAGATAATTTAATATGTTAATGAAGGCGTGGTTGCTTTCTTGTTTTCTTTTATACAATAGTGTACCAACTGTAATAGAGTCCAAGTCTAGTGCACGAGATGTGGGTTCTGTCTGATTATTGCTTTGCCATTTGCTATTTTAATAAAATGAGAGTGCGGAATGGTTTAGAGCGATAATATCTATTCTTTTCTATATCGCAATGATTTTCACTAATTATTTCATTAATGAATTTAACCTTCAGTATATTAACTATATTGCACTACATCTACTTCTTTCATTGTTGACTAAACGTGTTTTGGAGAGTTTGTGAGCATTTCATCAAACCTACTCCCTACCTTTTTCACTACATAATACAAGCACGAATATGGCTTATTTGCCATCAGCCGTGTTCTTTCAGGTCTTTCGATCTAATGAAAACTTTGATAAACCTATATCACGTAATTGCTGCTAGACTACATCACATTGCCTTAAGCTCTAGTCAACGCATTTGCCTCCATCTCTATGTCTGTTTGCAAAAGTTTTCATTCAACATCTTTTAATCCATTATGCGAACAATAGATGAATCTCGACCCTCGAGAGAACATTTCATCTAAGAATGAATCTGAGTAGGAGATAATGGAGTGCCTCAAAGTGGCAATTCCTATTTAAGCCAAAGCATGAAATTAACTCCCATTAAAAATCAGTTAAGAAGTGCGTTTTATAACTCAATTCAATTTGGCTTTTTAAAAAAGATATGAAAATGTACAAAAAAGAAATACATTCACTTTATAAGAAATATTTACAATCTTTAAAAAGAGAGCTTCCACCAAAGAAGAGCCTGAATACGATAACATTAACATTGAAGGAGGGTATTAGAGTTGAAGTATTTCATACATATTTAATAAACAATTTGTCTCATTCCACTATTAAACAAAAACCTCATCTGGGCTTTCTAATATTCAAGTTACACCACTTGAGTTTGCTATGTTATCCCTTGAATTCATTAAATATCATTTTGCTCTTTTATACAATCTACTAATTTATTAATTATTTTCGATAAATCGAATTTCAGTACGAATATATGGAGGTTTTTGTAAATTAAGATTTAAATTGACATCATTTTATAAATAAAAAATTTGACCGAGGCATGATGTCGCCTTTTCCCTTTGGAATTATGCCATGCCACTATAAGGGACCTCTCCTGTAATTGCCGACCCATTCATAAGACATTTCGGTTTCCCTGTTCTTGCTGCACCCAGTCAGTTTTTATTAGCTGCTTTACCGTACAGTTTTCGCCACTTGCTGTCCATTAACAGCCAGCGTATATCTCTTAATATCACTTACTTCCTTATTCCTTATATATCTTGTAACTTGAGCCAATATCTCCCTCCTCTCTCTCTCTCAAGAGTTCTCCTCCAGCCTTATTTTACATCCAACATTCCTCCGCTTCTAGTCGTTCACGCTTTCCTTAGCTTATTAAGGACATTAGAATATATAGCGAAGCAACACAGCAATCAATCTGACTATATTTGACCTAAATTTTCTAGGCCGGTCCAAGTTTACTTTGGTATTCTATAAGGTTTGCTCATTGATCTCCTCGTAGCTATTTCTTTAATTTGGTCATCAAATCTGACCCCTACCTCTACCATTTCATTTGTATATTATTGTTACTCAAATCTGCCTTTCATTTTTCTAACCTCTGTTTCAAGCTTCTCTTGCAATCCACTTATCTGCTTATTAGTTCCTCTCTAGGATGGTGTGACCTCAAAAAGTTTTGGAAACTCAATCTTAATCAAACTCGTTGAGTCAGTTAGTACTCCGTCAATTTTCTCATGCTACACCATTGCTCTGAGAAGTGCACTAGATCCAGATCTGGTTACGCATAGTCTTTAAGTATCTTCTTACTTACAAAGTTTTAAATACTGGTGACTCCCCCAATCCGTATTCACAGACACATCCCTCTACCTTATAAAACCTTACTCGTCCGTATATGAGCGACCCTAAGGTCTTTTACTGCACTATGAGACGTGCAATGAACTACCGTCCGCTATACTACCCTCCTTCCTTTGTGCTACCTTCATGCCATCCTTGAAGAACGAATTTCCTGGACAAGCCTTTTCTTCTTAGAGCTAAACAAGTGTTCTACCGCGAAACATGGGTATTCTTACTTCTATTTGATGAGTAGGATTAATTGTATGTATTCTTTTCATATATTAAGTTGTGGTATGAGAAGGTCTGATAAATTTAAGTGGCGAAGCTATAAGGATGGTACAAAAAAACTAATTCCTTTTGAACTTTTAAAAACAAAAATTCTAAATGCCTCCAATGATTAACAATCCTTCACTTATAAATGAAAATATCCCCAAAATATTTTTACTTTCACATAGGCTTTCAATTTGACCGAAAAAATACAATCAAATACATGAATAAAATATACTAAAAAGATGTTTCGATAGGTGTTATTAGGAAACTAATTTTTACATATTTATTTCATTGTTGAATTTATGCTCTGGTAAGAAATATGCTAATCTCTTTTACATTTTTTATTGACACCAACCCCTTTTACATGATTCAAATAATTCAATAATTAGTCTATGGTGTGAACCAGAGGAAAGGGAAATTATTTAATCTGCAACCAATCCGAATTGATTTTCCTCATGTGTGTAGATTTATCAAAATACCACAGCCAAAGCAAAGAATGTAAGAATTTATTCGTGAGAAAATAAAATAACTATATTTAACCAAGGAAATACTTTCAATGCAGTAAAGAGATGTAAAGATGAGAAAGAAAGAAAGGAAAGTGGATAAATATTAGGACCAAGAATAATGCACCAATTCTTAGGGCTGATAAAGATTTTGTTAAAACTCTCTGAATTTCCTTAATTTTCTCCTCTACTTTTCCATCATTTTTCTCTATCTGTCAATCTCCATTCTTGGCTGAATGAGGGTGACTTTTTTTAACTAACAAGTTTCCTTTTCTTCTGAGCTATTTATTGGAGAGTGGATCATGTTATGAAAGCGATCAGGTTGAGTTCGCTATTCTTAGCATGAGTAATTTGGGGTTCGATCTTCCAAGCATTTGTAAATCGTATTTTTGCTTTAACTTATTTATTTCTATATATATTCTTTACCATTTTCAATTATTGGTAGAATTTTGAAAGATAAATATTGGAAAGTGTCCTGTAATAACTATAAAATTGTAATTACAGCGTTTCTGAGGGTCTTTGCTCATGTATATTTTTACTCTTTGAAATTTGTAGGTTCTTTATTAACATTGTTTGCAATCTAGAGCCTAAACATTCCATGAAGCAGTGGCAAGTAAAGGAAAACACTCGGGACAGTTGCGCTCTATCAAATTCACAGGTTCTCAATGTGGTTCTCTACCAACCGTTTTACACATATATTCTCAAGGATCTGCATGATTATAATTATCGTATTTTATAAATAAAGGAATTTGCAAAGTAACTAAACAAAAAAAGAGTAAAAAAATGTAAAATAAGGAATAACAAATAATGCCCTATCCCTAACTTGCCCTTTAAATTCCAGACTGCATCTAATAATAATAAAGAGCCGCTGAAAGACTTTAAGCGGAGAGAGCGAAGTTTATATTTCAATACTTCTAAACACAAATTGAAGTAAAGAGAGATCATAAATACCAACTTAGAACTCCATTTGGCCTCATAAATAGAAAAACAAAAGAAATATTACGGCAACGAAACTGACAGGAAAAATCAAATTGTTTATTAAATTTCGGAGCGGTCGTCATAAAGAAACAGATTTCCACCTATTTCCCAATTCGAGGCGAATAATAATATCTTATCTTCACCGACATCTTTATTTTCTTGATCCATTTTATCTCTATTGCCAATTTTACTTGGAAGATTAAATCTGCAGGATTTCAGGGAAAGAGGTAGTGATAAAGAAGTGATCGTGTTTATGTGTGCTCGTTTACTTGTATGTAACCTCAAATTAGTCAGGATTCCACTTCATTCCAATCCATTTGGAATCGTCCGTTTGTCTAACCTAACAGCATATTATTTATCAATCGTTTCTCTAATTCCTTAAACTATATACAATTCTTTTTCTCTTGTGTATTTAATAAAATATTCAGCATAAGCATAAACGCGGAGTTTAATCTTTCCAAACCAGAAATCAACTGAATCCAGAGAATTTTTAGCTCCTAACCAACCCAGGATTATATACCAAATGAATACAGTATCAACAGTTTCCTCCACAGCATCATTGGTTAAGCAGAATTCTCTTTAATCCTTGTATATTCTCTGCCAGAGCAAAGCTTAATGAAATATGTATTGAATGCAGAAATTACCATTGCGTCCTAGTACGAGAGATGGTATAAAACAATAAGGCTGCGGATGCCGTCTATCTCTGTAACCTATGCTTACACTTCAGTTTTTTTTTCCATGCGCGTTGCCAATGCAGTTTACTCCCACTTGGCCAGATTAAGGCTATTTAATTCTGCTTGTGCAGAAAAAAGCGTGTAATAATAGAATATTAGGGACAAACCATCAAATAAAGTGGGTATGGACGATGTTGGTTATACTTTTAGCCCGTAAACTTTACTCATAAATAAAAATGCCCACCGTAATACGCAGTCTCGCAATTAGAGAATAATGACAGTAATTTCTACCACTTCCAGAGAACACAAAATAGAACTAGAATTTACTTGGAAAACAAATCAGACACTGTTCTCTTTTGAATTGAAAATAGTCACTCCTATATCAACATACAAGAGATTAAAGAGGGAAATTTCCATCAATATGGTGTTGAGGGACTTTCAAAACGTCAAAAAAGCAGTAAAAAGAAATCAAGACAAATGTTTAAGGTAAAAATTCGAAGGTTAAATACAACCAGGTAATAGCACTTTTTCCTATCGAAAAATCCCAGACATATTTTATAAACGAACTGTGTATATGCTTAAGCAATTATCTAAAGTTCAGACTATTGAAAATTTGAACTATTAATTGATAGTATCGCTTCGGTGTTACTGTTCGGCTAAAAAACTTCCACTTGAATGTTTTGTCACTCAACTTCTTTTCTTCAAACTGTTCGTTCATTAATAGTATGCTACACTCCATACTTCTAAAACAGGATTTCCCGAAAGACTCCCGTCCATAATACAAAAAAAAAGACAAAAAAGCAAAGAAAGAGAGGGGAATCGTTATGAAGTAGAATATTCGTAAATGTTCATTGTACACATTTATATCTGTTCATCTCCTTATCCTTTATTGTTATCTCACTTAGTTAAGCTTAATCAGAAAACAACTCTGAAAATCAATCTCACTAACCTTGTTAAGCAACTTCCAATTCCCAAGACAACATTAAAAACCAAACTAATAGCCACAAAACAAAAAAAGAGGAACAGAGAGAGCAATAAAATACATCTTCAGCAAGGGCCGAAATAAAATTGATAACCTCCCAAAATCCAAATTAAAATGACACATCACAAAGTACAAGTAACAAATTAAGGACAAAAAAAAACACCAAACTACCAAAGTAATAGCAACAGACGAAAAAGCTGAAACAGAGAAAACAATAAAAAAAACACCTTCGGCAGCGACCGATATATAATTGAGTACCAAAAACAAATGTAAATTAAAATGACACAACACAAAGTACAAGTAACGAATTAAAGACAAGGAAACCATAATGAAGCCCTCATACCAAATGCTCTCGTGAGAAAGAGTTTGAGTGTGCTTTGTCCACCCACCTAGGATAGAAGAATCTTCTTGCCAAAATATAGAAAATGTAACTTCTGCAATTGTCGTTCAAGAACTTGCTAATGACTTCACATGAAAAATCGGCGGTGTAGTGATGCTCCGATATAAATCGGAGAAAGTTTACAAAACACTCGTTAATACACTACTCATAGACTTCTGATCCTTTTTTGTTCTAACGCTGCATTAGTTATATTTGTTTTTTCTGAGTCATACTCTAGTAGCTTTCTATCATCCTTCTCTCTCCACATGCTCGGAGCATTGTAGAAAAAACTGGTTATTTATACCGCCTCCTTTTCCAATCTTAATCAACTATCCCCATAATTATTATTTATCTATCTCTCTACCTACAGATCTTAATAAGAATAAAAATAATTATTTGCTGTCATCAATTGAAGCGACTCTAACATTAATTGAATATTCGAGATTTTTAGATCTAAAATTAAATCTATTCTGGACAATCGTCATTTTCTTCAAGACCTCAATACTTAATTGAGATAGATGATGAGTATTCTAGTAATTTGAAATTAAAATAGAATTAGCAAGTAAGTTATAGGCTACTAACGCAGTTAATTATATATCTTATGTATCGGAAAGAATGGTTGTAAATTTTAGGCTTTTACTTAGAACTTGATGACATTTTCTGGTGTGTAAATAATTATTGTTCTAAGGTTGATGCTTGTTTTGAGATCTTAATATACTTCTGACGGTTCCGAATATTATTTTTAATCTAGAACTTACTAGTTGTACCTCAAATGAATTTGACATTTTTCCAGTGTCATTTTACGCAACTAAAAATAAAATTTATTACTAAAAATATAGGTCTTGATCAATTAGATTTTCCCATCATGACGAGAGTTGCCTGAATCCAAAGTTAAATTCACTGATGTTTTAGAAAATAATAGTTAGGACTTTTTCCTATTGGTAAAGTGTTTAAGAAAAAAAAGTTATTTTAACTGATCATGTATACAATTTCGCTCTTTATAATTCCTTTAAAATATACTTGATATGTTCTTGAATGACACAACAGGATAGATTATTTTCAGAGATAATTTTTAATATTTTGGGAAGATTAGATTCACACTTATTTAACTTACTAAGCCACAATGTACGCAGTGATGTTATGCGGTTTATTTAGTAATAAGTGACCATCTTCCTACTACATCACTCTATTATTGGGAGTCGCTTGCCTGGTTTGGATGAAGGGCGCCTTCTAGGCGCGCTCGATGTAGGGTGGAAGTTGCCCTCCTCCCATTGCTATACAATTCCTTACAAAATCACGTTTAATATTAGCGAAGACTAGTTTCATCAACAGGTAAACTGAGTATGTTCTTCCTTGCACCTGTTGAATTCGAGTCTTTATGAAATTTATAACAAAGGAATTTTCAAATACGACACTCTTTAAATTTTTGGTCATCCTTGCGTTGGGTCCCTAGAAAACTCACGCTCAATGATAGACTTCAACGTCGTCAAAGTCCACAAGGCCAGAGTTGCACAAGCTGGCCTCCGCGAGTGCGGATTCGAAGAGCTCAACCATCCCGCCTACAGTACTGATCTGGCCCCTAGCAACTACTTCTCATTGGGCCAGTTCAAGGCTACACTGCCTGGACGCCAGTTTGGGGGCGATGAAGATGTCCAGTTTGCCGTCCAGGAGTGGATTAAACAGCAGTCGAGAGATTTCTGGTTGTCAAGAATTCGAAGCCTCAGGGACAAGTGGCGCAATTGCATTGAAGTCGAGGGTAATTATATTAAAAAATAATAAAACACTTTTCCTTATTTCTCGTTTCCTTATATCCGAATTTCAAAACGTATTTCTCCCCCTCGTATATGGTTTGCATTTAGTAAGCAATCAATATTCCCCTTTACTTTTCGTCTGACATGACACATTGTGTAAAAATCTGTATAGGTAATGGCAAACTTCTCTTTACTGGAAAGTCTAAGGGCTCTATACTGAGGTAGTGTTAAGGTAAGAAATCATTGCTATACCAAATACGTATTTTTATTATACATCAAATAGATATTGTAGCAATAAATATTTCAAATTTGAATAGGAAATATAAAAGATCAGCAGAGATTTAAATCACTTTTAGTTAGCAATCACTTAGTTTACCGACACGAAATAACCAGTATAGTTAAAGACTCATATTTGAAATCATAAAAAACTGTAATAAAGACCCTAATCAAAGGAATTTAAAAGTACCGAGTGTAGAGGAATGATAAGAGTTTAGTATTATATATATATATATATATATATATATATATATATATATATTGTGATAGAACGGGTTAAGGCAACGTTAGTTTCAACCCCTATCCCATATTATTTGAAACCACGATGCTCCAACGTGCATCTTCGCTTCGAAGCTTGGCGTCTTATCGCAGCCACGGGATGTCAATGTTTAAACAAGGAGGTTATCGTCCCCCCGTTCGCCCCCATACGCCGACCCCGCCAGATTGAGTTAGGCTTATGGGTAGATAAGGCATTGTAACGAGGCTCGGCTGTGCATTCCCTCGAAGCTCCCACTCCATTGTCCCCCACGCCAAGGGAGTGTCTCGACTATTTAGATGGAAACTTTACCACTAAGATCAGATTGGAGATCCAGATTTCCGTCGCGAAACATCACCACGACCCTCTCTCACTTTGTGCGCCAAGGAACCTCGACCTCGAGATTCACCATCACTTGTCCAGAAGGAGGACAATATCCCTTGAGTGCCAAGGTTCGAGCCTTTCGTGATGCCAAGTCTACAAGGCTTCCCCCTCGTTGTTCAGAAAGAGAACAATGTTAGAACCGCTATTGTTCGTTCGAGCCGTTTGACCAGAAACGGTTCTCACCCTTTGCCCTGTTGTTCAGAAGAGAACAACATTAGAACAGCCATTGTTCTTGAGCCCGTAGACAAGAGACGGTTCTCAACCCTCCCCTTGTTGTTCAGAAGAGAACAACATTAGAACAGCCATTGTTCTTGAGCCCGTAGACAAGAGACGGTTCTCACCCCTTCCCTTGTTGTTCATTCGAGAACAACATTAGAACAGTTATTGTTCTTGAGCCCGTAGACAAGAGACAGGTCTCACACCTTTCCCTGTTGTTCAGAAGAGAACAACGTAGAACAGCCATTGTTCTTCAAGCCGTTCGTCGAGAAACGGTTCTCATTCCCAAGACGCCACGTCAGGATCATCTTATTTCCCCCCTTCGGCTGGAACTCGCCAGCGGACCGAAAATTCCTTCACGTCGCCTTCCACTGCACCACTAGTATAAAGTTACGTAAGCCAAACGTCACCTTTGAGTATTGAACCCTTTTGTCAATTCTAGTCTGTGCTTTAAATGGTTTAGCGAACCATCCCATCCCTTTAACTCTATATTTGTTTTACCTTTTTAAATCCTTTAATCCTCGAATTAGCCCGAGCCCCCACGACCCTTTCAGTTTTCTGTTTATGTCAATATTTTCCGTTTTTGTGTATTGTTGATAGTTATTATTAATAAAACTCTATTTTATTAATGATAGCTATATTATTATCCTTGAGCTCAGTTCCACTTCTTAAGCATATCGAAGTTACATAATATCGGCCCGCCAGACATTCACGCATTCTAAAGATAATTAAAGAATTTCCCTCAACGAATAGTTATATATGGTATATCGTCGAGAGTCCATTCTACGACATATATATATATATATATATATATATATATATATATATATTTATATATGTATCGATGCAAAGGAAATAATATCAAAAGACATCTGGGTTTAGCTTTGCCCCACCGATGTTCTCCGGTAACATAGGAGAACGAACAAAAGGGTAAATAATGCGAGAGAGATTCTTGACCTCAGCTCAAAAGGCAGGCCCTCCGAGGGTGTACTTATAAACAATCCCTTCAAAAGTGAAAACTGCCGAATTCGTTTTACCCTCTCTCCGAGCAACATAACGCCAGGCGCGAAGGACCAACCTGAGGTCTCACTTTGCGAGTCCCCCCCCATACACCTCCCCCCCGCGGGAGTAATTTGTGTATATAACAGGTTGACCCGAGGAAACCCTGCTTTTTGTTAGTTCTAACGGAAGAGACAAGTAAGTCACTGGTTGAGAGATTTTTCGAGTTCGATAAGGAAACAGAAAAAGCACCGGTAGATAGTTTTCTGCAAGTTAGGGAGAACTTGCAGTCCTTGTACAAAACAAGATTGTACTAAGGAAGCTCAGTGCCATTCGAACTTCAAGATTATAGAGGATTAGGCAACCAAGTTTGAGAACTCTAAATCTTACTTTATCTGAGTTGGACAAATCCCAACTAGATAGAAAAAAAAGAAGACAACGATTTCATCACGTTCGGAAGCAAAGTAGAATAGCTAAGTTTAGCTTGAAGTCACCTTCACCCAAGATTCCTCGTGAAGTCACCAGTCAAATCGAAAGGCAGGTCGACAAACCTTATCAAGGGAGCAAACAACAAACAACTCGAAAAAAGCTTCGCCGGATCCAAAATCTCCGAAGATAATCTAACTGGTCGCGAGTATTTAACCTCCATTCCCCTATGTGAGTAAAGCATAATCCTGTTGTTTATTTACCCGTGAATAATAATTAGTTTAGTGGATGTCTAGGCAAGGACAACGATATTAACTTAAAAATTGTTCCCCCCGTAAAATTTTATCTCGAAGCGAGCTGCGAGAGCTCACCCAGTAATCCCATTTTCTTTTTTAAGTGTATTAGATCTGCATTTGTTTTATGTTATTTAGTGAGATGGTTTATGTTTATTAAAGTCTATTTTTCTTTAGTAAATGCACTGTTTTAATTATTCCCGAACAAGTTGAAGTTTCAATATTTGATAAAGTCCAGAAAGAAACCCCTTTTATTCATTTACTAGAATAAAAATAATTAGCACTCTTAGAGCACGATGATCAAACGGTCACCTAGGACCAAACCTACGCCTCATGTCAAAGTTTATTTAGTTTATTAAAAATTAATAAAACAAATAAATATATATATAATCTCAGCTAACTTACGACACCGTGTTTAATGTAATTGACTGTGAAATAAAATTAGAATAGTTGATATAAAAAAGCTAGCTATAAAACAAATTATAAACATCATCTAATTTCAACAATAGTCAGACCTTTCAGGAACGCATTTTTGAAAGGACAGTGATACATGGTTGGACTCAACTTTACTCGATAAAAATGATGATTATTCTGTTTGTAAGTCTGTCTTGGCCATCCAACTCTCTTATTTTCTACTTTTTTATGGCATCTGAAAATGACCATTCCGAATACTAGGCATCGTATTTCTAATAAAGGGGAAAAAATAGTGTTTTTGCTGCAACAAACGAATGTATTTATTATGATGAATTCAGTAACAAATAAATCTTAATAAAATTCATTAGCCTTACACAATTTAAGAAGATATTCACTTCAAATATAGGAAATCATCATTAAAGCTTTATATCCCTTGCAGAATTTGACACATTATCTATTTCCTTGTTAAAACCTCATATTCTTTTCAAGATTTTTGGAATTTGTCAGACGAACAATTGCGAATTGATAAAGATTAGGATAAATATCAAAGGCATGTGAAGTAGAACACAAACAATTTACAAATCTCTAACTTCACACTATTAAGTGATGCATCTGGTAATATAGATTTCAAAGGTATGTCAAGATATTGAGAAGGAGCAAAGCTCAAGTGATTATGGTGGTCTACAGGTATTTAAAAAATTACTTTACCACTGAAAATTCCCCTTTATCCTCTTAAATCAAGTTCGTTTGTCGAGTATATTATTGGTTGGTCACTACGCCGTTAATTCAGTGCTTTAAAAGCAAGGAGCAAAGTATAGCAGCCTGCCATTGGTAAGCTTTAACCCGCAAATGGAGCAGTAAAAGAGCGCTTATCGGGTATAAATTTTGCGGTTTAGAGGAGGAAAATAATGATGAAAAGCTATGAGGCCGAAATATTGTGGCAATCAGGCCAAAATCAAACTTCCATGAAGAAATTCGTATGAATAGAACTGGCACTCAGAGGTATGAACATAAGACCCTTACGGTTCCTTCACCCCTCTCTCCTCTAGTTAACCTGCCTTCGATCCGAAGGCAACTCGCCAATTCCCAACTCGCCACTTTACTTATGATCCCCTTTTAAAGACATACCATCGATGCACTTGGTTTTCCTAAGTAACACTAAAATCTTCTTTTTTACCAATAGCGTCAAATGGTTCCCAGACACCAACAGACAAACAGTTCTTTGGCGCGCACCAATGAGTGTACAGCCACCTAGCTAAAATCCACATTAAAGGCTTCTCTTCTCAGAAAAATCTTAAGAAAGAATTGAGTCATTTACCGTACCAGAGAAAATCGGGATTTTTTCATCCTGTCAAGGAATTGTTGGTCATTTATCCTCTCAAACATTTAGGACTCATTTACTTTCTCAGAAAACAAAGAGCCACTTATACTCATATAATAATAATAAATCAGGAGTCATTCACTCTCCTAGAAAATCGGGAATTATTCATCCTCTAAGAAAAAATCGAGAGTCATTCGACCTCTATAAGAGAAAAGCAGTGATTATTCATCCCAATAGAGGAACTAGTGTCATTCTCCTTTTATGAAAATTGGGAGTCACTTGACCTCTCTAGGAATCAGGAATCCTTTACCCTGTCAGAGATTTAAGAGTCTTTTCCTACCTGAGGGAGTATTCTCGATTTAGTCACCTATGAGAGAAAAAATCGTGTGTCATTTACTGTCTTGGAGAAACACAATCGCTTGCCTTCTCATAAATTTGGGAGTTTTCATTCACTATTTCAATTAATCGACAGTTAGTGACCTTCCCAGTGAAAAGGTTTCATTGACCCTATCAGAGAGAAGCAGGATTAAGTCGCAATTTAAGAAAAATTAATGAGTATTTACTCTCATGGAATTGGGAGTAATTTACCGGTTAAGATAATTGTGAGTCATTGACTTTCTCAGAGAATCGGGACTCATCCACACTCTGATAGATTCGGGAGCCACTTACTATCAAGGACACTCGGGATTCATTCGCCTTCTCGTAGAAGCGGAAGTCATTACCCTTTAGAGAAGCAGGAATCTTTCACCCTTTCATGAACAATCAGAAGTTCTTTGCCCTAAAATTGAGGATAAAGTTCGTTCCTCCTGTAAGAAAATTGAGAGTCATTCCCACTCTAGGAGATTCGTGAGCCATTTCCAATATCTGTGAAATAATCAGAACTACCCATTTCGTGATCAACTTTTTGAGGATTAAGACTCATTCACACTCTTACAGAGAATCGGCAAAGATTCAACCTCTGAGAAATAATTGAGAGTCATGTGGCACCTGGGAGAAAGAATGGGGGCAAACCAATCTTATGGGGAAAATTGTGATTCAATCATACTAGCAGAGAAAGTGACAGGATTCATACAAAATTACAGAAGAATGTATCTGTCGTCGTTAATCTGCTCATAAAGAATTGGGACTCCTTCACCCTCTCAGAGAAAATCGAGAAGAATTCGCCATATCGGAGATATAAACAAGAGTCATTCACCAAATCAAGGAGAGAGACGATCATCACTTACCTTCTCAGGAAGAATCGGTGGTCATTCAGCGGCCCAGAGAAAAAATTGACAGAACAACAGAATGAGATGGGGAGAAGTGAGAGCTTAGATGGGTCGGATTAAAAGGCATATTAGTAAGTTTGTTCCAAATGGTTGATTTGTTTGTTAAATTAATTTTCTGCCGATGAAACAAACACGACACATCGAAAGGAAAGAAATGGTGAAAAGCGTCGAAATAAATGAAATCCTGTCCATTATAAACATCATCTCCCCTTATTCTTAGTGATAAATTGGAAGTTGTTTTGAATGAAGTGAAATAATGCAATAAAAATGCAGATTTAAAGTGGAAAAAGGGGACAATTATTCTCAAATTTTACTTATTATTTAATTTAATTTTTCTTGATTATCTCTTTATTTCTTTTCTTTTCATTACCATTGATCCTTTTCTCTCAAGGTTTCAAAGTGATTGTCGAACATAGGCATAACGTTGAGAGTTGTGCTCACTCCTTGCCTAGAATCTTTCTTTGTGCAGAATGCAGATTTGAACCTTTAGCACGTTTTTACTCTCCATAATTTCACCATTTTCATAGAGAACCTCTTTTCACATACTGTATTTTAACCTTGCCTCTGTTTTTTTTATTGTTCTAATAAATCAAAAACCAGCTAAGGTTAATCAACTGGAAAATAATTAAATAAAAACCAATGTTTATTTTGGTAAGGATCTTTAACAAATAACAGCAAAGACTAGAAAAATATTTCAAATCCAATTAAATCCATAAGCGTTTCACTTTTTCTCAAAAAATAAAACTTTTTGTAAAAAATATTTCTTTTTCCTGTGTAAAAAATTGCCTCGATCACGAAACTATCTTTTCTTTTCTCAATCGGAAATAAAAAAATCCTTTGGTGGAAACCCTTCCCCCACACAAATCTTCTTCGCTGCAAGTTATCATGACCATTTCGATAGAATAAAGATAACAGTAAAGGTGTTGTAAAATATTTTTATCTGATGGTTGGAACATGGTAACGAGGAAGTCGGAAAATATGATTCACTTTTATTCACAGTTCCCGGATTTTTCCACAAATTTATAACCATTTCCAATCTTCTTAACGAGAACGAAAGTAGTTTTTTAAAATTCTGCCTTAAAAATTTATCATTTAAACCCTTAATCTTTCGAATCCAATTATCCTGTTGAATTTTGCAATTATTTTGAGAGTGCTAATCACCTCCGAGTAAGGAAAAGCGCACTCATTTCGGGAATGGCGACTCTTCCCGAGCAGAAAAAATTGAGTGATTTCTGCTACTTCAAAGATCAAATCAACTGTTGTTGCTTTGATGTTGGAAATTATATGATAGAAAATAAAGAGCTAATTGGGGGAATAAAAGTAAAACCAAAACTGAAGATTAATAACAAAAAGAAATACCGGAAAACTAAGGAAAGGAAGGAATAAAAAAGAGAAATAGAAGAAAAATAATTAGAGTAAGAAAATTTAATAAAAATATAGGAAGAGTTTAAATTCAGAATAAAAGAAGATAATAAGAAAATAATTATTCGAAGGAGAATAAGAAGAGAATTTAGAAAAAATTTACTTGAAAAAATAAAGGAAGAATATAGAAAATATTTTAGTGGAAGAATAAGAATAGAAATATAAAACATAACATAACTATTTAAATCTAATAAAATATATTAGATAATATAAGAATATTGGAGAAATATTGAAGAAGGAAAAGGAAAGGAAATGAATGACAAAATTACATATGCCAAAATCCAACGAGAGCCTTATGCCATAAAATTGGGTTCAGAAAAATAGTTGTAAAGTTGGGAAAGTGAAAATATGATGATGGTTATGTCACGTTATGTTATGGTAAAATGTACCAACTAAAGATCTGATCAGTCGACTTATTGCCGCAAAAAACTCAAAAGGGCGCACAACTCTCCTGCCTAAAATAACGATATCCTCTAGTGTGCTAATTCGACCTCACTTTGCCGTTGTCTTTGCGCCTGGTCCTTTACTGAATCCCCCTGTGCAAGGTCGTCTCCCTCTTTCTAGAACAGGGTTAGCACATGTTAGGGAGAGTTGCGTAACCTTCCTTTTCCAAGCACCCTAACTATTCTTCCGTTTGGCCAACTCCATCTTTCTCCCCACATAATCACAATCTTCAACTTCACATTATTTACGGCCCTCAGTTCAACCATTTCTAATTCCCTCGCTAGATTTCTCCCTCTATTCTTTAAATAAAAACGTATCTAAGAATATTTCTATGTTGCAGGTGACATCTCGGGATTGACTAACCTACTGACCCCACAGACCCTAATGTCTATATGAGGATATGCGTCTAAAAATCTAACGCACCTTTTTACTTCTTTACTTTTATCAATTTCTGTACTCTTCTATTTTCATCAATTTCTCTAATCTTATATTTTCATCAATTTCTCTACTATTCTATTTTTATCAATTACTCTACTCTCTATTTAAATAATTTTTTCTACTCATATCCCCTCCCTAAACTTTGTGGTGGGAGGTGCTCTCGATTGTTTTCACTTTACACTTCAGGATATGATACCCAATGTAAAATGAAGTTGAGTAAATACTCCGACGGTAAACTAAACCCAATCGATGTGGCTTAACTGCCCTCAAAAGGGAGAGCGGTCTTCGCTAGTGCTCAGGCTGAACCCATTAATTAAAATCAATTAGATTTATTCAGTCTCTTTAAGTTCAAAGCCATCATCTGACGCGCTCATTTGCTCTATTTGAACATTTTCGCAGACATACAATAAATATCATCGGAACATAGCGCGAAAGATAAAACGGAAGATACTGCCGAATATATAGCAGAAGATAGGGCGGATAATAATGAAGTTGATTAAAATGAGGGTGAAGCAATATCACTTGAATTTTATGGTTCAAATTCATTTGTCACATTAAAAATAAAAAATTCTTTGGGAATTTTATTCAAATTCAATTATCCACCTGTGGATTCTATTTCTTAACATATTAAACTAAAAGTATTTTTATAATTCGAAGACAACTACGAATTTATAGTATACAATACATAGTAATTCGTTACCGTTCAAAATTCTTTCCAGGATATAGAAGCTCTTAATCAGTTTCTTTTTCATTATTTTTCGTTAGGAATTTAAGTCATAAATAGCTATATAACCTATGAAGAAAATAGGAATATTTAATTTGGTACAAAAGATCTCTGCATTATTATCCTCAAAAATGGCAAATAAGCAAAAAACACCCAAGAGAAATCACATTGCTTTTACCAATATGTTATAAAACTTGCATATGTATAAAATATCAAATTGGAAAATAATTTTTTGCCTCTTTTTGAGGATGTGTATCTTTGTCAGTTGGATAATTAATTTAAAGTCATGAAAAAGTTTCCTTACACTCGTAAAATTGAACTTTTATATATAGTTAAATTATTAAAGAGGCGAAAGAATGCTAAGTCTTCGCATATTATTTATTACAACTTTGTTGTGTATTTTTTTGTAGGATCTTCCTCCACAATTTTTGATGTATCTATTTACTATCACTGTCGATACCTCTAATCGAAAAACCTAATCATCTTTAATCAAAAATATTCACACCAACTAAAATTATGATACATATATAACCAAATAACCACCATAACAGCATAACTTTGGTTAATTTTTCACCACATATTGCAGTCATTGTTTAGATTAAGAGAGGACCGTCCATCAGAGAGTTAATAGACCGAAACAACTTACATTTTTCTTTAGATAAAATTCTATAATAACTCGTTCGATTGCTGTTTCTGAGTAATGACTTATTTCCAGCCTCTCAACACACACAAAAGAAAAAAGTCAAAACTCAAATAAAAAAAACCCAAAATAGGTATATGGTAATCAATTCGTGAATAAGTAATGATAGATAAGTTTAGTACATGTACGAAATTAAAAATAAATGAGATTTTTAACGACCAAAGATATTTAATAAACTGAAAATAAAAATTATATATACACAATGTCGTTAAGGAGAGAAAAGAAGGAAATTCACATAAAAATCGATGATTTTTTTTTAAGAGAAAATATGGAAAAACTAATGATGTAACTAATAAAATACGTAGTTATTGAATACCGAAAATCTAAAAATTTGAAAAAATTAAATAGCGGGAATTTGAAAATACGGAAGATTTGAATATTGGAAATAAGATAATACGGAAGAAATGAATACATAGAATAAGAAAACAGGAATGAATGTGAATGCTCGGGATGAGAAAATGGGGAAACAATTTAATAGGATGAATAAGAAAATAGAGAAGAAGAATTGAATACCGGAAAATCATAAAAGTCGAAAAAAATGAATATTGGGAATCAAAAAATGCCTAAGAAATGATAATGCAAATCAGAAAATACGGAAGAAAAGAATAACGAGAATCAGAAAATACGGAATAAAGGCTTTCCAAGAATCAGCAAATAGGAAAAAAATGAATACCAGGAATCAGAAAATAAGGGAAATATTAATACCGTGAATCTTAAAACACAATAAACTAATACTGTGAATCATAAAATACCGACGAAATGAATAGGAGGATCCGAAGATACTGTAGAAATATTTTGCTGCAAAGTTTGTTTTGTTGTTTTCAGTATATTTTATAGATGCTGAAACTTGGCGCCTATTTAACTAATCTACGATAGATTCAGGCACGATATTTAGAAAGTGGGGATACGCTGGTCTGCTATGTATATTTGACTTCAAAAGAGAAAACCAACGTTGGTTTCCCTGGCAAAGAGTGTTTGGAAAAAGGATTCGAGGTATTTTAAAGAAACTTTAAAACTGGGAAGATTAGAGGAAATAAACAACCGTGTAAGGGAGCAGTTAAATTACACAAAGTATGAATAGATGCAGTGGCAGCTTATGTGTGGGATAGAAATACTGGTAAACTGGTGAAAAAAATGAAGGACAAACTTCTCCATGGTGTACCACTTTTACTTTAGAGTCAACAACAATGTGGAGTAATTTATACCACATGATTCTTTCACGTCTTCCATTCATATCTTTTACTTGATCAAATACATATACCCAATTTCAGCGAAGTGCTTTGTTTTCTTAATCTTCACTTTCTTTATCAGTAGAAGGAATAAGAATTTCCTTATACATTCAGAACTCTTTATTAAATTAACTCCTTTTAGAATAAAATATTAAATTCCATAAAGACAAAACAAAGTCTTTTTGGCAAACGCAAAAGGCGAAAATTATTATATGCAAAAATTGTCTAAAACGATCTAAGACTTAATTACTCTGCCTCTTTATCTTTCCATTTCTTTTTATCTTTCTTTAAATATCCATGGATAGCAAGGGCCAAAAATTTAGATTAGTTCTTGGTAGTCTGCTTTTATTTTTATATTAATATCAAAATAACTTTAAATAAAGAGACAAATAGAAATAAGTTATATATGCCCCCCAAAATCAACATCAGCACTATATTCCAGATAAGACTTTGAGGCAATAAAAAACTGACTCAGCAAGATAGGTAATGTGTCGAGAGCTTATTGGCAGTTAGGGAATTTATTCTTCACGGCATGCACTCACCCATAGTACTACACCTGTGGGTCGTGGTGCTGGTCGGCTACTCAGGGTTGACTGCCTTCAGTTGCTCATAGGAGGAAATCTGCTGATGTCTTACAGCCTCTTCATGTCCTGACAAAGGTATTCCAGTGTATTCTTAACTGGAGAATGAGGTGCTTAGTGTATCACCTTGATATATTTTCCGGGAACTACAGTATGATGGACGAAGCCTTGTAACATGTGACATTGATCTGCTGGAAAATCAAATTTTGGGGAATTTTGAAGAGCTCTCGGGCTGCGGGCAGTATTTAATCTTCAGGAAAGCTTGGTACTTGTCTGAATTCATAGTGCCATTACAAACTGTGCACGGACCTACCCGTGAACATGATATGTAGCCCCATACCCTCACAAATATGCTACAATGCTTTAATTTTGGAACTATGCAGTATCTATTCTACTAATCCCTTAGTATTCTAGCGTTGCCTAGGGTCGAAAAAAGTGAATTGCCGACAAGTCGGAACAAAAGACACGTTCCTACTAACTGAGGATTCTGTTACATTACCTCATGCGTTGCATAAACATTCTGATAAAGAGTGTTCTGATATTTGCATTAACTTTGTGTCCCCCTCTCCATTCAGTTTGTACTGAATTTCGAATTTCTTAGCAACACTAAGGCTCATGCAACAAAGAGATCTGTCATCATGCTACTTACTGACCCTGGAACGTACAGGTAAAGGTCAGTCTTAGATGCTACCAATTTCCCAAATCATCTTCAGTACGTTTTCAATATTAGAATGTGAACTGCTGTGCCCCTCCTCATGCAGTTGTATATTTGATCTCTTTCCGCCACGAGAAAATTAAATGTGTTCACCCTTTTTCTATCAGTATCGTATCCCATTGACATGTAATATCATATTAATAAACAAATGTGATTTGTTATATAAAAAAATTTGTACTGTAACATACAACATACTGATACACGGATATCCTAAAGTTCAAATAGAATCGCTATTTCACAAATTATATGGGAGCTTGTTTTTTTAATTTGCTTTTCAGATTATTCGACAAAAGAAATGGCAACATACACCAACATATAGACATATCCAAGGAATAAGAAAAATTTCAGGTGCCCGAACACTTTCGGCTAAGTATATATAGGCTGGCTCCCAAAAATTACGCATTTAAAAAAAAAAATGTAACCCACTACCTATGAAGGCAAAAACCGGAATTTAGATACATTTCATAGTTTTCTTGCACTTCACAAAAAAATCACATGGGTGAATAAAAACGAATATTGACATAAAATATTATTTAATTGTGCAATATCATCCAGGAATTTTCACGTTATTACAACAGCCAACACAAATGAACATGCCATATTATGGATATCTTTATTTAGTGTTCCTGATGACCAATAATGACGTCAGAAAATATTGCATTCTCATTGAAGTTTGTTACTGTGAAACGAGAATATTGTGAGAATTTTAAGGAAAAATGTGGAAAAAACGTGCTGAGGAAGGACTTAATAAAGATTCGCGACACGGGAAGCGCTAAGAGAAAACTAAGAATTGGGAGACCTAAAGCAGCATCAAAACCAAGAAATGGGAATTATATTAACGATAATATCTGCCTGAAGAAGATAAACCAGTAAATCATTTATTGCAATCAACAATTGCTAAAATCGTGAATTTTGGAATGAGTTCTGTACAACGAACAATTAAGACACAGAAGTTAAAAAAAAATAAGATGCAGACAGTTACTTGATAACTTCTCTGTTGCTGATGTTATAAAAATATTGTCTTCACGGCTGAAAAGAAGTTCACTCGAAATTCTGAGAAACCACCAAAATGATGTTGTCTAGGGGCGTGGTAAAAAGTATGAGAATTCCAATAGGCAGATTGTATCATGAAACTTCCAGATTTTTCAAAATGCTTATGATATCTGTATGGGTCACTTGTAATGGCGAAACAGGTGTTCATTTTATTGATACTGAAAAGACAAAAAGAAATACTGAAAACAAAGTTGTTTTTTATTGTCGTCACCTGTATCGAGAAAATGGCTATTTTGCCACAAGATGGAGCACTTCGCATAGAAGCAACGGCACATACTCGTTTATAATTAGCATTACGCCAAGATTAACAACTAAAAATGAGTGGCCACTGCAACGTCCAGTTGGTAACACCAGGGATGACTCAAATTAAAAGTTACTGAATGAAAAGTTTTAGCGCGGTCGGAGAGTAAAGTTTATTTAACCAGAATTGCAAAGCAAAATACGCTAACTTTGGCAAAATTGGCATTAATGAAGTAAAAAAACGTTTGTGTGGAGGGAAAAAATTGACTCAGATTAGTGATTCATCAAAGTGGTGGGCCAATCAATCATTTACTGTAGGTAAGATAAATTTCTAATTATTTATTTCTTTACATTCATTAATCGTTTTTTTTTCCAACGTGTTATTTGTGTGAAGTTCCTCCAGGTTGGAAGTTTCGTCTAGAACTTACACTCGCTGCACCTGAGCCCTGCGATGATATTTTTTTAAAAGGTTAGCATGATAGAGACGTATTCCACGAGGTACCTAGAGATAATCTACGTTACGCCGCCTTTCAAGTACCTTATACGAGCCATTCCAGGCTACGAGAAGTTTACTGGTGTTACTTGGCAGGAGCACCAGATCTTCATTGCCCGGTTTGAATTGCCGGTCCTGTGACTTAAGGTCGAAATAAGTTTTTTACCAAGAGCTGCTGAATTCGGCATGTTGTGCAGCAATTTTAGAACATTCGGTTAACTTTTCCTGCAGCTCGATGACGTACTAAAAGCTGGTCCGGTCGTTGTTCTGGAGGATTCGATCTTCCCACACATCTCGGAGAACGGTTAGTGGGCCATGGACTGAGCAGCCGTATAGCAACTTAAAGGCCGAAGACCCATTTCGGTCACTTGAGAGTTACCTGATGGCAAATAGGGTTGGAATGAGGTACCTAGTGACATTCTCGAGGCTCCTCCGAAGACAACTTACGGAGAATATCCTTCAAAGGGGAATGAAATCTCTCAATCCTTCCGTTTCCACTTGGGTGGAAAGGTACGGTGAAATTAGATTCGACACCCAGCAGCTTGTGAAGTTCTTTCATAAGGTTGGATGTAAATTTAGTTCCTTGGTCGAATAGAATTTTCCGAGGGATTCCCACTCGAGAAAAGATGGTAAGTAAGGCTTCGGCGACGGGCACAGAATTAACATTCTTCGAGGGCAAAGCCTCTGGAAACCATGTGGCAAAATCAATTAGGGTAAGGATGAACCTGTGACCATCAGAAAATGGAGGAGAAAGAGGTACCACCAAATCAAAAGCGATTCGGGCAAAAAGGCTCAGTCACAATGGGCATTGGCTGAAGAGGCACTAGTCGCACACGTCCTTTGGTCGAGAAGCATTGATACATATCACAGGAATGGCAGAAAGCACTAAAGTCTGACCTCATTCCAGGCCAATAGAATTGATCTGTGACCTTCATTTCAATCTTCCTGTGGAAAAAATGGCCAGCCAACAAGCTCTCAAGACCAACGGAAAGGAAGACAGGGTGACACTCACGGGGAGCAACCAAAGTTAACTTGTCTACCTTATGGGGATGGTCAGATATTAAGTATTTCCGATAGAAGAGGCCGTCAACTTTGAGGAACTGGTAGTAACTAGCCCTGTTTCCAACTCACTCTATCTCCCCTGAGGTGGCTTTAGCTCAAACAGCAGAGAGGGTTCAACAGTAAGTTTGCAGACGACAAAAGTCGTCAGGCGTGACAAAAAGGGGCTGCAGAGCAGGCAGAGCTAAGGGGTGAATTCGTTTCATTTTTCCTGCCCTCGTCTTGACAGTACGATCATGGTTGATTTTAGGCGCTGAGGGAGTTCCAGTGATAATGGAAGAAGTTTTCGGTGGAGAAAGGGTTGCAGATAACTGAGCTGGAGCTGGGGAAGGTTAAGATTTAGAAGCATTAAGGTCCCTAACTCCCGCAATCTTTCCAACCAGCACACTAGTGTATTTAATTGGTGCTTTAATGACGTCCGTCCATCCTTCGAAGTAATAGCAACGAAGGTAGCAGAACACGAGGGGAAATGAGTCAACTCGTTTTAAGTAGTCGGCCACGAAGTCTATCTTGCAGGCGATGACTTCGGTGTCTGGCAAGTCATCCTCAGAGATGACTACACAAGAGCAACCAGTGTCCCTGATAATGGTCGAAACCCAGGCTCCGTTAATAGTACCAGAAGCCTGAAAGTGAGGGACACTTCGGTCCGAAAGACAAAATCACACTTTAAAGGGTTTCGACGAAGACGAGCCATCCTTGAGGGCACACGGGTTCCTGAAGCACTGCGGACGAATGTGGCCAACCTCACCGCAGCCATGACACTTCAAGGTGAAGGAAGAATTTTGTGAGGTGCTCTTAGCGGTGGACAAAGTTGTCTTCCCCTTCTAAGACGAGTTGGACGGTTTACGAACTCCTTGGGATGAGAGCTAGAAGTTCTAGAAAGACTGGGGTGAGCAGAAGTCCAATTATCCGCCAGGTGGATTGCTTTCGATAGAGTAGATGGTCGTCGTGCCTTGATGAAGGCATGCAGCTCAGAATGGAGCGAAGAGAGAAATTGGTCCAAGATAATACATTCCTTGAGCCCACCAAGTGTTACCGACGCTGGAGCCTTCGAGCCATGCCTGAAATAGTCGGGCTAGGTGAAATGAAAATTTCTGAAAGGTTTCCCCCGGGAAAACCTTGCGCTACGAACCTCGGTACGGTAGCCATCCGGAGTTTTATTGAAGCCGATAAGAATGCCTCTGTTCAAAAGGTTGTAGTCCCTGGTGACATCCATTGGCAGAGAGGTATATAATTTAGCATCCCTACCGGAGAGTAAACTTTCTAACCTCACGGCGTAGCCCTCGTGGTTCACTTCGAGCAATTCAGCAACCCTCTCGAAGCGATTGAGGTAGGAAGTGATATCCTCCCCATCCTGTAATAGAAAAAGTTTAGGTTGACTCACCGGATCAGTAAAGTAAAACAGGAGCAGGCTGCTGGGAGGCGGAGATTCGAGCTAATTCAATCTCTTTCTCTGCTTCGATCTTAGCAAGTTGAAACTTTCTATCCATCTGTTGAACCTGGACTCTCTCTCGCGCTCCTCACGTTCGAACGTTTGTTGTTGGAGGACATACTGAGCAATTTCATTGCCGGTAAGGCCCCAATGCGATTGCCTGATCCTTAAGGTTTTTAATGTGGGATATAATGACAAAAACGAGAGTCAGAAATAAAAGAAATAAAGTTAAGTCGATAATGAGAGTTATACGAAGAGGTTACACACCCCAAAATAAATGAGCAGGTTAACTCTGCAAAGAAGAAAACACGAGCGTTATGAATATCAAACGCAAAAATGAAATGATACTCAAGAGTTAACTAAACAGAGAAAAGAATGTTAAATAAAAGGGGGCAAAAAATAATGATTAAAGCTTGAACACACGATTGGGACCACACAAATCCCACACAAGAGGCAATAAACAAACCTCTTAAAAAAAAATGAAGAACAATCTAGCCAAATGTAAGTAGTACAAAGATAAATATGGCATAAAAAACAAACAGCCCTGAATACGAGGCTTATAGCAAACCTCAGAAGCCACCCCTGCAAGTGTCAAAAGATTAATAAATTTTAAAAAAAACACGGCTAAGCAGAGCAGTAAAAAAAATTGAGGAAAGGGCAAACCTCGGTTGCGCGAGGGCTAAAAAAAATCCTATGCACAGTAGAAATTCACTTCTGGGCCAGAGACAGTGAATGCGCCCTCGAGGTGACTTAAACACCCAAGCAGATAAGCACCAGAACCTCACCTGACAACTTAAACTGGAAAAACCAAATACTGGCTAAACTTAATCCTGGTAAAACCTAATCCCGGCAAGGTCTTCACGTATGTAAAGGTTATCGCAGAACCCAGTTCTCTCTGCCCAAAGAAAAATACACACATAAAATTTATAGAAGACCAGGGATCTAAAGGCATACCAGAAATTCCCTAGAAGTTATCATGACGGTGATAAATTACGAGGTATCCGCAAGGGGTTAAATATATACACACATGAAAAGTATTTACAGTATTATTTACATCCAAATTAAAATGAAATAAATTGACTGCTTAACAAATTATATGGGGGTCATCAAACAATAAGAAAAGTCACAAATGCTTATCACCATCGAACGACCACAAGTCGGTTTAACCAAAAAGATATTCGCGCATACAATATTGGGTTATATGAATAAGTTGTTTAAAGCCGTACCGACCTGTGCAGTTGAAGATGAAATAAGATTCGCTACTCTAGTGACAGGTGTTTCCGGAATAACCTCCTGTCTTACGTCCCTTACCCGAAAGCTTAAAGTTACAAGAATAACACTTATAACACTTAATTAATTTAAATGGGCCGGAAGAAGAAAGAAATACACTAAAATGCCTGATAACAGAGCAGTAAAGCAATAACTCCATTTCGAAAGCCCAGGCGAAAGAGGCTCGGTGATGATGAGGGAATTCGACCCAAATCAACAGGGGTAAAGGCGATTATGGTCTTCGGAGAGAAGGAACCCACAGACAGCGATTTCGTATGAAAGGCGTCGAGACCACGGAGAACGATGATTCGAAGGCCCAACGTTCCGACAGAAGGAATTCGAGATGACAGAATTCCACAAAGAGGAGATGGCAAGGTGACTGGGGCAGACTTCAGGTGCCCAGTGTGAACGGCTTCCCAAAGGAGAACACTTGCAAACGTAACTGGAAGAGCACAATTCGATGTAGCCGACAGAGGGGCAACAACAACGCTGGCAGGAATCAATGGCATAAAATCCTCGCTGCACGATGGAATCCAGTACGGCTCTCCAAACTGTACGTCAAAGGGAAGTGACGGAAAACGATTCAGCAGAGCAATCAGGCAGAATTCTCGCAACAGAATAAATTAGTATGCCTCATGGTCCCAATTATATCCTTCAGACCGAAGAGGGAAAAAGGAAGTCGGTTACAAGGAGGGGGGGTGAGTCGCTTCCCCTGCGCAAATTAGGCTGGTATCCTCGAAGCAGGTCGATTTTCTGAAACACCATAAACTCTGATGAGAAATGGAAAGGATGGGAATCCGACGGCCTACCCGTTACAGTAAAATAATGGCAAGAAATGATAATACATTCAGTCTCCTAATGTTTTCTAGGCAAACATTAAGTAATAATAGTAAAAAATACTAAAAGATTTGAAATAAACATGAGTAAAATATTAAAAAACAGCTTAATTAAGAATAGCAAACCAATATAAAACAAGAGGTTAATTACTAATAGTAAAATGATGAAAACAATTCTGAATTTAGAAGCATAAAACAGGAATCTTTAGAGATCAATTTAAAATAAAGAAAAACAATAATAAAAGATCTGCTTGAATACTTCTATCGAATGCAATCTGATGTGAAATGAACTTCAAAGGCCACAAAATTTTTTGCACTGAAGATGGAATCTAGAAAACCATCATAATAATACCACGATTGCCATTCAAAAGGCTTTAAATTTAATAAGATTTATTATACTACGTTTTTGCCCTAAACTGAGAGATTTTCGTGCCTAAACGCTATCCCAACCTCGCGGGTAATTTACTCACCTGTGCCTCTTCTGCACATTTTAGCTTACTTTAGCTTCACCACTTTCTCCGACAGTATCCTTTAAAATACTTTCAGGTGGATGTTTCCTCATTTGTTGTTCGCTTTATTTTTATAAATAAAACAATTACTTTCTGTGTTTCCTGACCTCAGCTTATTTCCCTGAAATGAAAATTTAATCATGAATTACAGCTGTGTTTCTCCCTAATTTTAAATTACCCGAGAAGCAAGCTGTGGGAGAAAATGGTAAGCTAAGGAGGGCACGCAATTCTCCTTAAACCTGCTTACCCTGCAAGGGTTCTATTTCAACTAATTTTACCTGTCAACTCGAGATATCGAACCATAAATAACCATGAAATTTCTATGGTATTCTCTCAGACATTATGTTTATGGATGTGCGCTTGCTTCAGGTGCGCTTTTGCGACCTCAAGTGTTTGGTAGGATTTCACATTCACCAGCCCGTTACACTCTTAATGAGGCTTAAGTCTGTATGCATGATCCATCAGGCCAACTACTCAGATTCAACTAACAAGATGGTGACATCACAGCAGCTATAGCGATACTCTTATCTAATTGCAACATAAATCTTTATAATTATACGTAGAATAATATCAGTTTATTTTCCTTTATGGAATTGAATATGTGAAATATTAACATATTTCATTTTATCCGTTTAATCCAAGCATACTTCAATCATTAGTACGAAATGCGCGCCCCCCAATACTTTGGTCTTAGCCCTCGTTTCTTTCACTCTTTATTACCTTCTTCCTGCCTCATTCCCTTGTAGCAAAGTTGGCCCTCGAGAGAACGGCATTATTTCCATTTACGCTTTAAAAAAATCATTGAATATTTAATATCTTTCTTTCCATTTTCCATCAATACAAAAACGAAACAAATTGAGACGTTTAATTTGAGATCTTTCATGCGACAAAGTCATCGAAAATCGGGCCTCCCGAATACGTTCCACCAAGCGAAGCCGCGGTGGACATTTAAACGATGACATATTCCGCACTTAATACTTAAAACCATAAAATGTACTTTCAAACTTAAAATAAATAGAGTGCATATATCACATACAACTTGTTTTATTTACATTTAAAATCGAGTGACCTTATTGAAAGACCCTCTATTAATCTCTCTCTCTCTCTCTCTCTCTCTCTATATATATATATATATATATATATATATATATATATATATATATATATATATATATATATGGCATTTAGACAAAATAATTGGAATACGTGTTAAATTCAATAAATATGTATTTAATACGGAGTTGGTCCTCCTTTTCCTTTCTGAACAGCGTCGATGCGTCTTGGATTTGATTCATACAGCTTCCTGAATTGTCGGTCCAAGACACACGACAAATGCTCAATGATATTAAGATCTGTTGATTGTGGGGTTTACTCAATGTGTTTTAGCTCACTCCTATGCTCTCCATAACAATTCTTAACCACATGAGTGGTGTGTATTTGGGCTTTGTCTTGTCGGAAAAAGCACTTACCATCAGTGAATAATGTCTGGACCATGGGATGGACTTGATTTGCCAAAATACTCAGATATTCATTGGTTTTGATCTTACCATGCAGGACCACGATTGGACCAAGAGAATTCCAAGATATGGCAGCACAAACCATCACTGACTGTAAGGATAACCTACCACGTGCTTTACCACCCATTTGTAACCTAAGTTGTAACTCCTGGGAAGCACGGTTCGTTAACTACTACCTAGTTTACGCCAGAGAGACTAGAAGGCGAGTTGACGAAGTGAAAGCCAGTTGAATTTCGTCAAGTAGGCGCGCATTGGTGACGGTTATAAATAGGGAGCCTCTGACTCTCAGAAGGAGAGCCGATCAGGAGTTCATACAGTGAGGACCTGCTGATATCTACACACTACCAGCATTTGCCGCTGTACCGATTGCAATCTCCAGATTTACTTGTCTCTCTAGCTCTCAAAAGGAAGTCGGAATACGCTTGGGGTCGTACGACTCTCCCCGTTCCCAGGACAACCGCCACCCGTATATTTCTTCACTACTTCCGTGACAGGTATTTGGAATATTTCGTTTCATCTTACCACCTTTTTTTAGGTTCTCGTTATCGAGAGCACCAGCTATTTATAAAGGACGTCAGACGGGGTTGGGGGTATATTCCGTTCCTGTACCTTTTGTCCGGAGTAGCAGTGCTTATTTTGTAACGACGGAAGGTCGTTGGTGGTTTAATCCTGTGACATATTTAACGCACCTGCTTGTGCACTGTATTTATTTGATACCTTTACATTGTATTTAATATAATCCTGTTGTGCACTGTATTTATTTAATATATTTGAATCATTCATTTTATTATTATACCTTTGCAGATATCTAAGCAAAGAGAACTTAGTTCGTCATTTTGCCTCAACACTGACCCTCCTCCGTGATTCACTGTAGGAAGAAGACATTCAGTATTTGAAGCTTCTTTGGTCTGCATCCACACAGAAACTCACCCTACAGTGGGGAAAATAATATTTATATATTCGGTGCTGTTGATCCTACCATGCAGGGCAACGATTGGTCCCAGAGACTTTTAAGATATCCGTGATTCACTGTAAGAAGAAGACATTCAGTATTTGAAGCTTCTTTGCCTTACATCCACACAGAAACTCACCCTACAGTGGGGAAAAGAATATTCAGATATTCGGTGCTGTTAATCCTACCATGCAGGGCAAGGATTGGTCCCAGAGACTTTTAAGATAGGCAGCCCAAACTATCTTTAGCCCTACTCTGTGTTTCACTTTGGAAGAAGACAGTCAGGATTTGAAGGTCCCCAGGAAGCCTCCACACAGAAACTCGCTCTATAGTGTGGAAAAGAGAAAAACTGAACTCTCGAAGAAAATTTCTTGGGTCCATTAGTCTGTCGACCAGCCCTTGTGATCTCTACAGCAGTTCAACCTTTTATAAATGTTTTAAAGAGAAATCAAAGGTTAAGTGATGGCAGCTCTTCCATGATATCCGGCTTTATTGAGCTCAAGTCGAACAGTTTTGGTCGAAACTGGGCTAGTGCGATGTTGTTTCAACTATGCATTTCAACACTCGTCGTTCTCTTTCATCGAGCCCTGAAGTCCTGCCGGAATTACTCGTTCTACTGGAGGTTTTGCCCTGCTTCTTGAATTTGGTCATGGTTCTTGATCTGGTAGCTCTCGAAAAACTAAGGAGTTTAGCTGTTCTAGTGAAGCAAGCTCCTGCGATTTGAGTTTCAACAATTTCCTCACATCGAACTCAGTGAGGTCCCGCATCTTAGCATCTATGCCATGATCCGAAAGAGAAATACAAGTAATTATTAAAGTTGCTAAATACAAATATGTATCATCAATAAAAAAAACCACTCCCAATGAAATTTAGATGGATATTCGTAATATAATGGCTCATTGAAATATTTATGTTAAATTCTCCTGTTCCAATTATATATATATATATATATATATATATATATATATATATATATATATATATATATATATATATATCTATATATATATATATATAAATATATATATATATATATATATATATATATATATAGATAAATCATACCAACAGCCTGAAAAAGAAAACGGAATAATTTTTTCTTCGAAAAAAGGTTTTTTTCCTAATTGAGATTAAAAAGGCGGGTGCTCCCTGCCTCATTGTGCTTGACTCAAATCCCACCCCAGTTCGGATTTTTTGGAACTAGGAGATACCATTTTTTCAAAGAAAAACTGTTTGTTTTCTCTTACATGCGGTATGCTGGCTTTATTTCTTCATTCTCTCTCTCTCATGAGATATATACAATATATATATATATATATATATATATATATATATATATATATATATATATATATATATATATATATATATATATATATATATATATATATATATATATATATATATATCACCAATTAAGCACGGAGTATGTTGAAAGGTGAGAGGAAAAGGTCAATCGACACCACTGGAAAATATTTCGCCCGTTTCACACCTCATTTTATAAACCATTTTTTTAGAAATACCTTTTAATAAACTGATTAAGTTAAGATAAGTGAAAAGAGAGAGACATATATTACTGTGTGCGGAGGAAGCGCGCACAACAAATCTGAACTTGAATCTCCCAGATCTAAGGAAATTAATTTTTAAATAAAAATTATACACAAAATAATGAACTTTTTATGACCTAGGGGATAATTAAAACGGGGCTTAACTTAAATCCTATCCTAAGTCAAGATATATCCAAAACAGATTACATATATCTTCTAACTTGTCTGAATTATCTGTGTATTCCGTAATGGATCCTTTGTAAATAAGACGAAAGTGCTTGTAGTCTTTGTTCTTTTATTCTCCATTTCCTCACCTTGATCACGGACTCCACAATATTAAGTGTAGGAATTTCTTTTGGTTTTCATTAGAACGAAATGAAAAGGTACATAGATTAGGATCCGATATTTGGAAAAATCGATAAACTAAAATTTAAATAAATATAAATTTATTTATCTTATTATATTTTTTCATTAATGAGTTTTACGAGGGAAATTTACGAAGTTTGATATTAAGTTGATATTTAATTAGAGAAAGACAAAAGTTGTAACACAAAGTTCGGTAATGACAAGCAAGGCAAGCCTAAATTTAGATACTCAGTTAAATCGAAATTAATTCCGACTTGCAGATATATATTCAAATAGTTATATATATAAATAAATTTAGATAAGGAGAGGCACAAGCAAACCTAAATTTAGATGTTCATATCGATTTGTATCAATGCAGAAAGAAAAAAAGAAATTTGTATATGCAGATAAATTTGAATTTAGGAAATTAAACAGAAATTTAGCCAAATTTAGATATACACAGGAATTCCAACCAAAATCTAGATAAATTCAAACGACGACAGGAGGCAAACAGAAATCTAGAATATATTCGAAGAAATTTAGATATGTCAGACTAGGTAAAAGAAGAATATACCACGATAATCCTCTCCAAGTGCAGTGGCTAGTAGGAAAAATGTTAAAAAAGAACACTTGATTACAAAGAGTAAAATTCCGTCACATCACACTATGAGTGCACTCACTGGAGCTTTTCTATTTTGAAAACTAAGAACTAAGGAAGATTTAAAATCTTGTTATGGTTGAGTTTATTATCAAACTTATTTCCCACTGTCGTGGTATAGCTCTATATACCATATATACATCTATTATATTTGATTTTACAGTGCGTGTGAGTTTCCTTTTAATAACTTTGGGTCGGCCGAGGTTCAGTTACGAGGTCAGATCCTCGTAAGGAAGGGCTAGTCCAATAGAGCTACTTTAAATCTTTGTATTGGCTGAGAGTTCCCAATCTCACTTTGTTACAGGCTGCTACACGGCTATGATGAGCTCAAGGGTCGGAAATTAAAGAAGTCGGTCAAAAAACTAGACTTTAATTAATATTCATAATTTAGGTTAAATAGTACAACAATAAACAGACATATAATAAGACAAATAGATGCCGTGGTCAACGGGTCAGTAAGAAGATTAGGTATTTAAAATGCAATAAAATGGAGTAGGCTAGATGGAATTAGAATAGAGCTTTACATATGGACATGGTAAGCACACAAATGATAATGGCGGAACGGTAGACAGCAATTATAAATTTGGGGAAGCTAAAGTATTAGTTAGAATACTTTGTACGTACACAAATGGAGGCGGTGGGGAAGACGATGGTCGTTTCCGACGAAGCGGTGAGATGATGGTTGGGTCACTTTGACGGGGTCTAAGCGTCAACTTGCTCGTAGTTAAAGTATTTTTTTGAGATGACTGAGGGGTGGAGCAGATCCTTCCAGAATGAAGGCTGGGAATTCTTCCGGTGCAAATTCCTTTGAAGAAAACGGAGGGTGAGTTTCACAGATAGGGCAAACGGTTTGTTTGGTCGACTATGCGTAATTAAGCAGGTATTACGCTAAGATTAATCTTCACCTCATCCTTTTGGGACAAGGCTTGGTTCTTGTTTGGAGATGGAGTCGTTGTGCGGAGTCAGACGGGTATTCTTACTGAGAGAAGATTTCTTAACTAGTTATGGGGTGGATATTCGATTTTATCCCACAGCGTTTCCTTGCTTTCGGCCTATGACAAACCGAATCAAGGAAGAGTAAGATCGTCTGCTCTCGTGAGCTTTTCTCGCACAAGTCTCTCTCGATTCCCCCTTACACAGGTACATATGCACGCCTTGAGTGAAGGAGCTTACCCCATAGAAGGGTTGGTGACTATCTCCCATCGTTTTGTTAATGGCTAACGCGGCCCGACGGGCGTTTGTCTCAGCTGCTCCCAGCGTGGCTGGAAGGGATGGGGGGGGGGAGTTTGCGGGGGAGACTCCTTGTTTAAATACACGGATTGATAAGGGTTGCATTCTATGAACCTCCTCCTATTCTTTCTCACGCTTTTGAGCTTTGAAAATTACTTGTAAGCGACAACGACGCCCATCACGTGAAAGCAATGCTTAAATGCGACCTCATTTCTCCCATCAGACCTTTAAACGATCTTCTCTCTTTCATCTCTCCCATACATTTACATTTTAATCGAATCTCTTGAATAGGCATTATTAAATAAGCCACGCCTAAAGTAGATGAGCTCCAGTGAGTACAATCATGGTGTTATGTGACGAGATTTGTACTCATCGTGATCATGCGCTCTTCTCTAACCTTTTTTATGCTACCAGCCACTGCACTTGAAGAGGATTAATGTGGTATATTCTACCTTTCCCTGGTTTTATCGACCATTTTAAAGCAGCCACAGTTTACTTTTAATGTTGTCCAATTTCAACAACAAGAACCATAACCAGCTAATCACCTTACTTATATAATTTCTAGAGTTCATTGCAACATATTTTAAAATAGTAAGGCCAGAATTTGCTTGTAAAGTATTTTCGGCCAGGAAACAATAGCGCTGTCTGAATTTTCATTAAAATCTTCTCTACTCTTAATATTCCAACGAATTTGGCAGAGGTTTGCAAATAAATGACTTCTTCCACGAGCTAGGGAGTGAGAGTTCAAATTCCATTCATTCATTTCCTGTGATAAGTTGTGAAAGACTGTTATTATGATAGGGACCAAACACCTCATTCCTTGGTTTTGTTTATGTCAGTGACTGCAAGTCTTTTGCCATCAAAATAGGTCAAATGAGTTTTATGCTTTTAAATCGGGTCGAAGGTAAAAAGGGTTGACGAGTAAGAGGCATAGAGGTCGCAGCTACATATTAATTAATACATCTTACAATATTAATCAAATGTTTGGAACTTCTTATGAGTAATAAAGGAATTGTAGAGGTTTATTGCTTAGAAATAATCCACCATTTTATTATTGTAGAGATTATATTTAATATTAGGAGCAAACGCCCTAAATGTTCCTAAAGATACTGAAATGTTTTCTCCTATTCTTTTTTCTGTTATTTGGAGTTCCTAAACCTCACACGAAGAATCACTTATCGACCATTCCCTACCACCCCAGATTTTAGTCACTTGTTTACCCTAAGCAAATAATCAGCCTTCCTGCTCCCATTAAATACGTTTTTTCGTCCCTAAATTTTGTAACCAGTTTTTCTATAATTTTCTCCTCTTTCCTATTTATCATTCCCTAAATTTTCTTATACTAGGTTAACATGTTTTCGTTGGTTAAATATTCCTTTCCTTTTAAATGAAATCAAAAGCTTTACGGATATAGTGCAATATTTTGATCAGCGCAAAGCAAAATTCAAATTTTCGAGTATATATTTTCCTAAAATTCTCCAGTTCAATTTATACTGATAAAATTATCTTGAAACACGAAAAATCTAAAGTGAATCAATTAGTTAGTCGTCACTCGACGTAATATTAGATTGAGCGAAATATATTCTTACTAAACAGGACGATGTCGGTAGAAATTTTTTAGTCCCTGTACGATGGTATAATTAAAGAAGATACCTCAACAATGCATCTCTGCGTTAAAGTTAATGAAAGCGTAAATGTGTGGAAGTGTAACATAATAGAAACCAGAAGTGCATTCGAGTGTACCAAATTCTCTCGCATTCTACAACGAAAACCTCATACCCCCTCCCTCTGTGGATACGTAGTCAAGAAAGAATGCGAATTCTGAAGTATTTGAAAAACGTTGTGGAAATGTCACCCATAGATATTATTCTTTAATTTCATCTAAGACACGCCTTTCGGGTTTATTTCAAACTGAAA
Organism: Ceratothoa steindachneri; assembly: GCA_963969495.1. Lineage (NCBI taxonomy): Eukaryota > Metazoa > Arthropoda > Malacostraca > Isopoda > Cymothoidae > Ceratothoa > Ceratothoa steindachneri. The sequence goes on from OZ018326.1 coordinate 173,140,958, forward strand.
TGTTCCTTTTTGTTATCAATTACAACATTAACATTTTGTATTGTCACACAAGAAGAAGCGAAAGAGTTTTATGCGAGTCCCTCCACTCTTTTTTAGATTTTCACCCATTTCCGGAATTATTACTCTTAACTTTAGATTATTTGATTAAGCAAGGTCTTAGTTTGCATCTTTTTGCAACACATTTTCGAGCGTTTTTTCTGCTTACTTCAACTCCTCTACCTAAGAAAGACAGGGTTCGTTTGCGGTTTCCATTGCGGTCGATGTTAGGAGATGTATGTACTTCTCTATCTCTATCACTCATTATAATCTTTTTGAGATATTCAAGCCATAACTCTTTTCGTTTTCGCTTATCCTAATTTGTGTTTTTTATGGACACTATCAAAATATATGTTATACATATGCTCTCATGGGTTGTATTTTAAATTAAGAAAGAGACCTAAATTAAAACGGGAAAACTACGAGTATTATATCGCTTTCTACTACTTTACCATGTTGCGTATTGTGCTCTCAACACACTGACTTGCTATGTTAGGAGAACTAAGCAAGTATTGCAAAATGCGGAGAAAGACAGAAGGTTAGGATTTAATAAAATGAAAAAGAAACTAGCCAACATGAAAAACAAGCAAAGTTAGGTGGTAATTTTGACTAAAACCGGTTTGAAAATTCTATGATCATATGCTATTTTCAATACAGAAGTTATGACTATTCATAGTTCCATGCCGATTAAATTCCCTTAAAGCAATCGGGTATCACAATTTGAAGGTATTTTGCCACAAGTATAATTAGACTTTCCGAAAGATCATTGTTCGCTCATAACTAAACTTTTAAATCAAATTGCGAACGCGAAAAGGAATGTTATCTCATATCGTAAGATCGATCCAACATGGGGCTGTAGCTTTACTGATCAATATCTTAAAAGGAAGACACAAATTGAGTGTTCTCTTACTGTAAGCAGGATTGCAAAAGTATATTATAATTTATTATCTGATAATCTAGTCAAGTCAAAAGATTCGGCAAAGGCACAAATTTTGGCATGACATAATTTCGAGAATATAAAGTTAATTCTTTCTAAAAACAACCTAAAATATCATTATATATTGATGGAAATAGATGGAGGAAGAAAAGAGTGGTATTTCTTTTTCCTTCGCATTTACACCGTAACAGAGCCTACACGCTGACATTTAGCTTTACACTATTTAGAGGAAAGTAAATTCTTACCAGATTATTCCCTTTGCAGAAAATAATGAACCTAACTATAATGCATTACAAGGCATAGACAATCACACTTAGTCAACATATTTCTTATTTCTATATTTCCTATTTCTGTATATCCACAAGTAAGTGGGGAGGGAGCATTTCTAGAAATGGCAAACTTGCGGCATTTGCTGTCTTTAAGATTGTGTGACCTCCAGTGAACAAAACCTGGGTTGATTGTTGCTGAATCCCCGATGAGCGGAGTAGGAACTGCCACTATATTTCTTCCCGTCATTTTCCCTTGCCCTATCTTTGTTTTGCAAATTCCTCCTTCATCTCTATATGTTTCTCACATTTCCCCTTTCTATCTTTACTCCTTTCGATCTTTACCCCTTTCTTTACAGAGAGATTTTCTTACAAACTCTCTGCATGAGATTCCTTTTTGGTTTTCGGTTTGCATTTTTAAAATAATCTTATTTTAATTCATTCTTTTCTTATTATTTTATAATATATTGTACCTTAAAGGGATACTTTTGTAAATAGTAATAGAAAAGTTTAGAATTTTTACAAAGAATTAAATATAATTTGAATGTCCCTCATTTAGTGAGGAGAAGTAGAATTTTCCGCTTATATTCCTGGCATTGCAGATATAACAGGGATTATTTGCAGAAATATCTGCATTATGCAGTCGACTTTGACAAAGATTTCTTTTTAAACTGGAGTTAAATTGGATATAAAGATGTTATATTAATTTTGTGGATTGAAACAATAATAAAAGCTCATACTAAAGAAAATCCAATTTAGAGTCTTAGCAATGGAATTTCATGGAGGCTTGCTTTTGCATCAATTTACTTTGCGATATAGGTTAATGATTTAGATGTTGGTCGCACAGTAAACGTATGTAACTTTGTAGCTGATGCTAATGTAGCTGTTTTTGTGGGTAATATAATAGGATGTAAGCAAATACAGATGGATTGATAGGTAGCTTTGTCACCAAATGGCTAGAAGAAGATGAATGATAGTTGATGAGTGATAGTTTTGTGGCCTAGGGTTAAAAGACATAAGGTACCCGCTTCCATCTTGATTCATATACAGGGCAACCGTTATAAATTTTTATATGCGGCATTTGCGCTCATTATCGGTTTTTATTTAGGGAAATTTGAATCCTTGGGGTTATCGATTATTAAGTAAATGGAAAAACTTTGCATCATACAGTAATTTGCTACCTCCTTATCAATGCTTATCATCTAAGGATATAAGAGAACATTGTGGCAACCTAAATAAGAATACTGTCTCTACAAGATGGTTAAGAAATAAGCAGATAACATTGGAATATTAACCTTATCACTGTTAGAAACAGAGAGTAAAACAGTCATGAGGAACAAGAAGCTCCACTAGGTCGAGGAACGCCAAGCCAGATTGTGAGAGAATCGAACTACTAACGATGATAAAACAGAAGCATGGACCGTCAAGATAAGAAGATAAGACGCCACCCGCCTCACCGGTGATCTCAAAATTCTCGCGAGGATTCACCCGCCTCCTGCGTTGGGTCTGATTTAGAAGAAGCTCTTCAGGGTCCTGAGGCAAATCGCTTCCGGTTGGAAAATATTTAAGCTCAGTCACAGGCCGTGCCAATTCAGTATAGGCCCACCATTTAGAACAAACACGAATATTTCTGGAGTTGGCTCCGTCCCTCTCCTTTCTCGAACGCAAAAGCAAAAATTTACTCGGAAGGAAGACAGTGTAGATAACTGTATGAAGGATTTCCTTAGAGATGCCTGACTTTGTGTCAATTTAACGCTTTGGTAGCGTTCGATCTGCGATTTTTATGTCAGGAATTTTGTCAATAATCTTCTATGTAGTGAGAGTAGCATATATTTCCTGACTGTCGTAGATTAACCGGGATCGAATCGGCCCTATTTTCTTCTGGCACGATCGAATCTCAATTTTGGAGGTTAAAAGCATCGACTGCGCCCAATCCGTACAACTCCATCCCCACTTCGTCGTTTTTCATAGGCCACAAACACCAAAGCTAGGCTCACGAAGACTCAGCTGCTCGCTGATTCCCAACTGATTCTATTCACTCTTCCGAAACCCTTAGTCTGTAAATAACGAGTATCCATTTTCATTGCGCATCCAATCTCATTTTATTTGTATATTTTGTTTTTGTATTTAGTAAAGTTTATTTTTGTACTGAAACTTTCTATATCCAGAACGGCTAAGTATTCATCATTATACTAACGGTCAACCGCACTCGCTTCTGTAGTTGTTTAATTCCACGCACGCGTCCGGGATCTCCATTCGCGCACTACTTAGCTTCCGCCTCCTCTGGCTCGAGCAGAGTCGATCACAGGTGACAGCAACAAACTTGACCTTCCACCTCGAGATAGATTTAATATATATATATATATATATATATATATATATATATATATATATATATATATATACCCGGTTAATCTACGACAGTCAGGAAATATATGCTACTCTCACTACATAGAAGATTATTGACAAAATTCCTGACATAAAAATCGCAGATCGAACGCTACCAAAGCGTTAAATTGCCACAAAGTCAGGCATCTCTAAGGAAATCCTTCATACAGTTATCTACACTTATCTGAAAATGGCAAAGATTTCATCTCTCTCTGGGTCCAAGAACTTCATGGTGCAGATCAGAAGCAGCTTCAGCGCAAATGTTCAGGGGGGAACATGAGAGAATCCTTTATGCTGCTCTTGCAGATTTCTACATCGATTTATGGCTAGAGATTTGGAGAGGTTGTTAATTATGTACTTTCAGAGTGAGACTAATGAATAGGCAACACAATTTAAAAGTTAAGAATACCTACCTCCTAAAAAGAGAAAATGAGTGATGTATGCAAAGAAAAGGCCAAAACAGTAATGCCAGCAGCAGGGAACGGACTTAATTTGGTGTGATATGTAGCGGGTGCTGGTGGTCGATTACTTAGGAAAGTATTAAACTTTACCAAGGTTAGACTTCTGAAGCAATTAGGAGCAAAAACTTTACAAAATCAGCGTATAAAGCTGATATGATGGGGGCCTTTCCACCAAAACCAATCCTAGGGTAAAAAACCCCGGCAGTGGCGACCAAAGTTGCTACCCAAGAAGATGGCTTCCAACTTGTCGAGTATTCGTCATATTCACTTATTTGGGCACAATCAAACTGAAAATGTAGCTAAACGGTTTGCATTTTTCCACTGTTAATTGTATCATTGTGCCTAGCGATCTATATTTAAATGACCAAAACTTGAGTTCTAGAAAAGAAGGGATCTGTTTGCAATACCTTCGATGGACTCCCTAAACATGCGAGGAAACTATGTTGAAAACTTCCGGTATCAACTCATCTAAATTATATCTTTGTAAATTAAGCCACAAACTTATTAATCACACCTTGTAGGTAAAAAACTGAACTTTTCTTTATGAAGAGAAAAAAATTAAGTTCTAGTTTAACGAGGAATAAAAAGACTTAGTACTGATGTTAACTTCAAAAGCTTATTATCTCAAGTCAACAATATACAGGTAGAATGCTTGAGGATAAACTATAAACATCTACGCCGAATCAATTTTAAGACAACTATTAGACTTGCATATGAAGATGATTCATGAAAGGCTAAAGCTCACGACAAAATAAACAAATGTCTTTCGAAATAAAATGAATTTCCTTCAATTAATTATTCATTTTTTATCCGCAATTAATAATTAAATAGATAAAATTGAAAACAATAAAGTCAGGATTGCCGAAGGCCATATTTAACCTGGTCTTCAACCAAATGTATGCAAGAAAAGCTTCTCTCTTCGTACAAGGATATATATATATATATATATATATATATATATATATATATATATATATATATATATATATATAAAAGAAAACAAAGACCCATTTGTAGATGGAAAATGACATTTATTTCTTCAGACGTTTCATTCCTCACTTCAGAACATCTTCATTGATTCTATTAAAGTCAAAGAAACTACTCGATTTAGTGACGTTTATTAACAAAAACAAAGATGAATAATAAAAATACTTAAAACAAACAAAATTAGGGCGCATCAAATAAAGCCAAAGAAACGGGACTAAAGTTACAATATGATAAAGTATAAAATTAAAAAGAACCGAATACGTGAATGATGCAAAGAAATATATACACCTTACCTTATGCAAATAGTCATTCCTTGCCAAGAATGGAAAAGTAAACAACATAGGAGCATGAAATTAACTTGGTAGGTTGTAGATTTAGGAGATACGTAGGCGAAAAGAGGAATCAGTCTCGTTGAGTTAATTTTTACCGAGAGTAGAGTAAAAAAATCATGAGATTTATGTTATACTTCTAAATCTTTTCACCTAGTCGACATTTTTCAACCCTTCGATCGGCTTTAAGCGAATAATTCTGTATATCATTTAAGATTTTCATTTTCGTTCATTTCTTTAATAACGGTTTATTTTGCACTTCACGTTTATTTCTTGTTAACCTTTGCCAGACAACAATTATCCACGAACTTTTCAATTTTGTGTTTACGGTGTATTTCGCACGATTTTTCTGAGGAATATTAGCTTCACTCAAGCCATTCTTTCTAAAGCATATATCTGTCATAAACAGGCATCAGGTGCTTGTTATCTCAACCTCAGCTATGGTGAAGGTATTCAGTTCTTTTTTATTCTACAGCAAGGTGAAGCGAAAGAAATTAGATGCTTGTTATAATACACGTAGCTAGACTGAAGGGTTTCAGTTGCTTGTTATTCCACACGGAGGTGTGATGAACTGAGTCTGGTGCTTGTTATTCGATACGGAGCTAAAATAAAGAGAATATATTGCTTGTTTTTCCACCAGAAGATGAAGTAAAAGGCTCTTAACAAGAATGCTTTTCATATTTTGCTGTTTATCTCCTACTGTATATTTGTATCCTTGCTTCTATTACTGTCTATATCTCATATAGTTTTACAAAGCATTTTTGGAATCAGTAATTAATTCTGAATAAAAGAATATGTGTTTAGTTTATGTAGGTTGTATTTATTTTGCAGTGACTATAAGAATTGATTTCAGGCTTTGCTTGCCAATAACGTACTGACAGTCTGGAAACTGAATCCATGCTTGAAATATTGTTTAGATATGTATGTTTTTGCGCAGTGGAGCGTGGTCTTTCAAAAATCTGTGCAGCAAAATGAAATTAATATTTATACACAAACGTGTGTTTCCAATACCTAAAATTGCACTTAGTCAAAAATTCCTAATTTTCATGACGGAGCGAGGGAAATCTGTATTTTTCGAGTCTTTATTTCATTAATGAGAATAAAAAGAAATACTCAGGTGCCGGATCATTACTGTACAGGCCGAAATTACTTCAATCTATATTCATTCAAAATAGTCCTACTAAACTTCAGAATAAGTTGACACTGTTCAATGCAAAATTTTCAGTGTTTTAATCCGGTGATTTTGCCTCAATTTTCTGAGAATGTGATAATAATAAAAAGCTGTGGTTTTCGTTGCCGTTCGAGAAAGCGATGCAAATTTACCCTTTCGGGATAGCATCAAATTATCGCATTAAACCGTCTTAGCGACATCAAAGCATTGAAATTGACGCTGCCAGTCGAACCCTTGGCTACTCGTATGTAGGTACCGTTTCGATTGGAATTTGCTCTATTTATCCTACTTGCAATTCAATTTTTCACTCTTGGATAAGAATCCCTTCGAAACGATTTCCTCGCCTATTCAAGTTTCAATATAAATATGATAAAAAATTATAAAGAAAATATCCTAACTTTGACATCGTTCTCCTTTCCGTGGATTTCCTTTTACTTTAACGTGCCCCTCTCTTGCCCTTTGCGTCCAGCAACATTTCCTCAACCTCATCCTCTTTTTCAAACCTTATTATTACTATTGAAATGTACTTTCCTTAATTCCTTCCTACTTTATTTCTTCCAATTATCCTAGCTTCAAAAAGCATGTCAATTGTTAGCTTTAAATATTAGTATTTAATTTAAACAAAAAATTCCAATGTTGAATATTTTAATATTCTTTTCTAATCTATTTTTATAGTCGTTTTCTCTCAAAGAAAAATGCATTCAGTGGTAGGCTAAAACCCAACATTTATTTCACTATACCAAGTTAGAGAAGGATAAGGAAGGTCAAATCCTACTAACAAGCATTGTGTCGAGTCAGCCATGAGAGAAAAGAAGTCATCACATAAGTGGAAATGATTAACAAACTCTTCAATAGGAATGAGTACGCACACAACTTTCACCTTATCCAATGTTCAGCCCTACTATCAACGCATGTCTTTTAAATATGAATCACTTTGGTATGAAAATCTCACCTTATCCAATGTTCACCCCTTCTATCGAAGCATGTCTTTTAAACATGAATCACTTTGGTATGAAAATCTCACCTTATCTAATTTTCCCCCTTCTATCTAGTCCGAAGACAAAATATTTCACTATGCTGAAGTTTAAGTCACTTTGTTCTAAATCAACCTCTACAAGACGGTGCTCCATCTTTTTTAAATAGAGATGCATCTTGAAATTGTGGAATATGGCGTAACTATGGAAATAAAAGGTGATACAGGCAGAAAGGTTCGTCTCTCCATAGGAAAGAAAGAGATGTGTCATTCTGTTTGTGACTTGAAGGAATCCTATATCTAGTCGAATACGTCAGTTCAAAATGAACTCTAGGCAGGAGAGTATCTAGTGTGATGCGGAGTTGGACAAAGAAAAAACAAAGTTCAGTTTGGCCCTGAGTAAGTTATTGTAGAGTTGAAGTAACCTGTTTAATTTACTGCCCAGTGTACTATGGAACGAAAGATCTATAAGATTAAGTATGAAATAGATGGCGCCAATAAGTTGTATGACGAGAGGCTTTTATGAGATTTTCTCATCAAAGATGAGACCTAGAAAGCTATTGGATTATTTCGATGGTATAGTGTCCTCTAATATAAATATAATTGAAATTTCGGCAGGTGGGATTCGGTAAGACAAAAAGAGGACACAGAAAATACTTGTGGTGGGTGGAGTAGATTCTATGAAACGTAGCAAACTTGACGGCTTCAGCAGTGACTAGGAGCCCCTGTCACACCATCGTGGGAAGAGATCTAACTTATTTAAACGTTAATAAGATGGCATCCCTGAGAAGGGGATAGCGTGTGTTGTCGAGCTTCCCAGCCAAATTAGCATGACACAAAAAAATAGATTCCTCAGGGATCTTGGGTAACATTTTTATGAACTCTAGACGGTGAAAAAACATATAACCGCGTAATGATAATTATGCTGGTGTTAGAGGATTGTTGAGGGGTGACAAAAACAAAGAGAGCTGCAACCTCTGGGGGCTATGATGCGTGTGCAACTTTAGGAGAGTTTGGTCTGGGATGCCGGTAGAATTTTCCGTCTCTGTAGGAGAAAAATAAAGCTTTGGATTGCAATTTGATTTTCAAAGGTTACTGGGGTTGAGCTCAGTTGACTTGCGGTTTGCAATAACTGTGAGGATATTGGATTGGCTTTCGGTACTATGAGGGAAAATTAACTCTAAATGGTTGGCAAGGGGGATGGAGCAGATGAGATAGCGATGCGAGCAGATGAATTTTCCGGGAGTGCGAGGTGACGGAAATAGAATGTGATAAGGCGTTAGCATACGAAGATTAGGATTCACTATGGTTGCATATTAGCTCACGGGGCTCTTGATCACGGAAAAAAGAAGTTTATAGCAGGGGATAAACACTTATAACTAAAAATAAAATGCCGGGCATTCATGGAAGAAAAGTAGGTGCTCTCCTAAATTGTCTAATCAGTGCGGGTTTTGTTGACAAAACATAAATGGAAATTAAAAGAGGCAGTTTTCTCATAACTCTACCCTGTTTCTAAAAACAGAACTGGTATTTCTTAACTTGCTGCATTTAATGCAACGGAAATGGGGTGGAACAAAGGGATGGACATCAAATTTACAGTTACAGGTATTGAATAAAGCCCAATAAAGGCAGGCTATGGACAAGAAGTTAAACGATAATAATAGACTAAGATTGAGTATCTTTGCCATTCTAACCTAGTGTCGAAATCTGTATATGTACGTTATTGACTCCAAGAGGAGATAAAACCTCGAGATGGTCCTCAATCGGGGTCTCTCCTTATGACCGTGACAAAGATCGTGCCTTGGTAGCAGTTAAGTTGTGGGTTCTGCGTCATAGTTTCCATACAGCACATTATCTATCTGGGGGCGAAAAGAGAATCTAAGCAAACAGCCAAACAGGGATCCAATAGTAAATATCCATACGACGGGGCTAGAGACTTAAAACCTTTTCATTTTGGTTTTAACCTCTTGTGACTGAAAAAAATTAAAAAGGAAGCTTAAAGGGGCACGTTTGGTTCTAGATAATTGATAGAGTTTAGAAAGGTCGTGGGAGTGAATTGGAAAGAATGAGAAGATGAAGGTTGAGAAGGGCGTTGAGGGAAGAGCATTGTGGAAATGCAAAGAGACGTAAGATAAGGGTCATCTACAAGGGCAAGGGGATATAATTGTGTTGAGTGTCAGAAGACGAAACGATATCAGTGGGTCTGGGACATTTGGCAAAGGGAGTAGTGGTTAGTAAGTTTTCCATATTCGTTGTCAGGTTATTTATCCTTTTAAAGGCTATGAAACTTCAAAAGATTAGGAGCATGGACACATTGACACTCTTTCAGCCTTAACCGCACCACAATGTACTCTAACCGAAATAATTGGGTCCGAACGCAAGGATAGGGCATTTTTTAGACTGAAATCTAGGACGGGCACTTCATTTTGCGAATCCAACCTTCGCACAAGGTACGGCGTAAATAGAAAATAATTGAATAGAAGCATTAGGGAGAAAGAAGCAGTAATTTTTAATCATTAATAAATAAATATAGGCTAAAGGATGTAATGTAATGTTAAAAGTCATTGGTTCACAGGCAAGCTTTCTACTCCAGTTACACCTCACATTGAAAAGTTGGGAGCAAAACCTCATCTAGCCTAAACTACGAGCGCATGATATCCTTTGTAACTTTTCAAACTAGTTAATTCCTACATATATAACAACTAATGACTCAAAATGATGACTGCCGCTGAAATCTATTAAATATCAGCTGAGTTATAGAACGCTCATAAAAAATGGGCACCTTGAAGTTTACAGTATGTATCGAATTTTATCGAGGCTACAGTTTACTTAATGGTACACATAACTTGTATTAACAAAATAATTTATTCTTAAATATTGACAACTGAAGTATGTATATGTATATATATATATATATATATATATATATATATATAGAGAGAGAGAGAGAGAGAGAGAGAGAGAGAGAGAGAGAGAGACAGAGAGAGAGAGAGACAGAGAGAGAGAGAGAGAGAGAGAGAGAGAGAGAGAGAGAGAGAGAGAGAGAGAGACAGAGAGAGAGAGACAGAGAGAGAGAGAGAGAGAAAGAGAGAGATATTGAACCCTTCCTAAATCCTGAGTTGTAAGTAAGTAACATTACGAAGATTTTGATTATCATTTATTAAATTTACACACTTATTTTATTATTATGGCTTCTAATAATATTGGATGCAGCATTTAACATGCAGTGCCACATCGTACTTTGTACATTTTGGTTTGACATTTTTTTACAAACACCACACCTCCGCTATGTTTCACCCATCACAATGTTATGATCTATTCTCTCGTACCGTATTGCATCAAGAGTTTTGAGTGGCACAAATTTACCAGGCACATCAGCAGGTTTTAGAAGAATTTGTACAACCTCTCTTAAAAGTCTAAAAGTCTAGTTCAGTGATGTTATTATGGATCTTTCCGTAGAGAATCCATCCATTGAAAATATTTGCATTTAGAACAAATCTAATTAGTGGATAGTACCAAACTCGTTTACGGAATATCACTCTATACTTTGCTAGAAATTGATCAAACAGGTCCACTCCTCCCATACCTTGATTGTACTGTTTTATTATCATTGGTTGTAGTAGAACTACTCCTTCACTTGATTCTTTGGACCATCGCTTGCAGTTCCTCATATAAGAGAAATGGCAACCTTTCTATTTGTAGCAACAAATAGATAGCTATTTTATTGCTAATGGCAAACTAGAATGTTTTTCTTTAGACTAAAAACCCCTTCGGCAAGGTGTTAAAAATGTTATCTATGTACCCATGACCCCCTTTTGGAACTAGTTCCAATGCCCATGTTTTAACTACAGATTCACCAACACTCATACCTGTTTCGCGACCAGTATCCTTTCCTTCTTATTACTTAATTTTTACAAGAAAACCCTCATGAGAAAAGAGGTACCATATCTTATACCTAAACCTTACAAGCTTTCTTCAAATAAACTTTTTTTAGTCCGTGTCGTCCAAAATAAGGCTCCATTGCTTCATCAATTGCCCATGACATTGGAAGAGGGTGACAAACCTCTAAAAAAACTTTGTTGAAGTGCTCAAATAATGGTCTAACCTTAAAACTTTTGTCTCCTACTGGTTGTTTATTATTATCCACAAAATGTAGAATTCTAATAATTTCCTAAAATCTATTCACACTCATTCCACATTGAATGACAGCAAGGTTTCGATAATCTGCCTTCCCCGACCAGAAGGACCTGCGGTTTGGTACCTGTAAATACAAATGGCTATAAACATTATTTCAATAAGAAAATTTTGTGAAACTGGTAAGTCATTATTATGCCTTGGAAAATGTGCTTACCATATCATATCCAGATAATAGTAGAATACCCAAGACTTTATATAGTTTCTACACCGAAAGTGCCAAATCTTTTCCTAAATTTATGTTGGTGATATAGGTTTTACTCTGATATAATAAGATCCATTAGCTCATTGTTCCAAAATACTTTGAAGACATCAATAGGTAGGAGTCCTTCATTAGACTATTTATTCAAAATAAATGGATGATGCGGCACTGGCTTCGATACCGGACTTGTATATCTTTTTTTTAATTGGAGGTGTTCCATGTGTAAGTAGTCTTTTTAGACTTGATTTTTTTCTTTGAACGTTGGATCTCTCTTTCGCTTTCTGTACCTTACATGTCTTTAAACCTTACCCTATTAAAAGAACAAAACAAAAACATCAATATTTACTCCCTAATTATACAGTATATAGGAGCTTGCATATCGTTACGCATACAATTATTAACCACATAATAAAATTGAACATTAATTGCACTTGTACTGCAGTACAAACTCTTACGTTTAACTGGCCTAAAATTCACTCAGCAAAAATTATTGGAGAGCTCCATGATAAAGATGGCTCTCCCCGAGTATTTCGATTGTTAAATCCAATATGTGGCGGCTTTGCCAAAGCATTTGCTCTCAAAATCTTTATATTTCCTTGCCCAATATCGACAAGCTCTTCGGCTGGGTCATCTAGATCAGAGTCCATGCCTTCATCAGGAGGTTCCAAGGCTACATCAATGCTTGTCGACTTATCATCATGATCATCAGACAAAGTTTGCCAATAGGCAACAGCATCTTCTAGATTCACACTAAGCCTACCTAAAAATAATGTATTGATAATTTAACAATAAAGAAATTTATATATAAAATAAAATGATATATATTTAACCTAGCATAACATTTCTGAGTATTAGGCCTAAGTAACACATACAATGGGAACAAAAGGTACTGTGAAAATGAGACTACTTGGTATAAATTGAAATATTGCCCCCCTAGGTGCCCATTTAAATGGGCAGCTGCATTCAATTAGCCACAAAATTATATTACTAAAACTACAGGCAGTGTTTAGATGTCTATATCATAAATTAATCATTTGGGTACAGTATTAACCGTAAATAGTAGTAAATTATTCGTCATAGTAATAGTTATAACGTGCAACTTACCTTTTGGTAGACATTTTTAAAGTGTTCAGCATCACTGGTAACTTTATTTCACGATAAATAGTATGTTTACATATGAATTCGATAGTTGATGTTGCCAGATGAAATTTTTACATTTTCTATGAGCCTTTAGTCATAGATAAAAATATTTAAAGGGAAAAGTTAAAAATTAAAAAAAACAAAAAATGCATATATTGTGCCCATTTAAATAGGCAAAATGCGCTCATGGGCTAAGAAAGGACAGGAGCAAGGAGAGAGATTCTGGAAACTTACCAATAAAAAATTGTTTTCTTCAATACAGCTCTTTATGTGTTTTCAACCTCATATTTCTTATCATAACTTAGAAGTGCCCCAAATATCAAAATATGTAGATTGATCGTGCTATTCATTTGTCCTAATAATTTTATTTAAAAAAAAAAATTCACATATTTACGTTTAATTATCTTGAATCACGAAATCGAAAGAACTCTTCTCATGACACTATTTTTCCAAAGAAATTGGAAAACATTAAAGATTAATAATATTTTATATCATTAATTGAGATACAAATTCAACGGAATTATATTCTCTTTCTAATATTATTTTGATTTATTTAAATACACATATTTTTAAATCATATGATTGCCCCCAATAGCAAATAGCGAATTAATAAATTCAAAACCTACTTTTACTTTTGAATATTCTGTTAGAACTACGCATATGTGTGATAGATGAAAAGTTGTATGTTGTAGCGCCCGCAAGAGGATGTCCTGTTTGGCATAAGCAAATCTACTGTGAATGTCATCATAAGGATTGTGTATTCAACCATCCTGTGGGAGGATTAGCGATTATACATATATCTTCCACACATATTCACTCTACCAACTTCACCACTTTCTTCAAAAATTTAGCTTGTACAACACTTCAAACCTTGGGGGTAATTTTCAAAAAGAATATTTACTATGTACGTAATGCAGAGACTTTGAGAACTATTATCAATAGAGGATATAAGAAATTTGCAGTGATTTTGAATTTTGCAAAAAGTAAAGTTCGAATTAAAATTATTTTTCCTAACTTATCCATAAAATATCCAAGTCAATTTCCCTCAGAAGGCATTAAATCCATATTTCTTATGCATTTCTTAAAACATCATGAGACCGATAAATAAATCAGCCCTTTATGTTTGTCCGCAAACTTAATGAGCACCATTCCCATTTTTTAAAAAAACGGGTGGTTTAGAAAAAGGATCTACATATCCTTTTTTTCTCTTCATGAAGAAGGCTTGATCATACTATACACCATATCCAGGTAAGTGATATATTTATATTAATCGATGATTTAAAAATTTCTTACGCTTTTTAAAATATTAAAAAGAATATTATGAAGATTAAAGGATTCAAAATGTATATACCTCGAATTTAGAGCGCAGATTCTTGTGCTGGAATTGGACCTGAAAATGCAAGCCGGGATGGTATGGAAACGTTGAGATTTCACAGGATTGCATCTTGAGTTTTAATACCATGGAAACATTGATGAAGGAAAAAATAGGAAACAGTCATCATTATGACATAGAGGGTAAGAGAAATCAATATTCATGGTGAGGGAGAGCTTTCAGAAGGAGAAGGGACAGTTTTATTTGTGAGAATGGAAGGGACAGCCTTATTAGACTTAAGGCAAAGCTTTGTGAAAGAGAAAAAAATCTTATGCGAGAAGTAGAAAGGGACAGCTATATGTGAGAGAAGATAATGGACAGGCTTATGATAGGAAAGGGATAGCTTTATGAGAAAGAAAGAACGGAAAACCTTATGAGAGGAAAAGGAAAGATACCAACTTGTGAAAGGGAAGGGACAGCTATATGAGAGAGAAGCAAATGGACTTCCTTATGGGAGAGAAGAAAAAGAACTACTTCATGAGCTAGAAAGGGATAGACAGCTCTATGGGAGAGAAAGTAATGCGCAAGTTTATTAGATAAAGAGAAGCAACAGCCTCATTTGAGAGCAGGTAAAGAGCAACCTTCTGTGCGGGTAGGGCCGGTCTTATGGGAGAGAAAGGAGAGACCAAGGAGATAGAAGGAAAAGCCTTATTAGAGACACGAGACATCTTTATTAGAGGAAAGGGACAGTATTATGAGTTACAGGAAATGAACAGTTACAAAAGAGAGAAGGGACAAGACAGTCTTACGAAAGAGAATGGAAGATCCAACCTCATATGATATATAGGAATGGACAGCCTCAGGAGTGAGAAAAGAAGGGAGACGGAAGGGACAGTTTTATCTGAGAGAAGGTATAAAAGAAAGAACATATTTATGAGGAAGAGAAGGGACAAATTAGGAGAGGAAAGAGAGCTATATGAGAGACAAGAGAAGCCATAGACCTACAGAATGGGCAGCCTTATGAGAAAAACAGGACATGACAATCTTATAAGATAGAAAAGACTTGATAGAAGGGTCATTCATAAGACAACTTCAACTAGCCAGAGCGAAAATTTTAACTACAAAAATGGAGAGTCAGCCTTTCTTTTCCGTATAGAAGAAAGTCATTTTGTTTGCAAAGACCCTTAATTGCTTATGAACGTATAACACCTCTCTTAGATTTATCGGGGATGGGCGATAAAACTAAAGGCTTCCCACTGTGGTTAATCACAATCAATTTTTTTCTTACATTATTCCAGAGGTGGCCGCAGACAATCGTTTATCCTTTAACTTGGTCAAAATCTAGCAGAAATTAATGCTAAAGCGCTAACGTTAATCTATTATTTTATTATTATAAAGCAATTAATAAAACGGTTTTTCTGTAAAATTACGTCAAATCTGCCAAAACTATAACTAGAAAAAAAGGAAAAAAACATAAAGTACGAAAAAATGAGAAAACAGAATTAAGGGATTCACGAATAAATAGGCCCACCTCTGCGTCCCTCACGCGGAAAATCAAAAGAATAAATGGATTAAATCTCTCATGTTCCGATTTCTATGGGGTAAAAAATATATTTCCTAACCTTAGAATTTGTGCACTTGCGGAACCTTTTGCCCGGAGAGATAACCTCTTTTGGAAAAGGTGACACAGCACTTAGAGACCCTTCCATTTGAACGTAAATGTAAGGGCAATAAAGTAATAGTATTTTTACGTGTAGTTAGGTGTAATATGTTTGATCTTGCCTCAAATTTAAAGCCAAAACTAACAAGGGCGTATCCCACAAAAAGTTTGTCAGAATAATGAGCAAAGAAAGCGGTGAAGAAAGAAAGGAGATATATAACCGCAGATCATCCAGTAAGCATTGCGACAAGGCGGTGACGCCGCATATGCAGGGTTTGGGATTTAGAAGGAACGCACCTATAGGCTTCGGAGCCAGTAGGGTAGGCTTTTCTACAGATGTCAACAGCAGCATTCTTTTTATTTCTACACCTCACATTTCCTTGGAGGCATAGTAAGAGAAACTAAATAGGTACGTTGTTTAACGTAAAAACCCTGGGGAAGATCGAGCTATTTTTGTAAAAACTTGACAACCGTCCACCGTAGCAAGAGGGAGGGGAAACTTAACTGGCATGACACAAAACATGGATGAGTGAACGAAAGCTGGTAGACGAATAGGCTAAGATTTTTTAGCCGGCTAAGAAAAATAAGTCTTGATAACCTCGCAAAGAAGTTAGCGATAAAGATAGTAAAATTAGTGTGTTCTAGATGAAGAAAAGCCCAGCAAGGTTCAATCTAGAATGTGCAGCTCATGAAGCTGCAAAGTTTAACAGTCTGTAGCAGTTACACCTTTGAGGGGATTGCAGAGTTTCAGGAGCATCACAAAGCACTACCTCCACTTTTTAGATCGACTGTGTAACTCTAGAGAAACCCTCAATAATAATAGGGATGAATAAGCTTAAACAATTTTGTATATTGGAACCTTTTACCGGACATAATTATCGGAACTGCTGAAATTTCCATCTTCAGCCCAATTATGATTTCTGATTCGAGGGGAGGAGAGGTAAATTCCTACATTCTGCACAACATTCTAGACAACATAAGGAAAATTACCTATTTCTAGGCTTCTTGAACAAGATGTTATAAAAAGTACTAAAGTCAATTCTGAAAGAAACCTAATTTAAACACTAAGTGCATATCTTTTTGGTAAATTCTCCTTATATAACTTCTCATTATATAAACAACATACTGAAATTCCATCTAAAATCAAGGGAATCAGCGCGTTTCCTATACAATTTACCGATATAAAACAGATGTCCAATAATGTTAATACGCCTCGATGTAGGTAGTATTATTTAAAAAAAACACGCCATTTGGAAATATTGATTGTACAGCAGGATGAAACTGCTCACTAAACCTTGGGAAGTACTTTTTATCGTTGCGCCACTATTGATATGAAATGCAAGTCACTTTTACAGTTCTAGGCTAATATTTTTTCAACACCGCCCTTTAATACTTAGCAGTTTTTGTCACTAAGTGTCACCGTTGTGGAGAGGTACACTTAAGATAACTGGGTTTTCCTCATTTGTAAGAGGAACCATTACTTTCGAGTCACTTTTTTCGAAACATTGCAAACTTATCAGTTTTCTTGTAAGAGACTCAAATCTCTTGCAATGAAAATCTGAAGGGTCAATCATTTTTGCCTTATGATAATCTATATATCAGAAAGAATGTCTGGAATGTACATATATAAAAAGAAAATTTTGATTACTGGCCTTTTTACTTCTATTTGTTCAACCGCTGACAAAAATATGATGGTAAGTAAAACTAGTTTTACCAATATTTTTTCATCTATGGTCTTTTTAAATCTTTTGTTTTTAATAAAAAAATTTATATAGTGATAATTGCCTGATAATATCAGTAATTTTAAAAGGACGACATCATTGCCTTTATAAGTCCTAAAATATGTTTACTTATTCTTGTGAGTCGTAATCACTGAATTACTTGTTATGAGGATAAAATTGAACAATAATTTAATACCTCTCAGTGTTTTTAGATTATTTAACTCCTTATATAATTATTAATAATTTTCTATTTATTTAAATAATTGGACCCTGGCAATGGCAACCATAAAAGGCAGAATCCACTTCGGAGATAAAAAGATAGATGAGAAATAGATAAAACCACAAAGGAAGATCGCGGAAGGCTAAAATTTAGAAAGCACCGAGAACAAGCGTAATTTCTCGCCCAACCCGATATTTCTGCCAACTTATTAACCAGATTGCGGGAATAAAAGTAAGCGAGAATATGAGCCTCAGAGGCTGGCAAGTCTCATACATATAACTCTGCTCAGCATCATTGACAAATTTTCCCTTGAGCAGATCCGTGCAGATTGCGAGGAGAATGTGGGACTTTATTTCATAGAAGCGGCAAATTTCGAGCCAGAGGGAAGAAGAAAAGAAAGAAAATATTAAGGCAATGGTTATAAGTAGATAATTTGGGTTTAATCATGTATGAAATGTTTATGCTATAACTTAAGTGAATGGAAAAGTGTAAAGCAATAACTAGACCTAGTGTCAGGTTAGTGGTTGAGAGTAAAACATTAATGAAGAAAAATAAAAGTACGTCAAAAATTACAGTGATTAGAAATTAAAAAGAAGCTAGGTGTAGTAGATTTTATTCTACCCCAATGATCTGTACATTTTCTATACACGAAAAACAGCATATGACCGTAAGATGTCAGGCGAGACTCTCTTTTATGTAGGGTAGCTTGTCTGAGAGTATATAACTCTAGGAACTAGACCGGCTTTGCTCACGGTTATTGAACGAGGTAGCAGAGGCGTGGAAAGTCCTGCCAGGCTCGAGGGGTTTGGACACCAGAGATGGGGTTAACCTTGTCGTGTTCAATACAATAACCCCAGTATGAGCTTTAAAAATAGGAAAGGAACTGCGCAATTAGGTCCTAGTTTTAAAACTCCAGGGACAGCTGGAAAGGCAACTACCCTATGAATTTTTCTTAAAAATTCTTTTGACCTATGCCAAGGAGTTAAGTATAAAACCCGAAATAGGTCTACCCCTGGCTCTCCCCCAAACTAAACGCCTTCAAATGGAACTTAAATATGTATGGGTTTCAAAAACACTCGAACCGATGCCAAAATGGGCATGTTTTAGGACAAATGAATAACAATACCTGAAGAAGGAAGTTTTAAAGAAGCCTTGCATCGAATCCTTCTTCGCAACGGACAAATCCTTAGTGGGAGATCAGATTTCCAAAGTTGCAGTTGCTCACGGGCTCTGGAGATCTTACAGATAAAATAGAAAGGAACAGGTAAAATGATACAATAATTGCGACTCGAATGGAAAATAGTAAATATTTCATAAATCCTTTTGTCGGTTAAATAGTGTCCTTAAAGTAATATATCTTTGGCTAAGCTAGTTAATAACCGCTTATATGATACCGAAATATTTCAACCACAAATAGTAACGCAAGAATGCTTCGGCAAGGGGAACTTGCCTTTGTTTACGGTTGCTTTTTTTTATGATTTGCATATTTTGAGCTATTTGAGGTGTTCTGGAGTTTTTTATTTGAGGTTGTAAGTTTTCTAAAAGGATTATAAGTTATTTGCATCTTCATAATCGGGCAGAAATTTGCTGAATATAACCTGAAACTGAAAACAAAATTGGCTTGCGACTCTATCAATCAATGCCATGAGACGGCCGTAAGTTTACCTTCTTTGCTTCGAGATGTCTTCCAAGAGAGCTTGTTATTTAAGTTAATAATAGTTAATCTTTAATGAAGTGTAAAAGTGAAAATTACTCATGACTTACTTATCCCTGCAAAAATAAAGGGAATCCCATCAATTTGTAGAACTTTGGTAAGCCGAATCTGCTAATGTCAAGAAACTTATCCGCTCTCATGCCACACCAAGCTACCTGGGTTATTTGTATACCTTTCGCATACTTTTGCTGACCTGACCCTTAATACATTCTATAAAAACCCATTTTATTAATGTGATCCACCAAGGTTCCTCCGTTAGTTATCGTCTATATTTTCAAAATAAATTATATGATTCTGTAAGTGACCACTAACCATTGCTTCTAGAATTGGGACAGCAGATAAAGAAGGACTTAATAAAATGATTAATGCAAATGAATCTTATTGAAATATACCAGATCAGCCATATGTAAAAGTGAAAGCATCTAAGAACCATGCACAGAATTCTTCCCTCACCAAAGGTGAAAGAAAATTTAACAATTGCAATGGAGTCCATTTGATATAGTGACAGTCTCTTTATATTCATTTTATTCGTGTTCGAATTTTAAGATTGATTCAAAGTTAATTGTCCTAACCAAAACAGAAATGATTTTGCTTCTTGCGAATTGACACATGAATTAGAAATTTTGATATTTTCAGGAATAATCAAAGGTGATATAAAATTGTTTTTCATTTAGAGCGTAATGTGTTATGTATTCAAAGCAAGATATTTAAGATCACAAAATGCAATATCATTAAAATTTCATGTGAGTAAAGCCAAGATTTGAATATCTTATTATCTAAAAGGACATATATTAATATCTATACAAAATTAAAGATTTAATCCTATTTCAAAATGAGAATAAAGATAAAGAAACATAAAGATAAGTGACCAGAGATTATGTTCATAATAACGGCAATATAATCAAAATTTATAGATAAACGCTCTAACGGGCTGTGAGGTTGTGCTTTATATTCAACAGACAGCGATATTTACAGCTCTTATAGTGCATTTCACAAACCCTGGTGCGTGAAAAAGGCGAAGTGATTTGCGATGCCCCTAAACTTTTCTTTCGGATGATAAATCAGAACTATGCTTTCCATGAAGGTCAAGAAACTGGCTATGAATATCGCTCCGTTGGTTGAAAACAATATAATGTACGACGGAATTCTTTTGACGGTCTTTTGCATGAATGGTCTTTTGCAGTCTCCTTCTTTTTTTTTATGTTCTTATGTAATTGTAGTAAGACTCGGCATATTTCCTTTTAAATAAAAATCAATAAAAAAAATCGCGCCACTACCTTATGAATAGAGGTTTTTATGTGGTGAAATTATTAAAGGAAAGATGTCTGTTTGGTAGATATAACAGGTAAAAAATATAGTAGAAGAGCCCACTTGTTTGCAGGAGACCAGAAAGCAATTACCTCATCTGACTATATCATGATTTCATAAGAAATGCAAATATTCTTGATGTGGGTACAAAAATTGGTATGATACAAGGAAGAAGCAGATTTTAATAAGGGATCTACTTGAAGAAAATAGTTTTAAGATGTTTCATCATGTGTAATCTTAACTTAAAAGCAAATTAGTTCAGGCTGCTACTTTCAGTACTTAGCTCATCTTCGAGTCAGATATATTTAGTTTCTACAAAACTCAATCTTAAATCGAGCATTGGCTGGTCATCCGAATGCCCACTTTGGTTCTAAACATTTCCTGACCCCCGCAAAGACAAAAAAAAATAAAAAAAGGAACTTCTAATATAGTAATTAAATATATCCCATATATCAGTCTTAAGAAGGTGCAAAACTGAGTGAAAATGAATAGAAAAAAAATAAGTGGAATAGAAATATAGAGAATCAAATTTAATCTGACTCGTATTTTGAAAGTGGACTAGAAATCTGAGAAGACTAGGGATAAATAGAAGCATAGAAAATGAAAGAAATTAATTTCAAAAATAATCTTGACAACCAGGTAGTAATAATTAAGTGCAGAGTCGAATTACCGAAAACATTCGTGCAGGCGCTTATACAAATTATACAATGAATCGCTTGGTTCGCGCTATGTCGAGGTAAAATATTAAATTAATGAAACAATACGTCAATATACCAAAGATAGAAATGTGTAAGACGCATGAATAGAAAGGATATTTAATTATGCAAAAATCAATTAGTATGAGTTACCAATTGACCGCACTAACTAGAAGTTATTTTTATCTATTATGTAAGTCCATGAAAAAAATTGAACAAAGAAAATACACGAAATTTAAATGATTTAAAAGACATGGACACGCTTTCATGGCGACAACGTTTCTGCTTTAAAGGGTTGATGACAACATTTAGCAGCAGGCAAAGATTATTGACATGAGATTCGCTTCTTTGATAACATATCCCATTATTGAGGGCTGTTTGTTACTTACAGCTATGCCTTACGAATCGAATTGGCAATGCGAGTAAATGGCGTTCCTAGATGAAATATAAGTGCTAATATAATAATGATAATAATAGTATTTGCATCAATCGTTTAGAGAATTGAAAGTAGACCTCTATATAAAAGGCAAAACTTTTTATCAAAATATGGAAAAGCGAATGTCATGCTTGAAAAATGGCAAACATCCCAAATACTACTAGAAAATGATACCACGCTATTTTTTGCTGGAAGTAGGCTTGGCGCCCTGAATTTCTTTATGGGCCAGGGTTGATTTTTGCAACCATTTCAAATATCCAACATTCCTAGCTCTAACTTTGCAGTAGGAGGTTAGCTTGGCACAAGAGTCAGGAAAAGATTATCATCAGATCATAAGTACAGAGGAACAAGTTTGGCAATGTCAAAAAACATTTGAAACGGTAAAAGTAGACAAATAAATTGGACTGGAGGCTTACTTCCGAAATAAGAAAAGGAAGAAAACGTTAGCATTTTTCACTTCCACTTTATTTCTATTTAAATTTGATTTACTATATTAGGCAAAATGTATAAGTTAATAAAGGAACGGTTGTTACAAAGATCAGCATCCGTACTGAACTGGCACTAGAATAAAATGCTAAAAAGAAGCAACGATTCAAATAAACGACATAAAACTAAAATAACAAATATATAGCACTATAAAAAGATACATAACTTTAAAACTATTTTTGTTGATTTGATACTGAGCCGACCGCGTCAGGCAGTGTCGTAGAATGCCCCCCTTTTTTGTTCTAAGAGGGCTAAGAGTGCTAATATATTGATATCTTAAAGAAGAGAGCCAATGGAAACACGCAAGGATATAGAGAAACGCACAATAATTCCCCAAATAAACTTATATTTTAACTTTAACAAAGGAATACTCAAAATTTAAACATAAACCACAGCAATTCTCCAAATATTATGATACACTAGAATTAATTCAATTAGTTTGACCCTTAAAAATTGTTTAATTTCACTACACACCTCAATAATATAAGATTTAGGCTCACGGACTCTATTGGAGTTTAAATCCCTCAGGATGTTATTGTCTCACGACGCGTGCCGCCTGGCCAGATGTAGGTAGGCGGGATCACGATGTCCTTTTGGCGAGGGTAGCAGCTGGGGGGTCCACACGATATTCCGGGGGGAGGTTTCATGGACGAGAACAATTACGGTGCTTTATGCGGCACCAAGGTAGTCGTGGTCTCTCTGGCGAGAGTAACTCGAACTTGGTTCTTAAACTAAGTTAACTTGGAGTGCAGAAAAGAAATCGCAGTTTTTGGAGTAATTTATTGTGAAAATAGGTTTCAACTGAGACATCCGTCATCTTTTGTCTCTGACAATCTAATCAACACAAAAACATGCTAATCCTATGGACACACAAATTTATATATCATTAGATTAAGAATCTTTCTGTATTCAGTAGTTTGTAAGTGACTGACGATGACGGAGGGACGTAACTTTATGTTATTTGATATATATATATATATATATATATATATATATATATATATATATATATATATATATATATATATATATATATATATATATATATATATATATATATATATATATATATATATATATATATATATATATATATATATATATATATATATATATATATATATATATATATATATATATATATATATATATATATATATATATATATATCTATATATATATATAAAGAGCAAATACAAGTTCTGCGGGTGTTAACACTACCACATGGCTTTCGCAATATTTATTTTATGACTTTCAAAACAACTCTTAAGACAGAAAGAAAGATGCAGAAGCCTTCTATTGCAGACTATATAACAATATAGTGTTCTTCTAATGTCCCTAACTTTAACCTCTAAAAAACCCTTATTTCTTATCTCATTACTTATTGACGTCAAATTTCTCTTTCTTTGGTACTATTATATATATATATATATATATATATATATATATATATATATATATATATATATATATATATATATATATATATATATATATATATATATATATATATATAATGTAGGAGAGTGCAAGAATCCAGGTGCGCGGCGAATTTCCTTTTAACAGAAGTTTATTAAAAGAACTAAGAATTAAGATGAAAAAATCCAAAAAGTTTGAAGGACTTGGAATGCGTAGATACAAGTATAAAAATACATTTCAGATGGAAGGTAGAAATAAAGTTTGGAACTACGAGCTTTTATAAGAATTGACATACTATAAATTAATTTTTCAAATAAATAAAAAAATAATTACCTACAATTTGGTGTTTTATTTAAGATTAACTTAGTAATTTCAATTAATATAATTATTCGCTGTTTATTGGTATACCCAGTTTATCTATTTTAATTTACTTCTTATTTTTACACTTTGCACTATTACTTTAATTATTATTTTGATTATGTACATTTATTTCATTTTTCATTTATTTTAACTAAATTATTACTTAAACAATATATTTTATTAACTCATTTAATTATGGATTTTTGTTGGCATTATGTCTGTTTTTAATACTGTTGTTTGGCAAATTTTATCAATTATATTATATATATTTCTCTTCTAACTATTTTCACGTTTGTTGATATTGTTAACAGTTTTAATTCAGCAACCCTTTGTTTTTCCGCGTAATCTTATTTATTGTTCCTCCTATGTTTAATTACTACTTGCTTTTTTGAAAGTATGCTGAATGCTCTCTAGAACGAAGGTCCTACACTTTCTACTGGGGTAACTACCCCCTTAGGTACCTTT
Source organism: Ceratothoa steindachneri (assembly GCA_963969495.1). Lineage (NCBI taxonomy): Eukaryota > Metazoa > Arthropoda > Malacostraca > Isopoda > Cymothoidae > Ceratothoa > Ceratothoa steindachneri. The sequence continues at coordinate 173,165,838 of OZ018326.1, forward strand.
GTGCTTCCCCAGCTTATTTCATAACATTTTCTATCGTCGTTGCTCTCCGATCGAAATCTTTTTTATCGGGAAGATATAAAGTTTAATGCTATATCCTCTCCGATGAACAGAAATCCTTGTCCTAAATTGTCCTGGTCCAACTTTACTAGTACTTCATGTTTCTTGGTTGTTGACTGGGTGGTTGTGAGTGTTTTTCTTTTGTCATTATCCGTTTTCTTTTCGTTGATTTTGTCTGTTTTCTTCTTTTGTTAATTGGTTATTGTCGTTTTTCTTGTTTTTTTCTTAATCTTCTTCTGTCTCCTGATATAACAGGGTAATTTTCTTATTGTTATTTTAGGTTTTAGAAACAATATTTCAATAATGGGGTATTTAACACTTCAGTGATTAAACCAAAGAGAGTGAGGTAGGCCATATGTGAATATATTGTTATGTCCGGTACTTCTTTAATTTCCATTGCAGTTTTAGCTTGGGAGTTTGTTTGTTCCCTGCAAAGATTGGGCCGCTGTAGCTGTTGTTTGCGCGTATGTGCTCTTCTTATCGATTTCTTTGTTCGTTAGTTCTTTTTTAGGGCGCTTCTCACAAAGGAGGCACTTCATGGCCAAGCCTATTTGGTCCAGTCAACAGTTGATCCACTTTTGAGACATATACAAATCTTCTAATTGTGCCCAACGCTAGCTCGTTGCGGGCCTACTTGTTCTACTGTTGGACATTCATTTGTGGGATCGTTCTCTACCCCTAGTACCTATAGCAAATATCCAGAGGTATATATTCTTCTCCTTTTATTTGGTCGGGTGATTCTCTCAGGTAGAAACCATGGAATCGCTGGGTTTTCTCTTTCCTGGCCATGTTAATCTCGCTAAATACGAGCTTCACGATATTTTTTGTTCTTCCGTACTTCACTTATTTACTTTCGCTCACGATTGTCTCTCTTTTATTACGTGTTTAATTTTTTGTCAATTGTTATCGAAAAGAAACGGTTTTAATCTTGGGAGAATAACTGAACTTTGCACCAGAATATCCTAAGAGAAGTTGACTTCTAATTCAATCTTATTGAAGGCTCCCGTTGATCTCTTAGAAACAATAATGGTCACGTAGTCCATGGTCTTGCATATCATAGTGTAATCAGGGGGAGGGCGAGATAATTATTAAGGCCACATCGAGGATACATTTCACGATTCTTAGTAGGGGATTTGTGTCTGGTTTCGTACCCCTCCCGTATTTTACGGTGAAGAACCCGCTTAGATTCGTGAGTTATAATCTGTTGGGAACCTGTTATATAATAGGTAGGCTCTTGGCACCAAAATTGCAGGATTCAATATAGCCAGCAAGAAACTTCACAAAATGGACGCACGGTGGTCTCATTAAATCTTAACGCGCAGAAAATACAAAAGGGGGAATGCGAGAAAAGGATAAAAGGATAAAAGGTCAAGATATCAACGTCAACAAGAGGAAACAAATTAACAGACAATTCGCGTTTCGGGATAAAATTATCAGAAGACAGGAGTCTACAAAGCAGCTTGGCAAATACAGCTTTTGACCAAAGGTAATTGTAACAAAGATGTGTGACAAGCAATAGAGATAAAACTATTGGAATATTTAAGTATGGTCAATACATAGCTGTTCAGTAACTCTGCCCTGGGACTGGAACTAATATGCCCAACATCGGATGTTTTTTCCACAGGTAAGGTTAGGCCACCACCCCCTGGAAATGAAACCGTATATATAGGTGACTAATGAGAAAAATTATCTTTAATTAAGAGTAAGCTTTAAGGATTATAATTGTTTATAAAACATTGTCATGCACATATTAGCGTTTATGGAATCCCCTTTAATTCCCTTAAGTTTTGTTGCTCTAGGATTTATGGATCAGCATTGAATAAGAAAACCTGTTTGTCGCAAGCAAAGTAATTATTGACGTGCCACTTGCCGCTTTAATAGGCCCTTATTAGAATAAAAGTATATTTTTGCTACGTCCTTTCCCCAAAGTGCTTCTTTACTTTGATTTCCCATAAACCTTCGGCGAGCCTAGCCAACTATAAGAATACCCGTGAAGAATCATCTTTGGAGTCAGATAATTCATTCATCATTTACCTATAAACTGGTGACCAACGCGATAATCTAGTTACCTCGCTATAATTGGGTAACTTTTATACCCACATACATCTTTTCCACAAACAAATATTAAAAAGGGGCCCCTCAGTAGTAAAGTTTGTAAGATATTTGAACTGCTACAACGAGGTGCTCAAAAAATGGTCATGTTGCATAATCTTTTAGGATTAGGAACTTGGCGAAAAAACTTGGGTTATAATTCAATGAACAAGCAAACTGATTATTGACAAAACCAGTGATTACAAGAAAATTAGCGTAAACTATATTGGCAACCTGCTCTCCGTGTTTCACCTCTTGTCTTAGTTTCTTGTCACGTTGAAGAAACTCCAGACTAACGAAAGTCAGTTAAAAGAAGAAACCTTGTACTACATCTGGTTTCTCTTATCCCCACATATGGTTCGATAGAAAGTGAAGAGTCAAAGAAAAGCTACTTGTTGACCTATAATGTTTTTTTTAAGGTAAAAGAACCCTCTGTTTTAAATGATTCATTTAATATAAAAGAACGAGGCATAATTGAGAGAAGTTCATTTGAGCAAGGGTAGTATTGTGCGAGTGCTCACACTCCTTTTTTGTATGTGCCTAAGAATTACAATATACTGTTCAGCACCCCAGTATGTAGAGTTAAGGTGTGTGATTACATTCCTTACGACCCTTAACCTTTTCATTATCTCTGCTATTTCTATCTAGTTTTTTAATTTTTTTATTTCTATCTATTTTTCTTCATTCTTGAGGAAATAGTAAAATGTTCCTAGTTAGTTGAATGTACACTTTTTTATTTATAATTTTATAGATTAGTATAGAAAAGTAGAAGCGTCTAGAAGATATAAATCATAATAACCTCATGGAAATATACCTTGGAGGCAAGAATCAATGTCATTAGATGGAATGGAGTAGAGGGAGATATAATCAGGCACATACATGTCCTCCCCTCTAACCTAGCACTGCAGAGACGTGATATCGCTGAATAATTCTGTTGCCAGGCAATAATGACCAAGACGTCTCATGTAGTTAGAAGCTTGTTTCTATTTAACCATTGTGGTCAAAGCTCGTCTTCTTGCAAAGGCTTCCAACACACCAACTATAAGCGATTCTCTAGTTTTATAAGCAATATACGTCTTTTGTGAACACTTTCAGATGTTATCTCAAAATTACTCAATTAAAATTTTCATTCAGATCTTTCACTCCTTAATTACTTCCTTTTTGCGTACTCAGTAGCTTAGTAAAATTAGTCCGAGGTTAAAGTGAGTATAATACTATTTTACTCGTGAAATGAGGGTTAAAGTTTGAGGCCAATAACGGCCGCTCGAAATATTCTGTCGGTGGAGCCAAAGTCAAAATTACTTTCGCAATGAATTTAAATTTATGTCAGTCATAATTTGAGGCTTAGAGCAGCATTAGCCCTTATTATCGGACTAAACAAAGATTTTGGCTGGAATTTACACACGAATATCATACAAAGAATGAAAAGAAAAGTGAAACGAAGGAAGTTTACTCGATGCATTGTTTACGTAGAGGTTAGGAAAATTATTCTTTGCGGTGTTATGCAATTACTTTCGTACACCGGGCTCAATATGTTTGGTTGTATGCCTGTTTGCTACAATAAAGATCCTAGCAAAGTTCCTCTGTGTAAGCATCATAGGACATGTTAGCGATTCAGAGGAAGTCCCCTTTCCACGATCAAATAAGAAATGACCAAAGCCAATTTTCCAATCTACCCTCTTTGACTTTTACATACACGCAACCATTGAAAATTTCGGTATTTCTCATTTGTCTCGCTTTCTTTTCCTTCTAGTTCATTCTTCTTCTTTTCCTCCTTGGATTCTTGCTATCTATCCTTTCTATCTTTACTTTCACTTCTCTCTTTAAATCAGCATATAGGAATGATGGTGTTCTCTTAAATTACGGCAGAATTATTAACATGTTTCCAGGAGTTATACAACTTTCCAGGTTTGGCGAGCATTGAAAGTTAACGAGATTTTCTCTTGCTTTCTTTATTCCCTTTTGTTTTTCCTGTTATTCCTTTTTCTACCAGATTATTTTGCTGAGAAATTAAATTCGCTTTGTGTTTCCACCAGTTTATTCTGTTTAAATGATGAAATACGACTTCTCTCCTTAAACTTTAGAATAATCTAAATTTTGCATTTTATTCACTCACACATACATTCCATGGCTTATGCCATTTTAGTGTTGTATTGAAATCACAATTATAAATCAAAAGATATGATGTTATAAGAGATTACATATTGTTCCACAAAAAAAAGAACCAAATTTTAAAAGATTTTATTAGGAGAAGTAAAATGGATTTTTTCATTATGCAAAGACATTTTATTTTATGAAAACTTCTGTATCAATATCAGGACTGCTTGAATAGTGTTGGAGCTATAAGGTAGCCAAAGTTATCTATGCGAATGAAAGTTAATAAATCAAAAATAAGCTTTGCATGAAACAATAAATTTGTAAAGATCAAATAATAAGGAAATTTTAGCTCATATAAATAACAAAAAGCACTTTATTTTCGCCTTGTCAACAATCGCATTGCTCCTTAAAAGGGCGTGTTTGTGGAAAGGCCAATCGGCAAAGATTACACAATAAAGTAATCACTCTTGATGAGCTGAAGTAACACCTTCATCTTTTGAAAATGTCCTTTTAAATCAAGTTTATGAATGGATTAAAAGATTTAGTTTTAAATTTTGCGTTTGATTATATCTGTAAGATACGAGGGGTGGTCAATAGGTTTTGCGAATTGGTAGGGCAAAACAGAGGAAGGGGGATGGCTGTTTGTGGAGGTGTTAGGAAAAATTATGACAAGTCAGGACCTGCAGCCGCAAGATCCTGCATTATCCATTTAAGAAGCAGTAGCTAATTGCAGATCGTCAGACACAAATTTCTCAACAATGGAGAAGGTTGAGCACCGCGCAGTGATCAAATTTTTCACCAAGGAAGGCAAGAATGCAAAAGAGATCGATGAATGCATGGTTGCAGTGTACACCAACACCGCCCCTTCCTATGCAACTATTGCTTGCAGAAATAAGGAGTTTCGCCATAATCGTGAGTCCCTTAAAGATTACCCCCGTCCAGGGCGCCCGTCAGACGTGACCAACGAGGACAGTTTGGCCCGTGTGGAGAGGATGATCCTCGAAAACCAACGGGTGAAAGTCAAAAAAATCGAGCGAGAACTCGGAATATGACATGGAAGTGTTATCAACATCATCTACGACAAGTTGACCATGACCGAGGTCTCTGCTCGTTAGTTCCCTCGAAACCTCACGCCCCATGATCGAATTCAACGTCGTCAAAGTCCACAAGGCCAGAGTTGCACAAGCTGTCCTGCGCGAGTGCGGATTCGAGGAGCTCTACCATCCCCACTTTAGTCCAGATCTAGCCCCTAGCGACTACTTTTTATTCTGCCAACTCAAGGCTGCATTGCGTCGACGCCGGTTTGGGGACGATGAAGATGTCCAGCTCGCGCTCCAGAAGTAGATTGAACAGCAGTCGGAAGATTTCTGGTTGTAGAGAATTCGAAGCCTCAGAGAAAAGTGGCGCAAGTGCATTGAAGTCGAAGGTAGTTATATTGAAAAATAATAAAAAAAATTCCTCATATCTCGTTTCCTTATATCCGAATTGCAAAACTTATTGACCGCCCCTCGTATATAACATATTTTTCTAGCGAATAACTTTTCTCTTAAATAAAGAACATTGTCTTGCAAATATATTTTTATTTTCCTCGTAATTTTTATTTTCTCTTTATTTGTTGCAAAAATAACTTTGGCTATAAATAAATTAGTTTGTAGAATGGTAGGATTACGAAGCCGGAAAATTCTTGTTGTCTTTAATCTATTTTGATTTTATTATGGGATTTAGCCCTCTATACTTTAGTATTGCACCAGCGAAGAAATAATGATTTAAATATCGACTTTTAAAATGGCTTCTTATTTAATTTTGTGAGAAAATATGGTAATTTTATTAAGGTAAACCAAAAAATAAAAAAGGACTCAAATCTGTCTGTGAAATTGAAAATTTTTCTTTATTAGTTGATTTAATACGAAACATTAAATATTATGTAAATGATAATTTAAATCTTAATTAAGAGTTAATAAAGATATAAATTCTTTATCCTTTTGAAATTCGAGTATTATTGTTAGTTTTCGGCTGAATCAGGGAAATTCAGTGGTTTAAATTTAGTAAATTGCAGCATTTGATATAAGTTAAGGTCAAGTGAGGTTTTAGCTTAAATGACTGGTAGATTTTTACTAATTCTCAAAATAAATAAATGTAACAAACGAGAACAATTTTTAGTCAATGTAGATAAGGCGAAGGGTAGACATATAAAGGTAAAAGTACTATAATAGGAAGAGAATTTAGAGATTAGAAAAACTACGCTATCAAATCTCATCTACCTTAATATTGAGGCCGAAAGGGCGTAATTGCAATCTACAGGACCAATTCGAGGAAAGACTAAATATAAACAACTAAGCACGAGAAATCAGTATAAGTCCCTTTGGCAGTTTAAATTCTCGGGCTGAAAAGTATTTAAAAAACGATCCATTTGTAATGAAATTAATATTTTTTTAATCACATTATTATTTTTCATTATAAAATTGGTAAGTTTTTTTAAATATTCAACTCCGAATTGCCAGTAAAAAACTACAACTTGGCCTATATTGAGGTGAACTGTAAATACTTCGTCTCAAAGCATCTTAGTCTATTTATGGGTAAGATCAGAAGTGAAAATAAGTCCGATAAGGAGTGGTAACCCCCCAAATTCCCATTAGCTTTATTTATATATTTCGTTAAAGAGGCTATGTAGGGTTTATTGAAAAAATGAAATTGTGCATGCTACATTACTGTCGTTGGCTATAATAGGCTAACGGGTCTAGGCCTTTTACTAGATAAGAAAGAAAATATTTAGACTATTTTCTGTTTTATCACTCTTCTACTCGTTTCATTAGGGTGATTATGATTATATTAGCACCCACATGAATGAGCTCTTTATTTTGTTGTTTTCTTCTTTTGATAAGATTTCTGCAAATCATCCAGTCCTTCTAAGTCACTTTATGGGATAATTTTGGTAAATGTTTGAGCACATAGAAATTTAATTTTATTGAAACACAAGTTTTAGTTAAGGTATGAGTAGTACTAACAATTCTTGCACTTTGATATCTCATTGGTAACATACATTTTATCGTGAGTTTTAACCCACCGGTTGGGAGGACATATGGTAGTCTCCGCAAGGCCGGTCTAAATCGGGGCTCCAACTGCAAACTAACAACACCCAAAGTGGCTTTACTTTACTCGACTCAAAAATGGTCATTTCACTTGGCTGAGACTTAGCTCAGCTAACTAGCTTGAGCATCTCCGCCAGACCATGTAAAGAGAGAGTCTTATAGAAAAAGGTGAAATAAAGGGAAGTAAAAATGTATAGAAATCAAGAAAGCCACATTGAAAAAATATAAATACAATTGATGGTTAAGATGAAGCAAAATATAGAGAAAAAGGATGAAAAGTCTTTTGAATGTATAGCACGATGACAAAAGAATTCTATTTTCAACTGGCCAGAGAGGTTTCGGGGTTTGGAGTTCGCTAAACTCTTATAAGGTATGCATAGTCGATTTGAAGAAATATAAAGATGGTGACCCTAAATTATAGACATATAAGATATATTACTATGATCTCTTCGTTCACCAGTCCTTACCCACTCCTATACTTCTTTTTCTGGGGTACGCTAAAGGAGAATATGTAATTAATGGTCTCCTTGATCAAGAGAATTTACAATCCTTGACTTCATTTTCCAGAGTGAAGCTAAAGAATAATGTGTACTCATTGTATATCAAAGGTACTAGAAAAGCCGAGGGAACCCATCATAAATTATTGTGTTGAATAAACCCGCAAATTTAGATTTAATTTATCGGGTTGATCGGAAGAATCTCGCAAAGCGCATTAACCTTTGAATCATAAATAGCAAAAATCACATTGTAGATGTTATTTATTAATAAAATAAAATGTTATTTTTTTTCTTCATAATATGCATTTTGGCTATATGTTTTGTTTCTAGGGACACCCTGAACAAAGGTACAATTCACTCAGCAAAGATTTTTGATTCTCTTGATGTGGTGATGAAATTTCACGGCTAAAGAAAATCAATGGTTGTTCTTTTTAAAAAGACCATTTCTTCATTCTGCTGAATTAGCCTTTATCTAATCCCTTTTTATGAAAAGAATCAAATTCTTCGATCTTCTTCCACTGTCAGAGAGCTACATTCAAATGTAATATATAAGTATATACAACACTACTGGCCATAAACACAAGCACCCCATAAAGTTCTCAATAAAACTCGAATTAACGCCCAGCCCTGGTGGTCCCCACCAGCAGAAGTCATTATTAGGATGTCGAAGGAGTTATTCATTATAAACTCCTCAATAATAAGAAAACAGCTACATCGGACTTTTAAGTTCAACGATTGCAACAATTAAATGAACTTCTTGAAGAAATTTGTCCTTCACATGTCAACCGAAAGGGTTTCCACCTCTTTTATGACTATGAAACCCACACCTAGCACGTTTTAGCAAAGAAAGGATTATTGAGTTGGTTGATGTCATTCATTTTCCTATATATTTACCAGACTTTGCACAATGTGATTACGATTTAAGTGATTACAACATCACCTAAATGTTGTAGTTTCCTTTAATACAAAAGAATGGCAAAGGATATTAGATCCCTTGTTTGAGCATTATGAAAATATGGAAATTTACTTTGCTGACAATATTTTTATTATTTTTCATATTAAAAATGATTTTACTTTCCTTTTCAAAGAACGTGGTTAGAGTGACCTATTCTCCATTAGACAAGAACTAACGAAATTACACCCATAAATGTGAAAAATACTTTATTATTATTATTGATTGGAAAGAGAGTAAAATTTGCCTTTGTAAATTTCTGCATTCATATGAGGTTCTTTTTTAGGAAAAAATAGAGGAAAGTATTATGATAAACGAAAGAAAAAGCAAGACTGATTTAAATGATGAAAACCTTAAGGAATTGAGAAAAAAAGATAAAAGATTAACAAGACTCCTATTACAAAGGTGTTGGGGCCTAGGAAACTTTTCATAAACTTTGATTCAATAAGTTATTAAAATTTAAAGGAAAAACTCATAACTAACAACTTATCCAATTGCTGGGTGACTTAAACTTACCTAGATAAAGCTAGATTTAAATATGGAGACAAAATTTCAAATGGAACTTTAGACAAACACTGTCTGCTGACCAAAGGTCGCGTGCTCTCACTTATTCTGATTTATGACCTTATGACCTACATAACTTTCAAAAGATGCCAGAATAACCTTGGAAGAACCTTGTATATTCTGTCATTGATAGATGAATGTAAAACAATATTAGAGTTTCAAATTTCGTTAAAATCGGTCGAATAGTTACAATGTTAATAGCAAAAGTGTTAAAGCAAAATGGGGACCAACGGACCGACATAGTGAGATAGAGGTTCACACCCGACTAGAAAGAAACAAAATTTAGTCATTTCAACCTGAAATAATTTCTGTAGACCATAGAGAAGGACGAAAGGAGATGGTATATTGTTTTTAATATATTAAGATATCAGACCTTTGATCCTACCTGGCAGGTTTAGTATTTTAAGACCTCTTAAATAAGATCGATAAATCATACGATTGTCACCATGAGAGGCCTTTACGTATTTTTTGTCTGGTGGTAGAGGTTAAAAGCAATATGGTGGAAGTTATTTTCGTTAATATAAGAAGAGAACAAAGACGCACTTTATTTGCACGTAAATCACCTAATGCCTTGTATTGTTAATATCCATTCATCTCCTATCAAGACATAAAACAAAATATTTTCAGGTGAATTGCATATCTATTTGGTTGCATATTTCAATTTTACGGACTGAATTCTAGAACCCTTTAAACTAAAACAACTACATTCTATTTAGGTCTCGCTTATGCTTCCAAGGATGGTTAAATGTGATTAATAATGGTTGTCTTATTAACGGACTGAAAAGCTTTCCAAGAGTTCATTTACATTAGAATATGCAATCAAGAGAATGAAGTTTGCAGATTTAGACACAAATATTCACCAAAACTGATTGCGTAACTAAAAAAGAGATATATTTGATTTATCTATTCGAAAAAGATCAGAAAGCAATTCAATATTTACTATTGGTGACTTTTTCTCAAGCCTAAATTGGAAGTTAAATATTAACTAAAGCTCCAGGTATGGAAATGATTTAGAGTAACTTAAAATTCGCTTTAAAGAAATTTATCTTTCAAGCATTTAATTTTATCAAAATGTAAATACGGCGGTGTCTGAGCTACCATCGGTGATACAATCAAGACTTTTATTCAATGAAGAAAGAAAGAATGAAAGGAGAAATTAAAAGATAAGGTTACAAAAAAAGAATGTTTAATATGAAAAAAGATAAGATACCAAACATTGCCAACAGAAATTAACTGAGCATCAGATGATTGAATAAATCTTTGTATATTTGTCTTACGAGAACAGCAATTTGCCTTTCTATCTTAATCATTGAACTGAACAATGTATAGTTTGTTACAATTTTAACAGCCTATGTTTAACAGCTTATACACCTCCAATTCGTCCTTCTATTTTTACCTCATTACTTGACTTTCTTTGCATGCTAACTACTCTACCATTCTTCTCCTCATCACGCTCTTTTTAGAATTTTTTCTCCACAAAATTTATCTGTAAACATCCAAATCTTACTAAAACGACCTTTCCTTCATCTCGCCATCACCTTCTGAGTAACTGCTGTGTGTCATCATAGATCTAACTGGCTGCATCGTCTGACTGTGTGGAGAGAGCCGCGTTTACTCATTTCTTCAAGCAGATCTTATCTTAACTTGGTCAATTATATATTCTTACAAATGTATGGTATCCCGAAATGTAATCATTTTTCTTTCTTGCATATTTAATGTGTGCAGAAAAAAGTTAGAATAAAGATTGGTCCACCAAAGATTAATCTGCTATTTTGACTCCTAATCTCTTTCCATAACCCATTTGTCTGCGATCAAAGGATATGACATTTTCATGTTTGATTTGATATATCTTCAATCATGGTAAGAGGTGCAATTTAAGCGCACTTGGGTCACAAAGAGAGGCGAGTCTCTTTCCAACGGTTTCTTCTGCCGACCAACAGTGTTCGTAGCGGATTAAAACAAAGCTACGTTATCTCTCACCAACAGCGAAGTATATGAGAAAACACTTTTTAAACCATCCTGCCTGTATCTAAAAGTAGAGATAACAAAACAGTGTTCAAGTACCAAAATACGATTACAGCAATCGTAAATAATTGTTTTAACATTAGAATTACACAAATTTTCTTTATTACATTATAAAAAGAATACCACAAACAACGAAATTTGCAAAAGAGTTTTTAAAGAGACATAGGTAGAGAAAAGTAATTATCCAGAGAAGCTACAATATATTTTGCTCCACTTCCCCATAATGAAAAATGCAATTGACTCCTGATAAGATTTTAATGCATTCAAAGGACCATTGTAATTGTGTACTCGTATAAGCAAAAATATTCTAATTATTACTAAACGCTCGAATGCGTAGGGTAATATATTTCCCATTGCTTTGAATGTGAGGATTGTATCAATAAATTTCTCAATAACTCCTGCGTTTTCAAAATGGTTGTCTTACTTTATTCAAAATGTATTATAGGGGAAAAAGCTTTTGGCTTCCTCTCCCATTTTTTTCTTTTTGACACTTTTAATAATCAAAGTTTTGTATGCTTTGACTTCGATATTTTCAATTTAAGAGAGAAAAATAACATATATGATTAAAGTGGGACTTCGTACAAAGGCTAAAAATGTAAAAGAATGGTATAAAATAATGAATTCACTAAAAATAGAAGACAAAAAAAAATATTGGCGAAAAATTGATAGGCCTAGTTTTATCAAGAACGTGTAAAAATTGGGAGGGGGGGAAGATGATTGCTACTAGTAAAATTACTTCAGAAATTACTAAACAAATTTACAATATAGTTGGTGGAAGTTCATCAGGACAATTTGGGCAATATTGTAGGCAGCATGAAATGTGAAGTCAAATCGATCATTTATTATCATGAAACTAAATTTCGAATTTCATAATAAAATAAATTACTGTCTAAAAATAGAATTATATACTATAAAATATGTACTAAAAATGACTGTCGTGGTATAGCCGACTCTATAATATAATATTTATTATTAGTATAAAGGTGAAGAGATCAGGTTTTTAAAGCGAACCGTCCAATGACTCAACGCTACGTTGATGCGCGAATTAAAAAGGTCAGGTTGAGACGCGGGGTCACTACGCTTAACTAATCAGGTCGAGGTAGAAGTTAGTGAGATTTGAATAACGAGGCCGAGAGTGAAATTCAGGCTAATTAAGATAAACATAAGAAAATATAAATTTTATTTACAAATTAAAAATGATCAAAATTATATAAGGTTGGATAATGATTTATCGTTACCGGTGGGAAAGTCTAATTTCTATTAATTTGTTTGGAGCTACCTGCTTAGATACAAATGGGCTCATAAGATTAGAAAATTTAAAAGGGGCTTACGGATCGGAGGGCGATAGTGATTTTAAGGAGGCTTGAAGGAAAGTAGGGGCTCGGCGAGACGATCTTATCGGCGTCTTTAAAGGAGTGATCTTCATCAGGAGAAGAGTGGGAATAAAGGGTATGGTCGGCATCTTACTTCCAAAGCTATGAAGGCGTATGTTCTAACCTTAGCTGGGGCTCGAGGAGGATCTTGAATCCTTACGGATGCTCGAGAGAGGTATAGCTACCTCAGGGTAACTTAGACGGGGCTGGGTCTTCGAGGACTCGAAGGAGTAATCCGGCGCAGCTGCTTGAGAATACGCGAGGACAGAGGCTTCCGTTTGACCGTGGATACCTTAGCAGGGAAAGAGTGCCCAGCCTTCGGTTGGGTACATAAAAAAACACCGACTTGGGACGTGGGATGTCTTTTTGCGAGTCAGCCGTGTTCTTTACTACTGTTCCAATGTGGCTTCGGGGTTTAAATATAGAGAGTCTCCCCAAGCGGCAGATGTGAAATAACCCACACTTTGGGGAATTCCCATAGGGCAGATGAGGCGCCAAACTGTCAGCGCTAAACAGTTATTTTACGACCGCGTAGGTTATGTTCTCCACACCATACATGGGTCGTTCGATGGGCGTCGGGCCGATCTGGGCTTGCCTTGCCATGTGACTATCGGCTGCGTGGGGTCTGGCCAACCAGGCGGCCTCCAGCAACGTGCTAAGCATTAAAAAGAAGGGAACATAAGGGTATCCTTCTACAATGAGAGTAAAGAACTTGTAAATTAAAATGCTGTTAATAATGACAGTGCATTTAGGTTTTCACGATTGGCGAATAGATATAGAGGATTGTTCATAATTTTTTCCGATAAATAATATTTAAGCGCTATTTCCCGCCTTGCCTACTCATAACGTTAAATGAATCAACCGAATTTCTGTTGCATGAGAAAATACAACCTACGCATATCGTTATATATTGAATATATCAACTCACCTATCAATAGAGACTTCGTAATCACAAGAAAATCTGCATTTATTTTTTTAACAGACAAGAATTTGTATGCAATCCTGTATAAGGGTAAAATATTCATTGAGCGACTCGCCATTCAATTGATATAAAAGCCCGAGAAACGAATCTTAAAAGGGAGTCCGAAGAAAAGGAAATTGTATTTATTGGAAAGGACGATTGAATGTATAAATAATCTACGGTTTTAAAATACTGATATTATTTGAAATTATCGAAATTAAAACTTTAATTTTTGGCTCAACGAATGCAAACGGAATGAGCGGGAGATAAGCATAGCAACAATTGAATGATATTCAGAAAAAAGTTTCCTCTTACAAATATTTTAGTGTAAAGTTCACCTAATTCTTGTTACTGGCAAATCTATAAATGGTTTCATAGAGCCTGGTTAATCATTTCCAAAGTTTATATATTATGAAAATTGCTATGATTTAAAGGCATGGTGCATAATATCTTTGTTTAATTGTTTATTAAGAACTGTGCATCAGCAACGCCAATCAAATTCACCCATCGTGCATTGAACGAAGAATAGACAAGACACAATTCACCATCTTATTAAGCGCAAAATATTTATATAAATGGTGTCCAATAAATATGAAAGCACAAGTCAAATTCAATATTATAATAAAATTTAATCCGACGTAAAATAATATAATCAAAAAGAATGAAAAAATAAGGATAAAATCTCTTTCATTTATTATTTTACAAGTAATATTAAATAGAAAATGCATTTCCAAAATATTACATTCTATTTAATTTAAATATTAATAGATATCGTCGTGGAAGTGATCTTCACCATCTGGGATGCTAAGCTTGATGCACTTTGCAACATTCAGCGAATGACCCGAAGCATTATGACCAAATTTATGATCCCCTATTTCTTCTGTAGTCTTTTCTTAAATTTTTATTGAATAAATTCCTCTTATAGCATACCCCCCCTCAAAAAAAGAACTGAAGAGTGTTAAGTCACCGGGAAGACCAGTACGTATATCTTTTCCTTTATCCTACTGCAAAAAAGAAGTCAAGGTGGGGATAAGGTCTTGTGAACAGATAGATCGTTGTAATATTAACCTTTACCTGACTTTAGGGACACCCTGTACTATCAAAGGAATATCTTTTACAATTCCCAACATAAATACTTGTAATTCTTGATTTTTCTCGAGAAAATAACTGGTCGGTATAAAAAAAAAAAAACACAGGTGCTTTCCACGCGGACGGTCAAAGGGGTACAAATTTAAAGGGAAATCCTGACCTGAATCTAACAGGTGTACACAGCTAAGGCTGACTGAGCTGAGTATATGTATATTAAAAAAAAGAATGTAATTTATTAAATTCGCTACATTGACCACAAGAAAATTAAAAAACTGAATTAGTTGACATTCACAGTTAATATTTGATTATAGGCCCACTTGTTTTGATTAATTACAGATAAAAAAATGCTACGAATCATGGAACAAAAAAACAAACGACATACATACATGATAACAAATAAATAGTTAACCAAAATACTTACAGATAAATGGAAAATGGACCTGAATTCTATAGATGGAAATATATACACATGCAACATTTGGCATCAAGAGAGTACACATTTAAGTATACAGAAATTCCTTACATTACAAAGACAGGTTCTTTTTTTCTAACCTATGTACAATCTACATGGCCGAGAAAAAATATACAGACAAAGACAATGGGGCTGTTCCCTAATATACAATTAACCGGGGTTAGTCCCCAAGGGTTAACGGCTGAAACTATCTTCTAAACAACTGTCTGATCCCTTAACCCATTAATGCCGAACGGTAACTATTGTTACCAGTGTGAATAAATGTATATATATCTTCAGAAAGTTGGAGAAAAATCATTTTAAAGCGTTTATAAGTTTGAAACAACTTTGAGCACGAGTAGAAGCGGATATATAAGCATTCGACAGCATGAGTCACATTCAGTCGTCCTTGAAAGTTCAGAGGAGGTGGATGTCATTCGCGATGGCTCGACACACGATTAAAAACCCGTAAGTATCTTTATTTTAGTTTTATATTTCTTTACTCGCGTGTACTTGATTTATTAGCTTAAAGATGGTTCTGTCACATAAAAATATAATATAGTATGTCTTCATTCTAGATATCTTTATATAGAGAGATATATTTACAATGGTAACAAAAGTTACCGCTCGGCTGTGGTAGTATATAATGGTGGATAATGTACAGAATACGATTGTAGCCTTTTTTCAGCGCATTTGAACAGCGCTTTATATAAATTTTAAAATTAATTATTTTCTATACATTATATAACTACTATAATATCACATTTGATACGAACGACTACGTATATATTTTGTATATATCTTGATAGCCGTTTTGAAATGGGAAAATTCAAATGGTTAAAACATTTTTTACGCCATTTGGAGTAATAGAAATTAAAGAGGCCTAGCTATTTTAAGTTTTATTTTTACTTGTTCTTTATTTTTAAAATAAAATGTTAATTAGTTTTTCAATTTTTAGGATGAAATTAAATGAAATTCACGATGCATTGTTGGAAGAAAATGATAACCAGCACGTGTTTGTTGGAATTGAGCCACCAACTGAGGATGCGACAGCTGAAACCGACTGTGATTCTGACTGCTCTGACGACGAGGTTTCCTGTGACCCTGATCATCTACCGAGAAGAATTCTTCTTACAAGTGTAATTTTGCCACCTGAGGAGCAACGACAAGACGTCGAAAGCCAACCTTCAACTTCCTCTGCTCTTCCAGCACCGAAACGACGAAAAGTAACCAATGTTTGGCATAAAAATAAAGCAAAAGTCATAGATACGGTAAGTGATTATGAACCTTGTATATCAAATAGTGAAACGGAAGACATCCAGAATATATTAGAATTCATTGGGCAATGTTGGACCGAGGATTGGCTGGAGTACATTTGTCACCAAAGCAAACTTTATGCCCAACAAAAATCACTCCAACACGACTGCCTAACTCCAGACAATTTAAGAGTTTTGTTCGGAATTCTTATTCTTTCCGGATATAATAGATTGCCAAATAGAAGGTTATATTGGACCCAAATGGAAGATGTGCAGAATACGTTAGTAGTAAACTCAATGAGGAGAGACACATTCGATCAAATAATGAGGTGTCTTCATTTCGCTGATAATATGTTAATTGATGGGGATCGGTTTTACAAAGTGAGGCCTATTTTCGAGCATCTAAATCGAACAAATAAAATCAATAAAACAGAAGAGTTCATCAGCGTTGATGAGATCATGGTGCCGTATTACGGGCGACACGGCGACAAGCAGTTTATAAGAGGGAAACCGGTTAGGTTTGGTTTCAAGCTTTGGGCGAGTTGTACATCCGATGGCACTCTTCTTCATGTGGAGCCTTACTGTGGCTCTCACACGAAAGTTCCAGATCATGGGCTTGGGCATGGACCCAATGTAGTTATGGAAATGATAAATAAAACGGATTTGATAAAAGGGCAACATGTCATCTGTGACAATTATTTTGGCTCAATTTCGCTTCTAAAAGAACTGTCTAATAAAGGAATCGCTGCTACGTCAACACTTCGAGAAGATCGCCTCGGAGGAGCTCCATTGCCGCAAAGAAAACTCATTGAGAAAAAAAAACGTGGTTACATGGAAGAGGCATTTACCGAATGTGTGTCAGTTGTCAAATGGAAGGATAACAAAGTACTCAGTGTAGGGTCAAATAAGCTAAGAGCTGATCCGATTCAAACAGCCAAGAGGTGGGACCGAATTGCGAAAAAACATGTTCAAATTGATGTCCCGAATTCTGTGAATGTGTATAATAAACATATGGGAGGGATTGATATTTTTAATCAGCAAATATCTGTGTATCGTATTCGAATCCGATCTAAAAAGTGGTGGTGGCCTTTATTCGCTTGGAGTTTGAATGCGCAGGTGGTAAATGCATGGATGCGGTATCGAAAGATAAAAGCTGCAGTAAGTCTGCTGGATTTTTCAAGGAATTTAGTTATTTCTTTGCTGAAAACATACGGTGTTGGACGAAAACAACCAGGACCAAGATGGCATCCATCTAACACGATTGAAAACACAGTAAGATTCAATCAACAACAGCACTGGACAGCAAAAGGGCAACAACAACGCTGCAGGTGCCGAGAATGTGGTCGTCGGACAGTATACATTTGCAAAATGTGTAACTTACCGATCCACCCAGAATGTATGGAGGCATTTCATACAAAGAAATGAACCGTATACTAATTTAGATTTGCCGTTAACTGTTTTATTTTTCATTTGATTAATTATCACAAAAGGTTACAGTAATCAAATTTAGTTATAAGGAACTTATATTTCAAAATCGAATATTTTGTTACGTTAATGCCGAGTGGTTACAAAAGTTACCAGGCTGTATTTTCTGCATTTCTGAATAAATGTCGATGTTAAACATATTATTGTGTTATTAATACCTACATTAACTATTTCCAAAGAAAAAAACTTATAAACTACCTTCAGATAATTTTCGGCATTAATGGGTTAATTAATGTAAAATATTTTGAACTGGTATTCCTGTAGGAGTAAGCTCCAGTGCATGATGCGTCCGTTAGTATTCTTGACATTACGTAGATACGCAAGAGGGCGGTAGTCCGTACTTTATAATTACGGTAGGCCGTTACCAAGCCAAAGAGGAACATACAGAACTGCATTAGGCCTTTATCGGTTGGAAATACTATATATTTTCATACTCTGTTTATAAGAGGGATCTGATAATGTGCCTTGAAAAGATCGACCTCAGTGATGAACTTCTCTTCTTCGAAAAGGTGGAAGTTCTGGTCTATTAAGGGAATTGGTTCAGTATTAAAGAAGGTCACGGAATTAAGGTTTCGAAAATCTATGCACATACGGTACGTACTATCATACTTCCGTATCATCACTATAGGGAAGCAATAACTTTAATTGGAGGTGTTGATGATATTAGAATTAATCAATTTTTAAACCTCTGGGTTAAATGCTTCCCTCAAGTGAAAAGAGAGTGGATACGGCTTGTAACGGATGTGTTCTTGAGTGGTAAGCGTAATGTCGTGCTCAGATTGTGTGGCATTACCGGTGACTTTTGAGATTACGTCTCAAATCTACTTAACATCTGCTGCAGCTGACTAGTTTGTTCAAGAGTCAGCCTGGCCTCAACGTCTATGCCAGTGAGTGGTAATTCAGGTTCGCCAGGCAAAGTAGGGAGAGGATAATCCTTATCCTGCTCCACACACACGACCTGTATTACTATCAGTGAATCCCTGCGCTGATCAGTCTCCATAGTTGAATCTTCATCGAATAAAGTCTCAATTAATTCTTAGCGAATACTGTTTGCGACGGAGAGAAAAGAGGTGGTAAAAGAGGTTTTTACCATCAGCAATTTTCAAATATTTGGGGCAAAATAGCCAGAAGGTAAAGGTTCTTGGGCAGTTTTACGAACGGGTGCAACGTAATGAAGTGGAACAGCTAGAAAATGAACCTCGGTGTTATTACCATCCGAGCAAGCGCGGTACAAGAGGCCTTCTTTCACGGGGTAATAGGGATTTTTGTGGCCGTGGACAGAATCTTGCTCGTGGCTCCGAGCTTTGTTCCGAAAGGGAAAGAATGGTCTCACACTCCTTCTGGTCTCGAGCAAATTGTTCGCTCATGATGCCGCTGATATCAGAATCACAGAGGGCTTCAATGGGAGCTGGCGTCTAAGATTCCCTCTTTGCCTGAGCTTGCGTGACACCGGGCTCAACCTCTGGGTTGAAGGACACTTGAAAACATTGTCCGACAAAAAACGAACAAAATTCATAGGGGCTGAAACCACTTGAGCCCAGTCGATGAAATACTGGCATTCCAGTTGACAATTCACAATGGGGAAGCGGTTCGCGCCTACTAGGTAGTCATGGACTACGGCGAACCTTTTTTAGTCAGGGGCAATTGGGAAAAGAAGCTGCACCCTGTATTGTGAACGAGGGTTGAGAGCCATTCACGGCTCCATTTTTTAATTTAAAACCTCCTTGCGAATTTTCATCAAAAAGAAAATTCACCAGATATCCGGGAGAGCTCGAAGACGAGAGACGAGCAGGGGTTTCAGAATGAGATGATGGAGGACCGGGAGCGGCGCTCACTAGGTGAACTTGGCGAACGGGGTTATTCCGAAACTGGAAGTTCTTGGGTCATTTCCTACGTACGTGTATTTCTACTCCGCACATTAAACCAACTCTCGGGCTCGTGGAGAAGGACAATGTAAGAGGATTAGTAATGAGCGGTTTAATATCCCGGGGTTCCGATACGTGAAAACTTCTGAGTTAGATGAGACCGATACCTTGAAAAGCTTATGGGAGTTAAGAGGAGGAAACCCAGGATTACAAATTTTGGACTTCAGGATGAAGGAGGAGAGTTCTTATTGTCGTTCCGGTACATATTATAGATTGCCGCGTAGAGATTTGCATCTAAAATACTATAGAGGAATTGCAACATGGAGCCTCGCGGAGGGCCAGGCGGACTTATACATTAAAGTCACCCACCCCTTGTGGAGAAAGCTGGAGAAGCGAGTCCCATGAGGAGACTCGTGGTAATGGTAGCCGGCGAATAACAGTAACTGCCTACCCTGTTTGATCTCCCCACCGCATAGGTAATTTGAGCGAAGGAAACAACCAAACGCCATTAAACGACGCTCAGAAGATCCAATTACCTACAAGATCCGTAGGCCCATGGTCATATTACCAAAAAGCGGTGCCAAGCAAAAGGCACGCCAAGGAGGGTGGCAGTTGGGGGCGGGGATCTCTAATTAACAAGCCGTCTTTGGAACCTTATTGCCAACCTCTTTACTCTTCGCTCTTCCAGATGCGACCTCACCACTCGCGCTTTCCTCTGCGGCCTCTCCCCTTTTCCCCTTAGATGGAGAGGTGGTTCGCCTATGAATAAGCCCCTGAAGGAGAGAGAAAAGAGTTTTATTCGGTGAGAACGACATAGGATCAGTACGTCAAGATCGATCCTTCAGCCAGTCAAGATTATTCGAGGAGAGAGGAGAAAGAATCATATTGAGAACTTCGATCCTTTCTCCCCCCCCCCCCCCACCATTGCCAAATTAACATAAATCGTTAAGTTTTGTATCGGTACCATACCGAATAATCCTTTATAGACTTAGAAGAAGTCTAACTGGAGAAAACAAAAACCGCTCACACTCGAGTGACTCTCATAGCTCAAGATCCGTAAGAGTGAAAGGAGAAAAACCAAGCCACAACGAGGTTCCCTTTGTTAATTACGGTAGAAATCCCCTCGTATACCCCAAAACTAGTTGGACACCCGGCGTTAAAGAATAAGACACAAAAAGGCTTCAAAATTACACAGAAGAGGACTCTTTGAGTGAGGATCACCGATACTCTCTCCGTCTTCTCACTGTAACCGGAGGTAAAGTTGCAATAATAAGTTGACATCGCCTACCCTCTCTTCCTCCATCCCATCTCGACGAAATTCTAACATCCGTCAACCCTACTCTCCGAAGCGCGGGAAAAGCCCTCCAGCGACATCCGGCAACCCCTGATTTCTTCTGTCATGTAAGTTAGAAAGAACATATATATTCATATTGCGATAGTATGAGTTTATTACGTTTCACGATATAATGGAAGTAGAAACAATTGTGCGTGAACCCCTGTCATATTTACTAGTAGAAGAGAGTAATTTAATCTAATGTTTAACGCTAATCTAAAAGTAAAAGACCTCGATAAAATCACTAATCTGCAATCGGTGTGTTTCCGTGTAGCCTTTGTTTATTTATGTCTTTAAGAGATATTGTAATAGACCCAGTTGCCAACCAGTTTGGTCTCGGTTAGCTTAGTAGGAGGATATAAATGTGTGTACTGTTTTTTTTGTCATAGTTAATTGTTAAATTTAAAATATATGTTTATTTTGGAGATATTTTCTCTGCGTTTCTTAATATCCTTACGCGTTCGAAGCTGCTCTTCCTTAAAAACAACAAAAAATAGCCTTCTTAGACAAAAGTATAATTAAAAAAAAGTATATCACGATCTTTAGGTATACTTTGACAAAAGTGGTTTCAGGTCGGTAGGTTTTTATTAGAAAGAACCCGCCAGCGTCTAATTAAGGGAGAGCCAACACGTAAAAGGAATACCAGGAATAATGGAATAATTGACGAGAGGAAAATTGGTAAAGTTAGGGGTTGAAACAATCTGTAGGTAATTGTTAGGCCAAGTGGTAAATTTCTTGTCGGAGTGGTATTGCAATCAGCATAGTAGTGGGATTAAGAGTAAGCTAGGCTGCGCGCTACCTGGTGAGTGGCGGCATAAATAACTGAGAGTACCACAAGGAAAAATCGAAGGACGAACACAAAATGGATCCGGTCGAAAGATTTTACCAACAATCCCAAATTCTGGGACTTGAAGGAAAAGATACGGATGAGAATAAAAACAGAAGAAGTAGAAGAAATAATACAGTTTGTTAGATTAATGTAAGTAAAAAGAAGAGAGTGGAAAATAGAAGATGAAGAAATAAAGATACGGATGGACAGAAAATTAGAAGAAGAAAGAATACAGCGGAAAACAAAAGTAGAAGGAAGAAAAATACAGAGAGGAAGTAAAACAAACGAGAGAATAATACTGTTGAAAACAGAAGCAGATGAATTAAGAATAAGGAGGAAAAGGAAAGATAAAGAAAGGAAAATAAAGATGAAAAGAGAATATGATGAAAAAAAATATAGATAAAATTAGAAGATGAAGAAAGAGGAAGCCGCCGGGAAAGTGAACTAGCGAAACCGGAAAGAGAAGCTAAGGAAAAAAGAATGAAGAGCGAAAAAGAATGAAAAGAGAGAAATATAATGATAAGAAAAAAGTAGATGAAAGAAGAATACCAAGAGAAAGAAAACTTGTTCAAGCCGAAAGAGAAGAGAGATAAGAAAAAGAAAGAATGCTGCCACTCGAAAGTGAATCTATCGAGAACCAGATGGAGGTCGAGGAAGCTTTATTCGGCCTGGACAAGGAAAGGATCTATGAATTCCTAGCCATAGGGGGTAACGATGGAAGAAGAAGTAAGTAGGGATGAGGTACCAGCAGGAGTACCTACGAAAGTACCTACAAGTAGAAACCAGCTAAATGTGGTGACAATAAAGGAAGATAGAAGTGTCAAGGTGGTACACCCATGTAAACCGATTTAAAGGTTAGACGCGGATTATGAGTACCCCCTACCCCTAGTAGTCTCCACCATGAACGGAATGGCCACGGAGTTAACATTAAAAACTCAGTTCGCCGTGAGAACCACGCCCATTAACTATCTCTTAGCGGAACTGTTCACCGAACCCGTGGGAGCGAACCCAGACTTGATCTTCCAGTGTATATTGATAAAGAAGGATTATGGGACTCATGCTCCCAACAATTATTCCCCACTGAAACAGGCCCCAGTAAGAAAAATTATTTCCGAACAAATTAGATCGAACCCAAACTCTATCTCCCAAGGTACTTTGTTAAAGGAGGACTATGAGTTCTTCGTTCCCATCAATTATGCCCCACTGCAATAGGACGCGCTAGGCATAAGGTTCAGTTTAAACTTAGTCAAGTATCATAAGAAGGGTAATTCGAGTAGATTGAAATATGACTACCATATAGCGACATACTTGGGTGACTCAATAACCCGAACGGCTGACTCAGACGTAGCTAAGTAATGGTATTAGCGCACCATTTTAATATTACGTATATAAAAGGGTCCAACAATTGTATGACCGAATCGTTAAGTCGGAAACCTATCGACGATTAAGGAGCATGCCGCCTATTGTTTTATAGTAAGTGTCAAGTTAATAGTAATCGTTAGAATTGTAGTTATGAAGGAACGAGTGATCCCCTCGTTGCAGATAAGAATATCGTAAGTTGGAACATTAATATAGGCATTGATGTAAGAACAGGTGAAACGTTATCGAGACATTCCAGAGTGAACGCGATGTTATTGTATAATATAGTGTTCAGTAAGTTATCTATGTATATTATTGTAATTGTCGGACAGGAATACCCCCCAGTAATATCTTTAGGAGGGAGGTAACGGTAGAGGAATGGCAATATAAAGCTTCCGGAAGGCCAGACGGACTTATACATTAAAGTGACCTCCCCCTTGTGGAGAAAGCCGGAGAGGCGAGCCCCATGGGGAGACTCGTGGGAACGGTGGCTGGTGAATAACAGTAACTGCCTACCCTGTTTGATTTCCCCGCCGCATAGGTAGTTGGAGCGATCATCTGTGTTAAAGAAACAACCAAAGGCCCTTAAACGACGCTCAAAAGATCTAATTACCTACGAGATCCGTAGGCCCATGGTTATATCACCAAAAAGCGGTGCCAAGCAAAAGGCAAGCGAAGCAGGATGGCGGTTGGGGGGGAGGCTCTCTAGTTAACAGGTCGACTTGGGCACCTCATTGCCAACCTCTTCACTCCTCGCTCTCCAAGATGCAACCTCACCACTCGCGCTCCCCTCTGCGGCCTCGCCCCTTCCCCCTTAAATGGAGTGGTAGTCTGCCTATAAATAAGCCTCTGATGGTACGAGAAAAAAGTTTTATTTGGTGAGAACGACAACGGATCAGTTCGTGAAGATCGATCTTTCAGCTAGTCAAGATTATTCGTTGAGAATGACATAGGATCATTTCGTGAAGATCGATCCTTCAGCTAGTCAAGATTATTCGAGGAGAGACGTTAAAGGATCAGATTTAGAAGATCGATCTTCAAGTTTTGTATTGGTGCCATATCGAAGAATCTTTTACAGTCTCAGAAGAATTCTGACTGGAAAAAAAAACCTCGCTCACACTCGAGTGACTCTCACAGCTCAAGCTCCGTAAGAGTGAGATGAGAAAAACCAAGCCCCAAAGAGGTTCCCTTTATTAATTTCGGTAGAAATCTTCTCGTATACCCCTAAATTAGTTGGACACCCGGCTTAAAGAATAAGATACAAAGAGCCTTTAAGATTATCCAAAAGAGGACTCTTTAAGCGAGAAGCCCCGTAACTCTCTCCGTTTTCTTAACGTAAGCGGAGGCAAAGTCACAATAATAAGTTAACCTCTCCAACCCTCTCTACCTCCATTCCATTTTGACGAAATTCTAACATCGGCCAATTCCACTCTCCGAAGAGCGAGAAAAGCCCTCCAGCCACCTCCGGCAACCCCCGATCCCTTTAATCAAGTAAGTTAGAAAGAACATTTATATTCATATTGCGATAGTATGAGTTTATTACGTTTCACGATTTAACAGGAGTAGAAAAAATTGTTCGTGAACTCCTGTCATATTTACTAGTATAAGAGAGTAATTTAATCTAATTTTTATCGCTATTTAAAAGGGGTAAGATGAAATAACTAATCGGGAATTTGTGTATTTACGTACAGCCTATTTGTTTATTTATGTCTTTAAGAGATAGTGCAATAGGCCCAGTTGCCAACAGGTTTGGTCGCGGTTAGCTTAGTAGGAGGATATAAATCTGTTTACTCATTTTGTCATAGTTAATTGTTACATTTAAAATATATGTTTATTTGGGGATATTTCCTCTGCGTTTCTCAATATCCTTACGTGTTCGACGCGGCTCTTCCCTAAAGACAACAAAAAATAGCATTCTTAGACAAAAGTATACTTAAAAAAAAAGTATATCACGATCTAAATGTATATTTCTAAAAATACATTCTTTAAAGGTGTAGCAGCTACGGTCCTTCACGAATGAGCGGATTTCTGAATGCAGATAAGCCACTAACAGCTCCTCTAGAACAAAATCCACTAAGGACTTAGAATTATGGGCGATCTTGGAAGCGTCCAATCAAAAATTAAAATTTTGCTGCATGGTATAACCAAACTGACGGAACTGACGGACCTTCTGATTTGTAGGAACTTGAACATGACGAAATTTAGAAAGATAAAAAACAGGGGTCGTTATAAAACGCCAAAAGATCAGATTTGAGGGAGGAATAGTCAATCTTCGCTTCCAATGGAAGAGAAATGAAAATGTCACGGAGCTTGGAACTGAGAAAGGGGAGGAGTTTGGCGACACCGTGTGCCTCCATGTCCAAATGATTGACTTCGAAGATCTTCTCGAAGTGGGTGAGGTAAGATCCGAAGTCCTCACCTTCCTTGCATATGGGGTGATTGACTAACGCGATCTAGAGGGTTTCCGTATGCTATTTAATCGACAGTTTCTCAAACCGTGCGCGATTTAGTTCCAGTTCGTACTGTTGGACTCTCTCTCCCTCTTCAATCTCTTTAATTTTGTTCTCTCATTTCTGTTCTTTCTTCTTGAGCTCTACTCACAGCTCTCTCTCTCTTTCTCTCTTCTTCATCCTATGCTCTTCTCTCGGCTCTCTCCTTCCTTTTCTATTCTTGTTTATAAAAGGGAAGATCTTGTTCCTTTTAGGCCAAGGGATTCTCCTTGTAATTTAAATTTTTCGAAGAACGACATCTTGTGCGCAATTATGGATTTTCTATCACCAGAAAGGAAGTTCAATTGACCGCAAGCACGCGACGGAGTTAAAGACCTGGATTAACGCAAAATACGAACACGAAAAGAATATGCCCCAATTAAATTCGTGACCCTTGCTCTACTAAATATATCCCAAACTACAAAAAATGCACTCTAATCAAAATTGAACCTTCACGTGTTAAGAAGGGCTACAAAAAAGTTAAGAACCCGATCGGGGATTAAAATGATCAGAGAGATGCTCAGTTTCCAATAATTTGACCAAATAACTTGGACGATAGTCAGCCTTAGGAAAATACAACGAAATAGAAGGAACTTTTTAAAAGACCTCTTTAAAGACCTTTTAAAACCTTGCTAAAACTGATACCAATTTTTATAAAATAGCTATAATTACTATATTTATCGTTGTAGAGTAATTATATCTATCTATATATACATATACATTGACCGGCTTGCCGGCCAGTTGGCGGGATGAGATAATGATTGCGGGGATAAAATCATCCCCACCACCACGCGGGTATAAAAGATCAAAGTAAGTGAGACTCAGATTAGGCTTAAAGACTTAGTTACGGCTGAGTAAAGTTCAAGTTAATTAAAGAGTATGACTACAATAATATTGAATAACATAAAAGGAAATATTAAATATTTACAAAAGTAGGTCTAAATAAAAATATTTGGTCATATGAAAAATGACACTCGGCTGTTGGTCGAAGGGGATACGACAAAGGGATGATAGAGGGTTATTGACCTGACTCGGATCAGAGCCTCTAAAACGAGGCTACGTTAAGCCGAAATATAAACAAAGATTTTGATATTGTATGACCGGCTTATAATAATACCCATGGGCAACGGTGGCTTGTAATACGGAAGCTTGATGCGTCATGGGGTAAAGCAATTCGGCAAGGTGAGAATTGCAAAATGAACAGGTTTTACATAATAGTTCTTGTTGAGGGAGTACTTGCGCGAATCCCCGAAAGAACGGCCGTTGTAGGAGCTTGCCAATTGTCTGGAGCAGAGTCTAACAGGTGGAGGAGTTCTAGCCTTGGGTGCTCAAAATATATCAAGGAGGGAGCCGAATCGAGAATCCTGACCTGTCTTCGTGTGTAGGGCGAGTGAGTACTGAATCGATCTACTCAAACCTTCGGTTAAATAGGGGTTGACGAGGCAGAGAAATTGCCTCTGGCCATGGTGCGCTCTCCTTAGACAAACATGGGGCTCGAAAGAGGGCCGGCTTCCAGCCGAGGAATTATAGATAAAGAGGCCTTGGAATATGCTTTCGATTTATTTCTCGCTTCGAGGGTAGGGATTGAAAGATGAAATAGCCTCAAGCGCAGGGGATAGGTCTCCTTGAATAAATACAGCGCTGCTCTTAATAAAGCCGCATTGACCCGATTTCAACCTCTTTAAACTTCGTTTCTCACGCTCTTTGTTTCGAGGCTAAAGACATCTGTATCTCTAAGGGTCCGAGATGGACCTCAAGGGTCAAATTCTTCCAAATATACTTTCATACAAATTTTTTTTTCATTAATGTTCATTCTGTTAAAGAATCCTTTGTTATTTCCTTGATAATTACTAAATACTGAAGTGCTAGATTGATCAGAATTTGCTAATTGTAAGTTTCCGATTTTTTGCTCAGCTGCTGATGCATACTCAACCTTAGAATCAGGTTGGCTTCCTGTGGCATTTTTAGTATACTGCGCTGAACAATGCTTACATAGATAAACATTTTTCATTTTTTTACTGCAGTGAAATGCTTCCATACATCTCTTCACTCGTGATATTCTGAAAAAAAACAGAAGATCTCAGATTACCGACAAACTATAGCCAGTAAAAGTTTGTGCCTTCACCTCTGTATTTGTTTATTTTAAGGGAAAGGAGGATACTGAAGAAGAAAACAACCTTCTCCCTGGCAAGCCTCAATAGCAAACATTTCTTGAATTAGCTATAGTCTATGACCGTAAATCTTAACTCATATTCGCAATATATCCTACACAAGCCAAACTTTTATTATCATAACATAAGCTCACCAAAAGTTTCCCTTCTAATATAGTTTCGTGATTATGTCATTGACAACCTCATAAACCATCAGATGAATTAGCTAAAGCTAGAGAGGAAGTTAATAAAATATGGGTGAGGAGAAATATAGAATAGAATTTAGCGAACTCGTCCAGAATTTCTGAATATCATACTCCAAACATGGTCTCATACATCTCTTGCTGTAACTTCATAAAATATTTATGCTTTGCTTAGGTGAGTGGCAGCACAAAAAGTATTAATAATGTACTCTCTCTTTTCAAATTTATCTACTTATTTCTTCTGTCTACACTTGTAAAATTTAGGATGTTTTAGTTCGGACTTTTCGATAAAAATGATTTTTTTTTTTCGAAATTTTTCAAAGGCTCATGGTTACCACAATGTGAATAACTATGTTTCAGTTAAAAATAGCAGATACTGGTGTCATAATCTATCCGCATAGATTACCAAAACAATCTGAATTTTTCCCGTAAATTACAAAGCTAATTTTCTATTTTGTTTCGTGTACTTACTAGAACATATATTTTGTTTCAGTAGCAAGGTTTGGTGTTCCTTTTGGTTCAAACAATCTTTATGGGCACTTCAGGGCAAAAAGTCATCAAGTCGATAAGCAATTTCGAGCAATTCTAATTAACATATCAGAAATCAGTTTCTTCAAGAGTTGGTACCAATGTTAATCCACATTTTAATATTCCATAATCATTTTTTATATTTTTTTTACTATGGTAGCAGCAGAATTTTACTTAGTAGGACAGCATTTGGGGGCAGTAAGTTCCATAGCTATTTATTTAAACTATAAACTAGGTGATCGTATTGCTTTATTAGCAATTCTTCCTCTAGTCGACACGGGTCAGGGACGAAAAGTGATTGTTAGAAAGGGAAACACACTGGTAAAGAAATACAAAATACGTAAATGTCTATTATTGTGTTGGCATGCATCTAGTGAAATCTCAGGTTGAGTGAGTGGTCAGTTGTTTCCCCAAAATACATATTCTCAAAGCATGTGGGATCGATATTATAATGTGACGTTGACTTCAAGTACTTCCTTCAAACGGACCTAGTATTCAACATTATGCTTATTCACATTTTCATCACTAAAAAAAATATGACTCGTCACCGATCACAACATTCTCCAAAAAACGAACATGTTGATTGAGAAGCCATTTGACAAATCTCATATTGCCGAGGGCAATTGGTAAAGATGAGCTCATGCTGCAAAGCATCTAATGAGGATGTCATTTTGAGAATGTTAACAATAAGTTTAAATCTTGATTTTGACATTTTCATTCAATTTCTTATGGCAGGTAAATTTGAATTTTAAAAAAGTTATCTTCTAAAAAATTACCTCATTTTTCGATTCTTATACTCTTACCTTGAACAGATTTACCTGTGTTTAAATTTCTACTACTCCCCTCTGCTTTGTCCGCATATCTTAGCATTGTTCCAAATAGTAGATTAAGTTAGAAACTGACTATTATTATAACATAACCTAAGTAAATCTTGTAACTTTGTAATTCTTTTAGTGTTTAGCAAGCTTGTAACAAAGCTTATTATTTGTCCTTCAGTTTAAGTGCATAGTGGCCATTGCATGGGGTTATATTTCAATTCTTTATGTAAATAAACTTGTTATCATGGCTAGCTAACTCATCGGCTAGTAACTACGAAGTTTTTCATTAATTGTCTTACCTTACGCAAACGTAGTTTTGGTTAGCTTCACTTACATCAATGCAGCTTTACAATTTATAAATAGGTATTTAATAAGTAAAACCACGTTTGCACAAATTAAATATTACAAATACTTTTTTAATTATAATGAATTAAATTTAAAGCGCCTTTTTTTGATCCCCCTTGTATATTTAAAAGAAAATATCTAAATAGGTATTGGGTAAATCTAGCTCCAACCCAGCAGCTTAAGGAAGGATTGATTCCTAAGACAAGCAAACTCACGTTGCCAATGTAGCGCAATAAGGCCATATTTAATTTTCGCTTTATAAATGAGGTTTTGCATCTTCCAGATGATTCGGTATGGAATGTAGTAATTTTTAACTCAAATTTAATCAGAGAAGTGATTAAACACTCCCATAATACTTGAATATAACACTTATATTCAAATCTAAATTCTCTATTCTTTTAATAAAGAGTGATGCATAAAATGTGGCAAAGTACTCTATTTTATATGAGTAGGGACGAGTACTCTTTTTATTTTCAAGAAAATCCTGGAAGAAAGTGAAACATTGATACTTTTCCCATTTTTTTAATTATAGAGGAGCTAATAAAGTTTTGAATTTATACTCGTACTTTCACTTCTACCAGTAATGAAGAACACATTGATACAGACATTTATTTTTCTCAAACACAATAAAATGGAAGAATGCATATTAGAAAAATATGCATGATTAAGTAACTTGTAGCAAGAGCCAGATTTAAGCCACACTATGTATTTGGGGAGCTTCATCTTTCAAAAGAATCAGTAAATGATGATAGAACTAACACAGATTTGAATTCTTTCGATTCTCTGCTGATTCCCTAAAGAGACCAAAGAGATTTAAATTTTGTGATGTAAATGGATGTTCTTTGGAGGCACATGACTGAAAAGTTCCGGAAAGTTGTAAGTATTATACAGCTTCCTCGCATTTCAATCTATTCTCTAGACTCCTCTAGCTACCTTCCATATACTTTCATTTCAATCTACATTCATTTTCATTATGTACTTTTTTCTCCAACCTTTCTAAAATACAAATTTCTTAGGCTGGTTTTAAGTTTCCTATAAAAAATAGTAAAGTAAACCAAAATGTTTGGACACAATACAAGAATCTAAATCAAATGTTATGAATCTGCCACGCAGTAAATCGAAACGGTTCAGTACTTCAACAACAAAGGAGAAATATAAAGTATGGAGTATTTATAGACACCGGAATATCCTAGTTATTGAATTGTTAGTCAAACTATTAAGGCCATTTCTAACTGATTGTATTAAGATGTGAAGAAAAGTAGCGAAGTTAGGAAATATGAAACTGTGCGGAGTATACCAAATAAGTATCTCCCTACGCGACCTCAATTGAGATACTAAGGATCTCTAGCGGACGCGATTCTCAAGAACCCGTAATAGTTCCGAACTCAGGACCTTTGTGGATCAGGCATAATATGGGAATCCTTATAATTATTTAGATTCCTAATAATCCATATCTATAAGGTTATAAAGCATGCAGAGAGTCAAGGGAGGTGACTAACATTTAATTCTGATGGTGATGGTATTAGTGACAGAATCTATTTCGAGGGTGAAAGCGGTAAACTGGTAGCGAACGGAGCTGGACCTCATGACGCTCTGTAGTGCAACGCTGTTTAGGCTTATCATGATCCAGGCACTCACATTGTCCACCAGGAGGTAACTCTGCCAGTAAAAGAACCAGGTAATTAGTCTTAATAATACCATTTATTATGGAGTAGGGGGGTAACTTCTTCCTCATTATGATGGTGAAGTTTAAATGAAGTTTTTATTCTCCATTTTACCATCGCCCAATTTGGTTGTAATGGGGTAGAATTCTTGTTTGTGTTTAATTTGTTCATGCCGGCTTTTGAGACATGATCCGCAATATGGTAATAAGGTTGAATAGGATTATTGAGGTAACGCTTTTCCCTTTTAATCTATCCCACTAAACCTATTCTTTCCCTTTGCTTTATGAAGATTAGTATCGATGGTTGACAAAGAAATAGGGAAAATATAGGATATATATATATATATATATATATATATATATATATATATATATATATATATATGCAGATACGCCCAAAAGGAAAAGTGAAAAACGATTCCGAGCGCTTTCGTCTTTATTCTTAAAGACTTTTTTAAGGAATGAACATGAGGCTGAACATACATTGACTTAAATAGTGGAAGGGGGGGATTAGACTACCTACCTTTGAACCCCAATTAGGGGGTACAAAATCCTGAAACAACTCTTTTTGAGATTTTAGGGATGTAGTGATAATGGGGTCCAGCGTGAACAAACCTGGGCTAAAGTTGAAATTTGGGAACTCGTTAATGGAGATACATTCTAATATATTTCTCGAAATATAATTACTGCATTTTATGACTGGTTTGGCACTGTTCCAGATAGTGCTATGATTAAGATTGTACATATGTAGAAAAAACGCAGATTGTTCACACTCATTACGTACAAGGGCTTGATGTTGCTTAACCCGGAATTTAGTTCTTTTCCGGTTTCTCTATAATGCCTTTTTTGGCAGTTGTTGCAGCCTATCGACTAAAACAATGGCAGGTCAGTGGGGGGAATTTTTGACAAGGATGCGATCAATTGTAGTTTTACACTTAAAAATAACATTTAGGTTCAGAGGCCTAAGTAAACGAGGTAATTTAATCAAAATATGGTTATAGGGTAAAACTAATAAGTTTTTGGCCTGAGTCCTAGGGATATTAATATTAGTTTGATAGTAGGAAAGCTTGTTGGACTCATAGCAATTCTCGAGAAAGTACAAATGGTATCACAAATTTATCCTTATTTTATATATTCTATCGTCTTCTTTGTTTAGCTATTCTGGTGAAAAGCATTCTAAGGACACGCAAAAACATAGAGGAGAAAACACTTTGTTTGATGTTATTATGGTGGTTAGAATAAAAATGTGTATAAGAGTCTATTGATTTTTATTCTAACCAGGTGACGTAGCAGCACATCAGCATGGCAGCTCAACCTTGGGCACGGCGTAAAATGGAAAGAATTTAAAAAGAGAAAGGAAAGTGTAGTGAGGAAGGTGTGGATGGGGATGAAGCAGGTTGTTAAAAAACCACCATCTAAAACCGGAGCTCACGGTTTAGGGAACATTCTCCCCTCTCCTTTCAGCCAAGATCTAGTATAGCTGCCTCAGAAGAATGTCAGCATTTACGCTGTGAAAATAGAAGCGAGCAAAGAAAGTTGTGGGAGAGTTTGTAGTTGAAGTTAGGATGTAGGGCAGAAACACAGGCTCTCTCAAGGAACTAGAAGAGGCTAATCTGGAGCCGGACGGGGTGCTGAGTCCCGTCAGCATGGCGACCAGGAAGGCAAATCGCCGCGCGCCTTTAGCAAAACGCTCCCCTCTGAGAAATGGGTGAGCTTCCGCTCTCGACCAATAATCAATCTGGTTATTCATATTTCACTCGCATATTAGCCTAGATGAAAAGAAAACAAAATATATTGATAAAAACATAAAAAAACTAAAGCCAAACCTAAGCAAAATAAAAACCTCGATTAAGCAAACGAAAACACAAAGAATTTGGAGGAACCCCTGGCGTCTGGGAAGGCCTTCTATCCCCCGGCGCGGGAGCATGTGACCAACAACAAAGCCATTTAAATAAAAAGGACGATGCCAGTTTATTCATGAAGGTTAGAATAAGGTGCAGAGTGTGAATTTGGGTGGTAGGTTAACTAGAATAGTCGCGGCACGATCGCAAGCAAGTTTAGGTTCCTTTTAGCTGTCTCACATTTTCTTTGCTATGCAGCGCGAAGGGTTACTTGAAACCTGCAATGGAGTTAGTTGAGTAGGTTTGAAGAGAAATAGAAACAAATATTAGAGAAAGTAAATAAGGATAAATGAGTTTGAGATGATGAAATACAAAGACCTCCGTTTGAAAAATTTTCGGGAGAGGGCTGTCAATTTTTATTCAACTGATTCTTATGTATACAATCCGCTGAATCCAAATCTGCCATTTTCAGGTCAATTTATTTTTGAGGGTAAAATTAGAATAAAACTGGGAAATGAAACACCATTAGTAATACAAATGCTATAATATTGTGATAATATTCAATGAAAGATAAAAAAAAATCTTTACGTAAAAAAAAGATGATAGAGATTTTTTTATGTTTTTTTCTACTGGTGAATCACCTTTTATGCAGCACCAATAGTCTGTTAGCATATTAATGTACCATCTTCCCTAGTATCTTTGTGTGATGCACTCAATACCCTGATTGAACCTTACCCCTTGTTTTTCACTGTAATGTCCACAATTATTGTGAATTAGTGAAGATGCATTCTTATAAATTGGAGTTCCATAAACATTCTCACTCAAAAGATTTTAAAGTATTGTATCAAACCTTATACAATGGTTTCATAATCTGGACATCTATGATGCCCGAGGAACTTAAGAGAAAGAGGTGTGAAAGATTACCATGCATTTATTTATTCCTGCATCCCTCATAACTTCACTCACTCTAGGGTCTCTCATTAGCATCCTTATTTTAGGAGCATCAAAAACACCTGCACTTAATTTTGCATCACCAACTTTTGGAAAATATTTGCCCCCCAAATGAAATGCTTGGTTTTCTTTCTTTAATTCCTTAAAAAAACTTTTATGTGAAGGACCGGTAGTAAAATTTTATTAAGATTGACTATGGGTCGTAAATCAAATTATGAGAATAAGGAGTTACAGACTTTTAATTTGGTCAAACTTGGTGCTCATTATGCTGCACGTCAGCTTTATTATCCTATAAACAGAGCAAGCAGGGATATTTTGTTTACCCACCTTGCATTCCCAGTATTAAAGACAACCTGAAATTAAAAAATCAAAAGAAATGTAACAAATCTAATGTAAATATAAATTTTTTATATATTAGATGTAAGTTTTGTCTTTTAAATGCAACCTATTTAAAAATAAGATTAATTAAGGTGGGTGTTTTTTGATATAGTAACTATAATGTTCTACAGAATTTTTTTTTAAATATATGGCATCATCATCCTCATCACTAATTCTATAATTAAAGAAGGGGATTTTGGGGAGTATTTGAATAATAATTTCATCTTAATTTGGTTATAACTTAAGTATATTTTAAATTTTTATCAAAGTAATTTCGAAGATATTCTTTAGAGTTTAAAAAACAAAATAGTTTAGCTTAGTAAAAATAAATATGATTATCTAATGCTTTATAATGTTTTAAAAGAAAATGAATTACAATTGAGGAAGTTCAGAAAATTTCTTAAAATTTTTTGTAAGCCTGCTTTTTTATTGTATCTATAACTATATGTAAGCAACGTGATTTTTTGAAAGGGGGTAAGTTGTTTAGAGTTCATTTTTAAAATTATTATAATACGCGAGATTTAGAAAATTTATAAGAATTTAACCATGGCTGCTTTTTCCATATAGATTCGAACCGCACCTACTATTTCACATTATTTAACAGCTAAAATATTTCATTCAGATTGCTATCTCTCGTTTTCTGCTTTCTTAATTAATGATTGATCACTGCTTGGCCTTATAAAAGATGAAATCGCTTGTTCATCATGTTTCCCTAATTCCTGGAGTTATTTTGATTCTCAAAAGAAATAGATATAAATAAAAATAGTGAGGGAGACATTTAATTGTATCGGTTAAGCACCGATCTGCACTGAATTTCAAGCCTTTCCCTCTCAGTGCAGCACACTGATTGATTAACGTGGGATCAGAGCCAGAGATATCTAAAGTGTCTGATAACCATCAGTAAGGAGACCCGAAGCGGGATACAATCTGACAACTAACAACAAAGGATGTATCATCGTAACTTCACTAAAATCGGAAACGTTGTCTTCGCTTGTCAAAGCCTTATCCATATACAAACACACAAATATATATATATATATATATATATATATATATATATATATATATATATATATATATATATATATATAACATTTTTGCAACTAGAATAATACTCAAAGTAATTAATTATTATTTATTACTTGCCACAATCTCTGTTGGTAAAATTATTCACCGCGGCGAAGATTCTTTCATTCATTTTCCTTGAAAGAAAGCTAATGGAATCTTCGGAATCCTCAAATAATAAAAATTATTACTAAAAAATACGAAGGCATCATAATTACTAAAATGTACTTCATCACTTTGCAATAAAAACTAAAATACATATCATTTACCGAGCAGGCGTTTTTCTTTCCCCAGAAAGTCGGATGAACATGATCAAGACTCTTTACGTGAAACTCTAAAAATACTCAGGAACTATTTATCAACCAATTAAATTAAGAAATAATTTATAATCTATTCAGCAACCAATTAAAACTAAGAAATTTCTTTAAACTTATTCACTAAATAATTAAAATAGAGTAAAGAAAACACTGACAGAAAATCATGGAGTAATATTAGTCCTATCCAAATACTTAGAGAAATCAGAATCAATGTTTCAATTGCTAAATAATGTATTTAATGAGGCTTGATATATCAACCTCTCAAAATTAGCTTAATACCAATTCATAAATCAAAAGATTTTCAGTTGTAAATATACCAATACTGGGTGCGCTTCACAAGTTGGCTGTTGGTCCATATACCAATACCGGGCCCTAAGGGTCAAACCTTCACATTTATAAGTTAAGCAAAAAATTTATCGGCACTGTTTTTAATAATATTACCTGGAATTAAGGCAGATTTAGTCGTTTGATCGCCAATCCTTTGCTGTTTCGTATGAACTCTCTCCTAGTCCCTTTCATGCTGCAAATCATTAATAATTTATTCTTATTATTAAGTCTCTTTATTTTCGACAAAAACAAATCAATTTTAAACCCAGGGGTCTAAAATACGAGCTTCTGGTTCTAGGAAAATTAAACGTCCCTAATCAAATTAGCAAACATTTTTAATAATATCCAAAGTGTATAAAATACGCGTAATTAGGAAAGAATGAAGGATATATTGTTATATATAGAAGTTTGCAAGCGCAACCTATGTATGTATATACAAATAAACTTCTATATTGCTACACACATTTCCACTTAAATAAAAATGCGTTAAAATTTAATGAGAGATTACATTTTCCTTCTTATTTCCTTTCAACATCATTTTATTTATTTTCTCGAACATATAGCGTAATAGCAGCGAGGTTGGATTATGCAGACAGTAATGACTGATATGTCAAGCGAGTAGTGACGTTAGACGAAGTGAAAAAGTTGCAAGATTAAAACAGTAAATTATCTTTGAATTAGGAGACAGAAAAGTAGGTTAGGTTTGGTCAATCTCATGCATAAGTTCATTACCTTTATTGTCTGATAAAATTCTACAATGAGAAAATTCCTAAGTTGAATGGATTAAGAACAATATAAAACCTTATATACTGAGAATGTCTAACTGGAGGAATCTTCACATATGCTCACCCTGTTCTGTTACTGGTAAAAACGTCCAAAGAAAAGAAAAGAAAGTTAAAAATCGGGTAAATATGTAGATTTGTGGCTCAAACGATGGGACGTGCTATTTGGTCCGTGTTCCAAAATGTTTCACCTTTTTGGAGTAGTTTTAAGGGTACGGATCGTGTGGTGGTAAACGCAATGAGGGGACTACCCTACGATGATCCTGAGTTTCAATCAAGTTAGAGGGGTCTGAGGGGTACAGCCCCCCAGTATATAATCATAATTGTTTATAGAATAGTATTCTAACGTTTCAGAAGTGAATGATTTAACTAAAAGTGGTGTAAGTAAACAGTGTTTTTAGTTTGTTTAGTTTCGGGCATTTTTTTTACCAAAAAATATTCAGGTAGGAGTGAACGAGATATAAACACACAAAAACCAATTTTTTGGCCCAGCCGCTAATCTACATCTTTACGAACAACTCTAAATATTGACACTACCCAAAGTAACTAAGTAAAAATAAGCGATTCCTATTCTGTTGGGAGTAACTTATTTTTTTACAATAGCTGCTACTAAATATTCCGTTTTTTATTCCACTATGGGGAAGTTGCCAATAGCCTCATGTTTTTTCTCTTTTAACTCAGTGCAAAAGCAATTTTTAGAAAAGCGCAAAGTTTCTGATTATGATTATGATTTGGATAGTTCAATGAACTAAAGTGATTTAATGTTTACACATACAAAATTACCTCTGTTATTGGCAGGCAGTGAAATACGGATATATAATAGCATCGATTTGTTATTTTATATTTACTAGGACATCTTTCAGCCATCGACGAGTGCATTTATATTTTATTCTGGCCCTCCCCAAAATTTGACCATTAAGGCATTATGTTTTAGCATACCCACTTTTGATTTTCAAATTTTCATCTTCCCAATAAAGTTGATGTTATGAAACAAATTCCCGTGATCATATGTCCTTTTACTAGGCCTTAAAGCACTAAATAGGAATGCTATTGAAAGCCCTTTGCAACGTCAAATTCCAACTCGAACACAACATTTCCAAATTGTATAAAAATAAAACAAATCAAAACTGTGTAAGTTTAACCAATTACCAAGTACAAGAAATTTCCGTTTTATAATTAATAATTTGTCATAATTTTATTGAGGGGCTGAAAGGTCAGTTGGGAATTGGAGGAATAGTGTGGGTCGAAATAATTTAATTCTTTTTAGTTAGTAAGTAAAACCGTAGAGGCAACTTTCTCAAAATTTAATTTATGTCATTGATATATTTTCTAAAAATCCAGGCTTGAAGATATACCAATTAAAATTGAATATCGATAAAGAAATTTAAGCTCAGGATTAATCATGCTTACAATCGAGCAAACAATTTTAACATCGGTAATAATCACTAACGGAGTTGAGCTAATAAGTCCTAACTGTTTACTAAATACTAAGCCACATTTTATTAATAGAAACAGGAGAAATAGCTGGTATAATTGGCTAATTCATTAATTAAATAGATTTGAAGATAGTTTTATAAAGGTTAGAAGGAATTTACTAAATTAAGTGTAAAAAGAGATAAATTTTTCACATTAACATTTTATTGAAGCATATGAGTTAAATGATTTCAGCCTTCCTTACAAATTGAAATTATAAAGTCTCGGCATGATAGTTCGATATTTAACTTGTATGGATAAATCATTTAAGAGCTTTGATCATTAAATATAAAAGTAGCAACTCAAGCCGACCTGCAATAGAATCACACAACCTATTCATTAAACAAATGATTTAATGTATTGCCATAAATCTTTGGGCCGATAACCATAGTTAAACTAAATCACCTATTGAAAAAAATTCTCAACACAAATGTTTTGTGTGTTAAATTTTGAAAACTGTTTAAAGGAGCGTTAAGGGTCCCACATAATATCGAGAAGAGTACATTGGACTAAAAATAGTTTCAGTAAGCATGTATAATAAGTTCATTGCATGTCTTACTTTAAAAAACATCATAAGCGTTATACATATAAAAGTTAGCCCATTAAGTTAGCTTTCTATCTACATCTTACTTACAGGTTGAAAGGGATTGACTTGAAATAGTATTTAAGCAAAATGTCACTCCAAATTCTTTACCGATTTAAAATTTAAAATCATTAAATTTCATATTGCCTTATGAAATGTCAAATAGACTGGAGGCGTAAATAGGTATGTAACTGCGTATTTATGTTTTACTCGTTGCTTGCACTAGCACAAATGCAACTTTCGCGAATTTTGACCACCCCATGATAACGAATCCAAGCAAGCTCTCTTGTTTCTGTCTCTCTTACTCTCTCATACGCAGAGAATTCTAACCTGCTTAATGACTACTTCTCTTCTGTGTTTACTAAAGAGTGTAGGCCCATCCCCCAGCCCACGGATTCTTAGCTGTGGGGAAAAACTGTATGAAATGGACTTCACCCATGGATAAATAGTAAAAGATCAATGATCTAAAGACGAATAAGTCCCCTGGCCGGATAGGTTTCTACCTAAACTGTTCAAAGAAGTGCGCGATGAAGTGTCACGACATCTGAGCACAATCTTCAACATGTCAAACCGGACCGAATGCGTTTCTAGAGAGGCGTGAAGCAGAGATGACTCCTATCTTCAAGAAAGGAAACCCTAGCCATCCGTGGAACTACCTACCTACATATTAGCTTAATCTCAATAGTCGGTAAACTCATGGAAAGCATCAAGGTCTACAAAATTACGTCACATTTAGAGTCGAACCTGCTACTAAAGACTTTCCAGCACGGTTTCCGAAGACATCAGTTATCCCTAACGAACCCTGTGGAATTCTGGCACTTTGTTTTTCTTGACCATGATTGGGATAATGCAGGGAATGTTATCTACTTAGACTTTAAAAAAGCCTTAGATAAGGTACCACGTCTCCGCCTCCTCCGGAAAGTGCGTGCGCTGGGCATAGACCGAAACTTAGCAGGTTGGATAGAGAACTGGATAATTGGCAGAAGGCAATGAGTGGTACTGAATGGACAGGCTTCCTAGTGAGTGCCCGTCACCAGCGGTGTAGCCCAAGGTTCTCTCCTGGGATCACTACTTTTCATCATCTTTGTTAACGACATGGATGGTGACATGGTTGCCAAGATTTCTATATTTGCCTAGGATAGCAAGCTTGGTATGAACGTTGCAAAGAAAGGAAACACACTTCGCCTATAAGAAGATCTCCGGACAATTGGAGAGGGGACGGACACGTGCAAATGGCCTTTAACGTGAAAAATGCAAAGAAATGCATATCGGCCACCGAAACCACCAATCACGGTATATCCTTAAGGGTACTGCTCTCAAACGCACTGATACCGAGGAATATAATATATAGGAATATAATTTCCATACTTTTAGGTAAAACGACAAAGTACACTTTAGCCCTGGTATATACCAACCTTAGATCTGCCATTTGGCATATACCTCACTCAAAAGACATTCTAGTACATGAACGACATGCAGAAATTGTTTTCTCTAACACTGATAAATCAGATACGGAATCATGTGAACCAGAAACTGAAATGTATCTCCCTAATCTGTTTGTTCTACTCCCAAACCTTTCTCACAACTAGATCTAGATGATCTTGTAAGAAATCTAAACTTAACAAAGCAACAGAGTGAATTACTGGCCTTGAGACTGAAAGAGAGAAATTTAGTAGCAGAAGATGTTCAAATTACTAAGTTTCGCATTCGATCAAATAATTTACAAGACAAATTTTCATTTGACAACAACTTATGCTACTGTAATAATATTCCACGTCTCCCTGAAGTATTAGATATACATTATAAGCCCATTCAATGGAGACCTTTGATTGACGCATATTTATATAGTAGTAAAGCTGTGCTTCTGCATAATGGAAATAAAACTACCATCGATACCAGTAGCTCACTCTGTTGCTCTGAAAGAAACTTTTGATAATTTAGATTTTATTTTAAAAAGCATTAAATACAGTGAACGTAAATGGTTCCTTTGTGCTGACCTTAAGGTAGTAGCTATTTTAAATGGTTTGCAGTCAGGCTACACGAAATACAAGTGCCTTTTGTGCCAGTAGGGCAGTAGAGCTTAGCAAGAACATTACGTACGCTCAGAAGGGCTTTTAAGAGAAAAGACAAAAGTATGTTGTCATAATATCATACGTGAACCATTGTTTTCTAATAAAAACATAATTTTGCCACCACTTCACATAAAATTAAGTTTAATAAAAAAATTTGTGAAACCTTAAAGCATGACCACCAATCCTACTTATATTTAAAAAAAAAAATTTCATAAGATCAATGATGCTAAATTTAAAGAAGGAATCTTTTTGTTGGGCCTTTGCTTCGACAACTTATGGTAGATAGTGAGTTTGCGGCAAAATTGAGCTAGCTAGAATTTGAGGTCTGGCATAGTTATAAGGTGTATGTAATGGTCTCCTTGGAAAGCACAACCAGAAATGTACCAGATTCTTGTTCCAAATTTGATTAGGTCTTATAATGAGTTGGGAGGTAGTATGTTGCTAAAGGTGCATTTTTACCATTGAGCAATGAGCATGCTGAACGATTCTACCAAGATATTGCTACTAGAAAAATCGAGTCCTGCAATGCTTGCTGGTTTCTTCTGGACACTTCACTGAGACAGACAGGATTTTGTACATATAAAAAAGCCTAAATATTATAAAACTATATGACTATTGTATAGGTTTCGGCAATTTTGAAAAAATCTTATGTCTTCTTCATTTTTTGGAATATATTTTTTTGTAATACCACACTCTGAAATGTATTAAAAGGACTTGTTAATTTCTTTTGATGAATAAACTATTTGTTTCCATTTATTTAGGTCTTATTTTCAAACAAAATAAAAATAATAACAAAATTTTATCAAATCTCAGCCTCACTGCCCCAAGACGGAAGTCATTGGACTTTTTGAAAAGAGCAAGCCCGAACCTTTCGACAAACTCATAGCGTCTTCCCCACTTACCGGCCGGCCCTCAATGAATTTGGAAGAACTAAGGAGGACAACACTTCAGGTAGGAGTCGATGATGATTTAGTGCGACATAAATTTTTTCAGTCCTTGCCGCCAAACATAGCGCCTGTAATCGCGTTGCAAAAGGACCTATCTGTGGCCCAGCTAGGTAAGTTATCGGAAGATCTGATTATGTCCATCAAAGCGCAATGCCTGAGTGTAAACGCGAGTGGGCAATTGAGGGAATGCAGTGTTGTCCTAAATAAAAGTGCATATAATAATTGTGGTTTTAATTATATTGCATTTGGTAGTCGTGAATCTAATAATTATGCATTTAAT
The DNA here is from genome assembly GCA_963969495.1 of Ceratothoa steindachneri. NCBI lineage: Eukaryota > Metazoa > Arthropoda > Malacostraca > Isopoda > Cymothoidae > Ceratothoa > Ceratothoa steindachneri. The sequence continues at coordinate 173,208,423 of OZ018326.1, forward strand.
AATCGTGCAGTTAATAATTGTGGACATAGAGATAGTGTAATTAACGCCAGGGATTCATCTTGGCTAGGGCATAATAACAGTGGGCAATTTAGTAGGGAGCAAAAACATATGGTGTGCCGTGCTCATATTTACTTTGGTGAAAAGGCAAAACCTTGTAAACCCTGGTGCAGGTGGCCAAAGAGAGGTGAGACTTTGCAACTGCACCCTTGCTCTATGCTATCTTCGCCGCTTCCCACGAAAAACTAGCCAGGCATGCCATAGCTAGCCCGGCCGCTGGAGTGCCATCTATTTTCACGATCGCTGCAAAAATATACAATAAAAAATGCGAATTTTAATAGATATGGGCGCGAGAGTGTCTATCGTACTGGCCAAACGGGTGCGATTAGGTGAAGTGCGTGAATCGGGAGTCAACATTTGCACGGCAAATGGCGGAAAAATTAAGGTGTACGGTGAGGTGCACATGGATATTTCAATCCCAAGTCTCCCGCGATCATTTAGGTGGTCTTTCGTAGTCGCTGATACCACCTCTCCAATTTGAGAAATTGATTTCCTGGGGCATTCCGGTCTCTTGTTGGTTTGTGCACGCAGCAAACTACTGGAGTGGTAAACGAAGCTTTCCACAGCCGTGAAGATCTCCGAGAAGCCTTCATTTGCACTGATAACTGGTGACCTCCTTAAAGTATCCCTCCTGTGCCGTCCAAACGTGGAAAAGTTTGGAGATTTGTATAGGACCGCGTCCGCTCAGCCATCACCATCCTTTCCGCAGTCAGTAGAACAAACCATTTACACTGGCAGTGCCTCGCCGACTTTGTAAAACCAAGACTTTTGTCAGCAGAAAAACTTGAGTCGTAAAGGTCAGAATTGGGGAATTATCAAAGAAAGGGATCATCCGTTCTTGAAATCATACCCGCAACCATTAGTCTCACGATCTTCGTCAAATAGAGAATGCAAATTCATCAAGCAACTATCATCACATATTGATAAAATCGATTTCGAACAAGTATCAGAGGGAAACATTCACTCGGTAGCAAAACCTTTCATGCAACAATCTCTGCAAGACGCGTCACATGTGTAGGTGAGAATAGATCGCGTTTGAAAGTCTTGAGAGGCGCCCTATGCGAGCCCATTTCCAGTGATCGAACGCAGTCTAAAGGTCTTTAAATTCGAATTCCCGAACAGCAAGAGTAACAATGTCTCCATTGATAGGTTGAAACCGGCAAAATTGCGCGCAACCAAGGAGGGCAGGCATTCTGCCGCCCAGCGTCGCCCAAGGACACGGGTCTGTTAGAGCAACTCGGATGCGAAACACATAAGGAAGAAAAGGCAACAGAAGAAAGAAACACCAAATCCGACCATGTAACCTACATTAGAAGCCAAGGAATCCCCGAGGTAAATTGTAAAAACACGATCAGGGAAACGGATTTCAGGTGCAAGAAACCCAAGTACAAATATTGTTGAACTTTGTAAATTGTATATGTGTGCATGTGAAATTGTTGATTGTTGCCATTGTATAATGACTTAGATATATATCGTTGTAATAAAAATGGTAGTTTTGAGATTAGATACCAATTGTAAATATATATATATATATATATATATATATATATATATATACATACATAGGTAGTAACTCTCTCTCATAAGATGTAATTTTTTTGTATCGTACGCACTCCGTGGACTAAAAAAGGGACGTGTGTAGTGTACAATTACTGCACACTTACACAGAAGAAAAGAGAGAGAGAAGGACAAATACACATTTAGCCAGGTCAAAGTATTAGGTTGAGGAATAAGTTCTTGCGTGTTTTTTAATGTTGTGTTGATTTAAGTTTTGTTGACGTGATTTGTGCACATATTAAGATTCAATAATAAATAATGAAACCAAAATTTGCAAAGGTTAGGCTACGTTTCTTAACAGCGTACACTATTAGGGTCTTGTTTAGGCTAGGTCTTAAAGTTGAGTAATAATTCAATAGGGTTTATTTAAAAGTTGTGTTAATTTAATTTTTGCTCTGTACCCTCAAAATGGAATGTCAAGTTGAAAGAAAGCCGCATTTTTGACACTTGTTGTTATTGATTTTCAAACGAGACGGGAACAATGCAAACGCAGCCAAAGCTCGTCGCGATATTTGTGCTGTGTACGGAGAAAATGCTTTATCAGAAAGGGCAGCTTAATGGTCATTTTCACGTTTCAAAAACGTTCATTTCCATCTTAATGACGAAGAACGTTCTGGTCGCCCCATTAAGTAAGATGAAGATTGATTGAACGACCTTCTTCATGAAAATCCTCGTCAATCAACTAGAGAATCGGCTGTACAATTTGCGGGTGATCAAAAAACCGTAATGAATCACCTTCATTCCATGAAAAAAGTTAAAAAACTCGGTGCATACGTTCCGCACGCTTTGAGCGAAAGCAACAAACTTCAACGCTCCACAATTGCCACAGGATTTTTTGGTTGTTTCAAAGGCTACTCATGGATACAAGGACAGATTTCTTCACCGCATCATCACTGGCGACGAAAAGTGGTGTATTTATGTCAATATGAACCATCGAAAACAATGGCTTAGCCCGAATAAAAAACCACTTTCGCGATTACAGCAAGAACTTCATCCATGAAAGACGATTCTCTGTTTGTGGTGAGATTGTAAAGGCATCATTCTTTATGAGCTCCTTGCGAACAACGATATTGTCAATGCAGAACTCTACGTTCAACAAATGTATTGACTCACCGAAGCTATTCGTGAAGAGTGACCACGTCGACGTTATGGATTCCTTCTGCAACACGACACTGCTCGTCCTCACATTGCCACTATGACAAAAGACGCCATCCAAACGCTTAATTGGAAAATCCTGCAGCATCCTCCATATTCGCCAGACTTGGCTGAATCGAATTTCTATCTGTTACAATCACCTCCCAACAATTTGCGCAGCGTTTCGTTCAATACTGATGTGGATTAAGAACCTGGTTAGACGAATTTTTCGAGTTAAAATCCAAAGATGTTTATTGCAGAGGCCTTGAAAAACTAGTTGAACGTTGGGAAGAAGTCGTAAATAACAACGGAGAATACATTATTGATTAAATTGCATATTGTTATCAATTAAAACCGAAGTTTTTCTAAAATTGTTAATGGTAATTAATAAATTTGATAAAATCGCAAGAACCTATTCCTCAACGCAATATCAAAGATAAAATGGAAGGAGCAATAAAATAAAGTCGTTTAGAAACAGTTTGTGAACGAGCGGAATCTAATTAGAACATCGGATTGAAACTCGACCAAAATTTAAGGCTATTGCACCCGAGTGTGAGAGGAGAATGGCAAACAGAGTAATTAAAGCTGTCTGGAATGGGGAACAGAATCGGACACAAATAATTTTTCACCTTAATATAAAATTTGACAAGATCATCTTGTAGCTTTAAGCAAACGCAGTCTCTGTGATACCCTAGCAGGAAAAGGACCCCTAAATTAAGCTAAGTAGTGGATAATTTCAGACAATCAAAGGCCTTACTCCTATCAATCAGAGGCTCCGCTCAACTGATAGGTAGGTGAGCACCGCCTCAGCTACCCAAGGAAAGCGGAGCTACGCATACCTTCCAAAATGCACCTGGTATAATTAGGAGAACTTTTCATTCAAATCATAATTATTGACACATTATTGATTCATTTATTTAATTATTCATTGATCAATTATTAGACTCTTAATTCACCGCTCTCCGAATCTCCATTATTCTTGCTCTTTCCATTATAACTCGATTTACCTTATTCCGTTGCGCAAATTAAATCTTAACCATAAGTAAAAACATTTCAAAGTCGTTTAAAAATACAAGTGTTTAAGTCCTTTAAAAAGGTGCCTTTTACTTACAAACCTTGATCCCTTAATACCCCTCGGACCGTAAGTCAAGAAAGCTGTAAGCTAGCAACTATACCGAACCCTTTTAGTAACGCCTTGCAATCAAAACAAAGACTACTTACGTCAACCCCATAATAGGCGAACCTAGACTTGTCGCCTCTATAGGTGTATGGAGAAAAGTATTTTTATTTTGGCTGACAAAGACCGCAATAGCAAACCATGTTGATATTAAATGGGAAGTATTGCTTTAAGTAGCATAATTCCTAACTCCATCCGATGACTTAACTTTCCCATGGCAAAAATAATGTAATAAGCAGAGACTGTTTAACTCAAATAGCTGTAAAGAAATCGTTGTTGTAAGAAAGCAGTGTTCGACATATAATGAAATACACGTATAATAAGTGTTCGAATTCTTGTTCCTTGTCACCTTTAGTTGAGTCCTGTATACGTTTATAACGATTGAGTATAGAGTTTCCTCTGGATATCGAGAAAACGAATATAATTTGTGACCAGGTTTCATTGGAGAAACTGGACATTTTACGCTTAACGGAAATGGGGTTTGTCGTAGAATTCCCCCTTTTTTGTTCTATTCTAAGAGTGCTAAGAGTGTCTAATGTATATTGATATCTGAATATCTTACAGAACAGACCGTTCCGAAACACGTATGGATATAAGAGAAACACAAAATAATCCCAAAATAAACTTATATTTTACCTTTATCAATTGAATACATAGCATTTAAACATTAACTAAAGCAATACTCTAAATATTATTATAAACAAGAATTAATTAAATTAGTTTACCCCTTAAAAATTCGTAATTTCTTTACACACAACAATAATATAAGAATTAGGCTTACAGACTCATCTGGAGTTTAAAGGGCCTCAGAAATGTTATTGACTCACGACGCGTGCCGTCTTGCCAGATGTAGCTGGGGGAAATCACGCGGTTGTTTTGGTGAGGGTGGGAGCTGGGGGATCCACACGTTCTTCCGGCGGGAGGAGGGTTCTTTAAGGACGAAAACAAATACGGTGTTTTATGCAACCCCTAGGCAGTCGTGGACTCTTGGCGATAGTGAGTCGAACTCGGTTCTTAAATCAAGTTAATTTGGAGTGCAGTGTGACCACCGAGTAACGAGCTCGAGGAGAAGCTTTTCTCCTTCGTTACTTATTTCCTCATGGACGAGGACTGAACTCGCGGAGGGTCTTATTCAAGGGCGAGGATAACGGAGGGGGATTTCTCTGGCGAGAATAAGTTTCTCAAATTTCGGTTTGGTAACCAAGGAACTAGCTCGAGGATGAGCTTCTTCTTAGTTCCAGTCTTTTTAAAGGGCGAGTCTAACGGAGGGGGATTTCTCTGAGGAGAAAAGGTTGAACTTGGTTCCTTACCAAGTTAACTTAAGAGCTCGTGTGACTACCGAATAACAAGCTCGAGAGGGGAGCCTTTTCCTTCTTCTTTTCTTAATTCCTCAAGGACGAGGAATACCCCTGGTGTTTAAGGTGCACCAGGATATGAGGAGTCTCTCTGGCGAGAGTAAGTTGAACTTACCAAAGTTAACTTATCGTTTGGTTTGATAACCCGGGACTAGCTCAAGGATGAGCTTCTTCTTAGCCCCTTTAGGTAGGTAGCCCTGCCTCTCTTGCAGGGTACTTCTTGGTCTAGCGAGCCAAGTACACTACCTCTCCAGTCTCGGTAGTTCGGTTTGATCCGAAGACTTCGTCACCTAGAGACTGACGTATACTACCTCGATTTTTCCTCAGAGTTTCTCATTTATACCTCGTAACCCCACTAGGGGAGTGGTAAGGAAGGGAGGGGCTTGAGAACGGCTCCAGGAGAGTTCTTTTTCCAAACGGTTTTTCCCACGAAGTCATACATCGGCTCCTCGTTAGCCTTCGAGATTGGGAAAAACACGTCTCTAATTTCTTATTTGACGTGAAACTGGATCTCACTCTCCTGGGGGAGATCTTGCATTTTGACCTTTAAGGTCTTTCATGGCACCAAAATAGGCGACGCTGCGGTTACGCAATGGACCCGCCGATGCCTGGGGCGGAAGTCTTTGCGGTGACCGCCTTGAGACTGCCCCGCGAGTGAAGGGGAGGGAGGGGGAGAGTGACTATTCCCCTACAGGGTTACTTTGCGCGAGAAAGCCATCGCCACTCTGCTACCATTCTTGGCGTTCTCTCTTTTAAATATAACTCGAACTAAAATGCGTTATGCGGACAATTAATATGTCAATATGAAAGTGTGATGGCGTAAAACAGCCTGATTGCAAATCCAAGGTAGAGAATTCGGCCATACCACTAAAAAATCTCAAGATAATGTCGAAGTGTTACATTTAACAACTAGTTTGCTGCTTTCCCACTATTCAAAATTCTGCTTTATGTCTATAATTTGAGTGCGAAAGTTCTAAAGAATTCTTAGACATAAATAAATGATATCATTATGACAGTATTTTTGCTTTCCCAGACAAACTGACACTAATTGCATACATTCTGCTCATTACGAACAAAACTCTCTTCTTGCCAGTAGCTTGTACCACGATGAAAAAAATTATCCAAATTCTGGTTATGTGAAGAAACGTGAAATTATCACCTTCTACATTTAACTAAATAATGCGTTGATATGGTCGACCGGATAGCAGCCATTTAAGACACTTCAAGAAATAGCCGACGTTGGCTGTCTATACTCTTCTTCCACTAAGGAAATTCTAAACCCCAGCAATTTCATCAAATAAGTAGCCATGCAATTTATAGAGTATAACCTGAGGAGGAGAAAGCAGGACATACGTTTTAAGAAGGTTCTCAGGGAATGAATCCAAAGGATGTTACCAATTTGTCCAACGTCGTATGGCCTACATCGCACACCACATGGGAAGAAGAGAATTGCTTTCTTTCCCAGGTTACATGATCGTAAGGTGAAAACAGAGGATAACGTGTGTGATAAACATGTCTATAACGAATATAGAAAGTTACTTATCAGTTGCATTAAGTGTAAAAGTATAATACCATTTGATGAACCAGAGTGACGAGGATGTTTGTCAAAAGCAAGAGTTATGGTTATATATATATATATATATATATATATATATATATATATATACGAGGGGCGGTCAATAGGGTTTGCAATTCGGATATAAGGAAACAAGATATTAGGAAAAGTGTTTTATTATTTTTCAATATAACTACCCTCGACTTCTATACATTTGCGCCACTTCTCCCTGAGGCTTCGAGTTCCCGACAACCAGAAACTCCCGACTGCTATTCAATCCACTCCTGGACGGCAAACTGGAAATCTTCATCGACCCAAACCGGCGTCCACACAGTACAGTCTTGAGCTGGCGGAATAAAAGGTAGTCGCTAGGGGCTAGATTTAGACTGTAGGGTGGATGGTTGAGCTCCTCGAATCCGCACTCGTGCAGAGAAGCTTGTGCAACTCTGGCCTTGTTGACTTTGACGACTTTTAAGTCGATTATGGGTCATGAGGTTTCTAGGGAACTAACTAGCAGAGACCTTGGTCATGGTCAAATTGTCGTGGATGATGTTCATTATATTTGTTGTTCTCTAATGTTGTTCTCTTCTGAACAACAAGGGGGAAGGGTGAGAACCGTTTCTTGGCGAACGGGCTCAAACGAACAATGGCTGTTCTACGTTGTTCTCTTCTGAACAACAAGGGGGGGGGGTGAGAACCGTTTCTTGTCAACGGGCTCGAACGAACAATGGCTGTTCTAACGTTGTTCTCTTTCTGAACAGCAGGAGGAGCCTTGTGGACTCGGCGTCACGAAGGCTCGAACCTTGGCACTCAAGGGATATTGTCCTTCTTCTGGACAAGTGATGGTGAGAGAGAGTCGTGGTGATGTTTCGCGACGAAAATCTGGATCTCTAATCTAATCTTAGTGGTAAAGTTTCCATCTAAATAGTCGAGACACTCCCTTGGCGTTGGGGACAATGGAGTCGGAGCTTCCAGGGAATGCACAGCCGAGCCTGGGAACAATGCCTTATCTGCCCATAAGCATAACTCAATCTGACGAGCTCGGCGTGTGGGGGCGAACGGGGGAAGATAAACCTCCTTGTTTAAACATTGACTCAGGTGGCTGCGATAAGGCGCCAAGCTTCAAAGCGAAGATGCACGTGGGCAGCATCGTGGTTTTAAATAACATGTGATAGTGGTTGAAATTAACGCGGCCTCAACCCGTTCTATCACATACACATTAGACGTACACGAGTCTCAGTGGCTAAAAAGGATAGAGAATTTGCGTGGACGGTCGCCGTACAAACAAAAGAACAATATTGACCAAGGCTCGCTTGAATGACCTTGGGCGTATACAAAGCTGAAGATGGAGGCCTACACTGGGGACGGGGGGGTAGTAGGGAGAGCACTTGAACAGGAGAGTTGTGCGTTGCTGTTACTTAGGAGATTTGTTCCTAGGGAGTAATGCTTGCCTTCGCGCAAAGTTCAAATAATAATCTCTTAACAATAACTATTACGGGATGAACACGAGTCGAGACTGGGTGCATTGCATTCCAGGAGCGGGTAGAACGAGTACTGAGTAGACTCACGCAAATTAATCGAGAATACCCAGAGCTTGAGGGGTTCTGCGAGAATTGTGCTGTGTCCAACGGGACCAAATAGCTGATACTTACGGTGGGCGGATAGATGATACTGATGGGGCGGGCAGGAGGCGAATACTGCCTTCCAACTCTAGTGCAGGAGGATTTATAGTGGGATCGAATGAGGTTTTCCCCTCACCGTCCGAAGCGGAGGGTTTCATAGTCCAACGCCTCGGACGGCGATAGTAGTCTCACCCTATTAGCACAATCGAGAGGAAGTTCCTAACTCGGCGATGCGAGACTTTGTCCGACTCTAGATGGGAACTTGTAGGCTCTCAAACTTGTTGTGGCCTTCTGCGATGGGGGGCTTTTAGCCACCACGGTGTCTCATGTTTTCGCACTTCCATTAGCGTAGGGTAAAAGCGTCGACCAGGTGTCTGTTGTCTCTCTCTCATATCTGAAATATACTACTATGCCCATGCCATCTTGCGCTGTATTAATGTCTAAATCTATAGAATCAAAGTGTTTTATAGGTCATTTTTTAATATATTAGGCTAAACAATTCGTGTTTAGGTCTCACATCACCTGTCTCCACGATAAAGTTTAAACTTGTAAATATTGTTTCATCTATACTGGTTTGAAATATACGTGAGCAATTTATGGATAGTAGTGTTACCATTAGATGAAATTCGGCTCTTTATAGCAATATTAAGCGCAAAATGTAAGGTTTTGACTGCAGAAAAAACTCATTCCTACTCTTCATTTGGTGGGATGAAATAGAAGTTATTAATTCTGCGTTACTTACGAAGCTTCTTACAAAGCTGTATTTTCTAGATCTTTCTAAGACACCTGACCTCTTGATGGCCATTCTTGGTGGTTTTACGGAAAATTCGATGACATTTAAAGAATGGTCATTAAACTTCAGTTCGACGAAATAGTGAGGGAGAGTAGTTTTTTCCCTTTCATCGTGAAATTTTATTGTTGTATTCTTTCCAATGTATTAATTTATTCGCTTTTACTTTTGCCCGCTCCTTGAAATAGAGTTCATTGGTTTATGCTATAATTCTTTACCTGAAAAATATAAGAACCTGACACGAGAGGATTAAGAAAATTGGATTTGAAGTACTTGTATCTGTAATGCCTTCATTAAGGTCACTATCTCTCCAAAACGAGCAATGAAACTAATGTTACGTGGAAAATTATGTGATTTTTATTTTTTTTGAAAGGAGTCATAAATTTATATTTTTTTCCCATATGCAAGTACTTCATTATAATACGCATTACCTCACTCACTTTGCTACCACTAGGCATATATCAATTCGTTCTTTATAGGTAAATTTGGTTAACTTATTTGGCTAACTTTTTTTGTTAAATGTATTCATTTTCGCCATGTTGATTTAACAAAGGATGGCGATTTCAACTTATTTGGCACTGACAATGATTAACCAGATTTCGCGAACCTTTCCCGTAAATACTTACATATGTATTCCTTATAACAAAGTAATGGTAAAATATTTGAAAGAACGGGCGCATATGTAGCACAATTTTAAGTCGAAGTGTTTAGGAATGAAGACATTTAAACGTCAACGGTAAGCTTATTTGACATAAATTTTACATTTATGTAACATTGCATCCAACCAATCATAGATGTCACAGAATGCCCCTTTTTAATCACTCCACACCTGACAGGACTTTTGTCGTGGTATTCTTTGTGGTCGTGATATACTTCTTTGATGAAGTAGGCTTTGCTCTAAGAGTGCTAACCTTGTTGTTTTAAAGAAGAGCCGCTTCAAACACGTAAGGATATATGTAGAGAAACACACAGGAATTACCCAAATAAACTTATATTTTTAAATTTAACAAGTTTACTAAACAAAAACTAAACATGAACCACATAAATACTCCGAATATTAAAATACACAATAATTACTTCAATTAACTTGAACCTCTAAAATTGGCTAAATTCGATACGCACTTCAATATACAAGAATTAGGCTAATTGTCTTTACTGGAGTTTAAATACCTTAGTTGCACTGGCGGCTGGTTTGAACAATTATGGTGCTTTAGGCGGTACCAAGGTAGGCAGGGTCTCTCTGGCGAGAGTAAGTTAAACTTGGTTCTTTAGCCAAGTTAGCTTTTCTCCTTCGTTAGGTAATTCCTCATGGGCGAGGACTGTACTCGAGGGGAAGTCTTCTTCAAGGGCGAGGATCGCTGAGGGGTGATTCTCTGACGAGAATAAGTTGAACTTGAATAAGTTAACTTAAAGGTCGGTCTGGTAGCCAGGAACTAGCTTGAGGATGAGCTTCTTCTTTGTTCCGCTCTTCCTTAAGGGCGAAGCGTATCTCGGTGTTTTGGGATTCACCAGGATTGAAGGAGGGGGGGGGGTACTCTGACGAGAATAAGTTGAACTTGACCAAGTTAACTTAACGTTCGGTTTGATAAACAGGGACTAGCTCGAGGATGAGCTGCTTTTTAGCCCCCTAGATAGCCCTGCCTCTCTTGCAGGGGACTTCGTAGTCTGGCGAATCAAGTTTTCTACCTGTGCAGTCTCGGTAGCCCGGCTGAAAATCTGGGGACTTCGTAGCCTAGAGACTGACTTATTCTACCACGTTTTTCCTAAGTGTTTCTTATTTATACCTCGTCACCCCACTGGGGTAAGGGTAGGAGGGGGGGGGGGGTTGTGAACGGGCTGCAGGAGGATTGTTACTACAACGGTTTTTCTCTTTAAGTCTTAACTCTGCTCCAGCTGACCTTCGAGCTTGAGAGAAACGCGTCATCAATTTCTTATTGAGGTGAAATTGAATATACTCTCGTAAGGAAGATCTTTCAGTTTAAAACCGTTCGGCTTTTCATACAGACGAGTGGCGAGGCGCTGTAGTTACGAGTTTGACCCTTGTTGTCTGGCTCGGATGTTCTTGCGGTTACCTTCCCGTGTCTCCACTGAGAGAGAACGGGGGACAGACGATTCCCTTACAATAGATTATGTTAGTTATTTTGACACTAATAACAGTATATGTCGTTATTAGATGCACCCAACACAAACAATTTAACATATTTCTTTGCTCTAGACTCAGGAAGGAAGAAGCGAAAGGTCGTTCCAGTTTAGATAAGACTTTATTGCAAAATATTCATTTTATTTCCATAATATTATTACCACCTTTAATAATCTTTATGATACCAGAAATCTTACGAACAGAATACATTGCATTCAGTAAAAAGCATTAGCGAAAATCAAAAATGGTTTTCGTCCGTAGAAACGTGCAAGTAAACTAGTCCAAGTAAACCATAAAGTTTCTTTAGATTATCTGTCAACAATTTGCTCGGTAAGAAAAAAATTTAAAACAGGCATTGTGGTTGTACTGACTCTGCATAGAGCCCACCACATTTGAAAGTGACTCTTGAGCACTGTCAGAGAATTGTTTGCTTGAAGACTTCGAGGAATACTCTGCAAAATCAAAAGAGATACGAAGGTGCAAAAGAGTGATTTCGTGCTTTCCGAAGTTTGATAATAAAAAGAAAACTTATAAATATACTAAATATGGTCGGTCGACTCCGCAAAACCACAGTGTCCCATGAACTCAATTCATTTAGATTAAAAGCTTGTTATCTCAGCAAACAAAACAATCATCAATAAGAAAAGCCAGAAGGTGACACGAATATGCTGAAGCTAATGTTGTTTGTAGGGATGAAAATTGGAAAACTCATTTAAGCGACGAAATAAATTTAATTTAGTTGGATCTGATGGCAGAAGTTTTTTATTCTTGGTGTTACAGTTCACAGAACTGTATTAAAAAGTCTACCAAACATGCAGGAGGCAGCGGTAAGGTATGTGGGATGTTTTTCTCTTAAGGAGTTGGTCCGATGGTGCAAATAATTGGAAAGTTAAAAGCAATTGTGTACTTAAAACAACGATCAGGGCATTTCTGAACCAGCCAGCGCTATTTATGTAAGATTACGCACAATACCACATTACCATCCTACATAGTGAGTAATGCATTTTCGAAATGGTTTAAAGGAAAGTCAAAGGAATTAAAATTTCGAGTGCTGATCGTTTGGCGTGAGCCACAAAAATCAAATCACGGACTGTTATTTTTTTATGATGGACACACTGATTAAGTATTTGATGTTGTAGTTAAATTGAATAATGTAGCCATATAACAATACTTTCAGAAAAATGAGATCATTTGAATATAAACAATAAATTTAGACATATATTTCTTTTAATTCCAGAAATAATGTATATATATGTATTATTAAAATGTATTTCTAACAAGAAAATAACGAAGTAAACTGCTAATAGACAAGACCGGAACGCAATAGAGAACGACGGTAAAATCCTTGAAAACAAAGGTCTAGACCAGCAGCCTTCAACTGGTGATCTAATAAAGGATTATGGTCGACTTTATGCCAAATTAATAGAAACCCAAGTCTTCGACACCTCATATTTAGTGTTGATATATGACACTTATTTCTAGTGTATTTGCCTGCGAGGAAATTCTGTAAATGATCGATAACTCATTTTGTTGTATAATTTTTTTTAGTATATTTACCATAATTTCTTGAATATACATTTGTATCATTGATATTTTCCTAAAATATATTAAATGGAGTCCTTTTTAGTCCCTGAAAATTTCATTGACCTATCATATACTTTGGAAAATATTTTAATTAATATAGGCAAATCCTTAGCTTCATTTGCACTTTAGTATATATATATATATATATATATATATATATATATATATATATATATATATATCAATATATATATATATATATATATATATATATATATATATATATATATATATATCAATATATATATATATATATATATATATATATATATATATATATATATTAGTGTAGATTGGTAGCAATCTTTCTTGAATGCAGATTTTGTTGAAGACGATGATATATTTCACCTTGATCAAATTCCTTTTGCAACTTTCTATTCTTCTAACTGTCTTTTTTAGTCCATCTTGTAGATGGTAGATAACTCGTCCTATATTCATATGTTTTTAATAAATGTGTTTAGCAAAAACAAAAATAAATTACTGAGCTTTCGATCTTATTCGTACATCTTCGGAGCATCTTTATGTATTCTTTCTTCTTTTACCGATGAAATAGGGTGGAGTCAGAATCGGGATCAATGAAAAGAAAACGGTTTTTAGGTGATATTTATTTCGACTCGCTGAAGCATAACGTCAACGGAAACGAGCCAATCCGGTGAGTGGAATTTTTAGAACAACTTTACTGTTCGATTCCAGCTTATCGCTAGACTAATGAGGGCAGGCTTGATTAGCATGACCTCCATGCAACTTAGCATTCAATTACAACTTTATTACTTCCTTTTTCTTCTCTCTATATTTTCCTTCTATTCTTTGCACCTGAAGGATCTAATACACACCGTGGTTTGGAATACACGTAAAGCTGTAGGCCCACTGACCAACTTGGTCTCTTTCAAGTCTACTACGTTACTCGAAACTTTGCTATCTCTAACTTTTCTTCTCTTTCTCATTTTCCTGGTCTCATTCTCCCCATTCGAGTAGTCTAACAATACTAGGGAGATGATCTGGGAGGTTTGGGTGCCGGGGTGCCTTTTTTCCTCCTCAAGGTGGGGGGCTGGCAATATTTCTCTATCTCTTCTTCCACACCTTTTATTCGTTGACTGCTCAGACTTCTTTGAATAAACAAGGTTAACTCAGAAGAAGGTCGATAACCGATAAGGGAGGTAGAGGAAAGGTTAAGCAAATTCACAAACGTAAATTTATTTTCACTCTACGTATGGAGAATTTAAAGAAAGAAAAATATATTTGGAACTGCGAATAGATGATACATATCCACCTAAACCCCCCCTACTACCATTTTCTGAGGGGCAGTCATTCATTTAGTCTCTACCCAACTGTGTCTTTCTCTGTGATAGACATGTTTGGGAGCGCCAAGGAAAGCAGGTTTGGGGAGTAGCCCACTGTGGAACTCAGCGTCTGAGCAACCTAGGCAAGGGGTAGAACTGCAAACTCTAGAGGAAACCCCGGGGGCCCCAGCCAGGACTATAGAGGGAAGTTACACCAGACTCTATGTTTGTCGGATGCAGTTCTGATACCTAAACCGGTAAGGGGAAGCACCTCCGGTTAGTGCTGGTTGATTGCAAACTAACCAATTAAAAGTCCGCCATACAATCACACCTCTTGAGGAGCCCCACAGGTTCATACATCCTCATCATATATCCATCCGGCAATCTATGTTCACTAACGCTGCGGTGCTACGAGGAGAGAGTTAGTCACTACTCAACCAATTGAACGAGAAATCCCAGCCTCAAAGAAGAAGAGTTAAGATATTCAACCATCATCTAACTACCAGCAGAAAAAGAGAAGAGGCAAGTATTAGAAAGGCCCCGTGGGGCCTCACTGATTGCAAAATCGTTCAAGAGTATACCACAAGAATCGTTCTGCGGGTGATCAAGGGGCAGAACAAGCCCAATAGAGATAAGTTATTTGAGCTAATGATCGTAAAACTACACATCGCTCTTGTAAGGCTTCTAGACGTCTCATTCGGGTACTTCGCGATCTGCAAACGGGAAAAGGACTTTAAAGTTATAAGAAAAGAAGAAGCTCTGGAAATCGTAAAAACCATTTCTTCGCCATTACGTTAAAAATTTAAATTGACTCGTTTGAAGTTTTGTTGGAATTGACTAAGTAACTGGAGAAATTGAATGACGCTACAAAAACAACGACGTTGGATTTTAGGGTGGAGTTTACATTCGTGTTTTGTGAATTGAATATTCTTGAGTAGTATCCATTTTATCTAAGTGGGAATAGAGGGTTTCCTTGTACCTAATCTTCTGTGCTAAGAAGAAGATTCTGAACAAACTTCCCAGCGACACACTCTTGCAATAATCTCAGAATTAATTTTGATTTATGTGCACTGATCACGATTCTCATATACATTAGTATTACTGAAGTAAAATGCCAATTTATTTGCGCTATCGTAGTGAAATTATAAAAAGACTACTCAATAACAGATAATTTTATGTAATGGGTTGAGGAATAAGTTCTTACGGTTTATCAAATTTATTCATTACCATTAACAATTTTAGAAAAACTTCATTTTTAATTGATAACAATATGCAATTTAATCACTAATGTATTCTCCATTGTTATTTACGATTTCTTCCCAACGTTCAACTAGTTTTTCGATGCCTCTGCAATAAAAATATCTGGATTTTTACTCGAAGAATTCGTCTAACAGGGTTCTTAATTCCACATCAGTATTGAACGAAACGCTGCGCAAATTGTTGGAGAGCGATCGGAACAGTTGGAAATCCGATGGAGCCAAGTCTGGCGAATATGGAAGATGCGGCAGGGTTTTCCAATTAAGCGTTTAGATGGCATATTTTGTCAAAAGGACAATGTGACGACGAACATTGTCGTGTTGCAGAAGGACTCCATACCGTCGATTAGGTCGCTTTTCACGAGTAGCTTCGGCGAGTCGAGACATTTGTTGAACGTAGAGTTCTGCATTGAAAATCTCGTTTTTCGCAGTGAGCTAATAAAAAATGATGCCTTGACAATCCCACCACACCTACAGCATCGTCTTTCGTGGATGAAGTCTTTGCTTTATTCAAGGAAGTGGTTTTTTATTGGGGTTAAGCCATTGTTTTCGATGATTCATGTTGACCTAAACACACCACTTTTCGTCGCCAGTGATGATGCGGTGAAGAAATCTGTCCTTATGTGCACGAGTAGATTTGTGGCGAGCAAGAAAACCTGCGGTAATCGTGGAGCGTTAAAGTATGTTGCTTTCGCTCAAAGCGTGCGGAAACCATACACCGAGTCTTTGAACTTTCCCCATCTAATAAAGGTAATTCACTACAGTTTTCTGAGCACAAGCCAATTGTACAGCCAATTCTCTAGTCGATTGACGAGAATTTTGATGAAGAAGGTCGTTCAATCGATCTTCATCCAACTTAATGGTGCAACCAGAATATTCTTCGTCATTAAGATTGAAATGATCGTTTTTGAAACGTGAAAACCACCATTGAGTTGTCCTTTCTGATTAGGCATTTTCTTTGTACACAGCACAAATCAATAACAACAAGTGTCGAAAATGCGCCTTTCTTTAAACCTGACATTCCATTTTGAGGGTCCAGAACAAAAATTAAATTAACACAACTTTTAAATAAACCGCAATGACTTATTATTCAACTTCAAGACGTAGCCTAAGCAAAAGCCTAATAGTCTACGCTGTTAAGAGATGTAGCCTAACCTTTGCAAATTTTGCTCTCATTATTTATTATTGTTTCTTAATATGTGCACAAATCACGTTAACAAAACTTAAATCTACACAACATTAAAAATATGCCAGAACTTATTCCTCAACCTAATCTAAAGTAAACCACTGTATTAAAGTACAAACTTTATTAAGAAATGACTAACTTAATATATAGGTATTTTATATTATGACCTTGGGAGATTTTCTGTTATTTCAATTCACGGCTGAAGTTTATATGTATGATAAGCTTCTAGGAGATTAGCGTCGTGCACTTTAATGATAATTAATGAAAAACAGAAGTTGTGAGGGAGAATGACATTATTATTTCACAGCTACAAAACTTGTTTCGGAGCATCACACTTCATTCTTCAACTGTAAAATGAATTAAATAAATATTTCCTTAACATATTCCTTTAATTTAAAATGAGAGAGAAAAGAGAAACTAATTTTAATCAAGGGAGAGATCACATGCAAAATAGGATGGGCTGACTACTCTTAAGGCACAGGTGATATCTATAGGATTGGATGAGTGACCTAACGATGCGATTAAATTTGAATTTGCCTTTCAAAATGGATTCAGTTTTGTTTTAATCTACAATGTGATTGGTTAGACACATAACTCCTTTGAAAAATTGCATTAGATATGTTGCGCGTGTGCGCGGAATATTTGTGTTTATAAATTATCTGAGATATTTATTTTACGTGGAATTTCTTCTAGGTAAATTTCATCGAACTTTTTCAAGAAATTTATATACGCTTCTTTTATTCTGAAATAGTTAATTTTTGAGAGTTTGGAAAGCTAAAGGCTATCTTGGGAATAGATATTTTAATTGACAATTCATCTGTTAAATGGAGAATTTGTAAAGAGCAATTCAATCTAAGTAAGATTCATTTATATTACAGGGGGAGGGGAGAGCGGT
This sequence comes from Ceratothoa steindachneri, assembly GCA_963969495.1. NCBI lineage: Eukaryota > Metazoa > Arthropoda > Malacostraca > Isopoda > Cymothoidae > Ceratothoa > Ceratothoa steindachneri. The sequence goes on from OZ018326.1 coordinate 173,226,011, forward strand.
GTTTTTATTTTTTAATTGTGATAAAATCTTTTTGGGGTTTGTAGATCTACTTCTTCAATGGAAAATGGTGGATATGAGAGACTCACAGATTTTTTTATTTTTCTCTATTTTACTATCAATGAATTTAGGTTCACATACCATTTACGTACTGGGGAACACTGGAAATAACTGATTTTTTGTTTTCTTGCTATCGCGAGACTAAAAATGAATATAGCCACATGAATGTGGTGGTTTACAGAAAACAGGTAATATATAATTTGAGCCATTCACACATAAGCTTTGGTAAATATTTTATAAATTTTCTGACTAAGTCACTATTTACTCAGCTAGGACGATATACGGCAGATTTTTCAACTGAAGATAAAGTAGGAGGATAATTAATGGAATTAGCACTTAAAAATCTTTTTGCTTCATGGCTATCCTTGAAAAGAAGTCGATCGTCCTGCTGCTGTCATGCAATAATGTCTTTGAAAGATGACTTGTTCAACGCGAGGGAAACGAATGGCTTTCTTCTTTAGGAGGTTTGCAAGCTGTGTGTTCGGTATTACCTTGTGTGAGGGGGCTTTCTTGAAATGTGTGTTAAGTGAAGTTATTTTGTAACCTCTGCAAGCACGTTTATTCTCGGGGTGGTAGTAGAAGATTTGGTTACGAAGGGTTTGTTCTCTAATGTTTATCATATTAGTGGATTCACGTAGTGTACAATATGATAATAAATGAGAATCAAAGATATGGAGAGAAGGACTTTAGTATTTTATAAGTACATGACTACTTTAGGGGCATCCCGATGAGTAGTTACGTCACTCCTTAAATCCCAAATAGATAACACCTGAACCCTAAGAGAAGTTAGCAACTCCTTATGAATATTGCTTTCAAGTTTTTATTTTGTGTGTCACTCTCTTTTTTTGGAGGTTATTTCCTCTCTTCTCTGTTATTTTCTAGAAATAAAAAATAGAACTTGATAAATAAGATTTTCTCAGTCTTTGAACAGCTGAAAGAAATCAGCGTAATGATTCAAAACTACTTCTATCCTTGTGAATTAATTAGGTCGTTCTCTCTCAAAGCATTTGTTTCTCATGATAAACAACAACATATCGAATTTAATCCAGTTTTAATAAATTTTATGTTCTACTACAGCTGTTATTTTCCTTTTTTCCTTAAATTTACTCCTTTATGTCGAGGTATACTTGTGCAGACTAGCTCGGCGCTCAGAGTCGTACACAAGTACGGGCAGACAGCTGGCCATAGGCCGCTTGAGTTATGTCTGACTATTAATAAAAAGTGCGAATTACGGTTGATGGGGTTTAGATTAATAAGTTGCCAAGTTGCAGTTCAAAGGATATATAAACTCAATACTCGAAAAATATAATTTTAATATATATGAAATAAATGGCCAATTTATAGATATATATACAAAAGGGGGGGGGACAAATTACTTATGATGGTTAGATAAATTATGTAAAGATTAATGACGTAATCTGAGGATGACCATACACGATCGCTTTACCTTTTAAGTGCAGGCGAATTTGATAGGGGTGGAAGACAACGGCGCAGGTCTTTAATAAGTTACTTCGGAGAGTCCTGATTCGGGGAACTTGAAGAAGGGGTTGGAATGAGATTTTCTCTTCTCCATAGAGAGGTAATCTCAACTTAAGAAGCTTTTTCTGATTGGCAGGGAGACTCAGTCTCAAAAGATGGGAACCTTAAAGAAGTGGTGAAGAGTAGAGGGCTGCACAAGTCTCATCGAAGAAGGGAGCTTGATAACTTTCGTCTGAAATAGGGCAAAAGCTTAAAGAAGTTAAATCTGATGACAAGATCTTTGACGAGGTACGACGACCAGTTACGGGGGGGTTACGGGAAACAGAAGGCATTCTGGACGTAATGAATGACGGTCTTTCAATCTCCTCGAGAGATGGTGAGCTTTGGGTTACATACCCGCGTGGCTGCTCTTTTAGACGCCTCGAGGCCTTGCAGTTCCAAAGGAATACTTGGCGCCAGACTAAGCAAATAAAATTCATGATAACGGGTCATTCCAGACGATCAACCTCGCGTCGCGATATGGGGAAAGGGTTAATATGGCCGCGCACAGCGTTATCGAAGGGGAGTTTGGGACGATCAACATCCGAAAACAAACACAGTGGAGACGGATGATTAAGCAAGTGAAGGATTCTTTATTGACTTTCTAAAATTCTTACGCTGGCTTACGTGGTCTTGAAAGAATAGAGAGGCATCGACAAGGGTTTCCTCTCACGGTGGTCCTTTAAGGGCATTCCATCATATATATATATATATATATATATATATATATATATATATTATAAGATATCGCATTAGTGCTATATATATCAGCGAGAAAATAATAATAAACCACAATATTTGAATCGAATTTGTTTATAACAACAAAACTAGTTCTGTTGCTCTAAATAATTTTGATTCAAATATTGTGGTCTACTATTATTTTCTCATATATATATATATATATATATATATATATATATATATATATATATATATAATACAATTACTCTTCTACTATAAAAACTGTACTTGCCATCCTCCTTCTATGCTCTACTTTACTCAATTATTGGTGAGTTAAGTTTTGAGTGTCATTTTGTTTGATTTGTTTCACCTCTACTTTCATAGTTTTTTTTTTATAAAACTTTATTTAGCTTCATTATAGTCTCTTTGTTTAAACACATTTTTCAGTGATATTATTATATTCTTTTTGTACATTGGGTCATGATTTGCCAACTTAGATTAGCTTAGTTGCTTTATTTAGCCTTTATCGGATTCAAAGTCCTGCCTTTTTAGTAATTTTTAATTAATTTCATTCCTTTTTACTTTATGGAATTTTGACACCCTAACATGTACGAGCAAGCTAGAAATCATTTAAAATATAAGAAAATGAACAGGGTCTCACCTTTCTCGGTAAGGTATATATACATGCATTTACATTGGGCCACAAATTTTACAACAGACTGCTAGAAATTGAAATTTACTTGTAGTTAAGGGAGATTACAGAAATCTACAACTTAATTAAAATATTATGTAATATATGCGTGATAATGATCCTAAAAGCAGGATGGTATATAGAAAATAATTTTTAAGGAAAACAGTGAAATTTGACTACGCTAAAGTTTACAACGCATTCATACAAATATGGTTCAGTGCTAGGAGGAATATACCTTGTTGTCAATTATAGCTTACAGCCGCTTCGATTAGTATCCTACGATCGATCTTTCTACAGATGCTTGGGTTAAGTTTGTTTCATTTCTCCAAACAGGTATTTTCAATAAGATTCATGTCAAAGATTGACTTGCCCATTTCAAAATATTAATTGTTAGCTCCAATTCTTAGTTTGTTATGCTGTATGTTTTCATACTACCTCCAATCTTCTAACACCTGATGAAGATAAACAACTCCGTAAGTTGAGTGATTCACAACAGAATTTGATTTGGTGAAGGGATCGTATTCTTTGACGCATCAACTGCACAGTTTTTTATCCAAGCCATACTGATTAAATTTCCAACGAAGTTATTTATTTTCTTTTAATTTCATCAAAGAATTTGTTCTCTGAACATTGCCTGTGGTCTTTTAGTACGAAAAATGAGATGATAACAAAGCAGCGTTCTACCTACTTTCATCTTGCTTATTTAAGCCCACTTGCTTATATATCTCCATGAAGCTCTGTAAGAGTATTCTGTAGTTTATCACATAAATTTATATCAAGTTTGAATTGCACGGTCCGCTGATATCCGAGAGTGACCTGAACGATTCAAAAGACGAATTAAATCACGAGACTTCCATTAGCATCTTATAGTTCCAATTAAATTCAGAAATACTTTTACCTGTACAAAATATCTTTCTGTACCAAGGAATCTCTTATGAAGGGCTATAATGGATTCTGGAAGATTTTAACCGATTATTTGTTTGATGTCCATGATAAATATGTTGCAGGTACGACTATTTTGTAAGGAATGACGCATTAGCCATACAGGATAACGAAATAAACCTTACATTTAGTATAGAATATTCATGTTAATAGGGAAAAAATGAAGTTTTTTCTATGAATGTGTTTGTTATAAACTTTTGGTTTGTTCTAAAAGTTTAGCATTTCTCTTTATAATATTTTCCCTGTTCATCATATTACTTTTCTGATAGTTACAATGTATTCATTAAACATGCGTTGTATATTTCACTGACCTCGATTAATTAAGTATGTAATTGGCATTTCTAACGTTTTCAACATTAAAGAGGTATAAGGCTATGGAATTCTCTAATATCTTGAGATTGGCCACAAATTGTGTTACTCTTATCCTTTTTTTTTAAAATGTCTTTCCTCTAAAATCTAGACTTTCTATATTTAGTTCATACTATTCCCTTTAATATTAAAACCTTATTGTTTGTTCTTTTTTGATTGCTTTAAATACCTTCCATGTCTTTTAAAAATCTTTGACTTTTTTGTTGCTTTCAAGTACGAGTCGAGTATCAATAATACTCGGAGCCCCGTTGTGGATTGAATGTTACGTGAATGAGCATCGTGGCGACAATGTCCAAATGAATACAAGTAGCATATTGGTGTAGATTGGGACTGGCGTTTGAGTGGCCTAAGTAGTCCTTGCTGGCTCTCTGTAACTATGTACATATGTATCAATCAACATTAATACAATATACAGAGAGGTGAAAATAGTAGTCCATTTTTTGATCATATGTCAGAGAATAACTTTAATTGGTACCCAGTTTTGTTATTTTAATGATTTCATTGTATTTGTATATAAGTACTTTGTTTTATTACTTTATTCATCTTTTTATCCTTGCATCTCCATATTTGTGCTTCTCGTTTTATCCCTTATTTTTCTCTTTAAGCTTTCTCTTTTTTCTTTAATCTTTCCTTTGCTACGTGATTTGTTATTTACCTTTTCTGCCAATTTGTTTGGACTTTCTTCATTCTCCTGATAAATATTGATGCGATATTCCCCTCCCTACCCCTACTTCCACATTGGTAATTTCTAGAGAATTGTGTTGTTTTTTTCTTATATATAGCCTTGTTATATTGATTTTGATTGTAGTTACCTTTGATAAAGAACTGAATAAATTTGAAAGTTCTCGGAAAAGCCTTTTCATTTGTCCTCGGGAAATTGCATTCATTGCTAACTTAAGATGTTACTTAAAGAATAACTAATATTTTAACAATATTTGTATTATTATAATATTACAATTGTTCTTTAAGATGTAAAATGACATTCATTACTCCCTATAGAATAAATGGAGCAAGTAAAATTATCATACCATTGCCGGTTACAATAGCGACTCTTTCCAGATATTTGCCGCTAGAGAAGAATAACATAGCTTCGAGGGTAGCGCATGCTCTGGCCTCATATAATCAGATAAATTCATCTGCATCAGTGTGTAATCGAGAGGATTTTTTGAACGTGAAATGTTTATGTGAAAAGAGGTCAAGGAGAGAAGTTGTACAACTATGTGCTGAGAGCATGAAAGCGATTGGAACCTTTGTGTGGAATGAAGTGAAGGGAATGCAATCACCACTGAATCATGGCAGTGTATGTAAAGATGATGTGGATATACTTTTGAGAGGAAAGCCGTATGCTGCATTGGAATTTAAAAATATACAGGCTTGTCGTCAAGAGACATATGTATGATAAAATTTAGGGCAAGAGTTTCTGTGCTGATTTGAAGAGTGATAGAAAGAATTGTGAATGGGTGTAGATTGAAGGTTGAGAAGATATGAATGGATGCCTGAAGATTTCTGTGCTGAAGAAAACATAAAACTGATCAGCACGTTTTTTCTTCACAAGCTCGTGCATATAAACAAATGATTTGGTTGTGGATGAGAGGACATGAGAGGGGCAAAGCAAAGGACATTAAAAAATGAAAGGTTTTAGAATTAGTAGGAGAGAGTGTACCCGCAGAAGAGTACTACATCATCAGCATAGTTCCGAAACAGAGAGGAGATTGGTATATTGCGCTGTGAAGAAGGTAGGGGAAATGACAGCGGTGTTTTGATTGCGTGGGTATGTTTATATTTTTGTGGCATGTTACCCTCTCGGGGGTAAGTAATAGCATATCATCTCAATGGTTGGCCTGCTCATGGTCACGCTGAAAGATTTGTGTCGACGCTCAAAGGAATTGAATCCCTACCTTGATGTCAAAAATCCAACGCCGTCTCAAACTAGGATAGCAAGAGCTCCATACGCTTAATAGTGCGAAAAGAGAAAGCAAAAAGAGAATTGAAACTAATACTTTACTATTGTAACTGTGTAATAGAAGAAAATTAAGCCCAATGACGAAAGACGAATGAGGATTAGGATGAGAAGAGGAAGTTGTGTGGAAGGAAATGAGAAATCAAGAAGAATATAATTCTGTGATCATCTTAAGGAAAATGGCAAGGTAATTCTGAGCAAAAAGAAAAAAAGAAGTTGATTCCAAGTTAAAAGTACAGGGTAGTTTATAATGTGTGGACATGAAAGATCAAATTTTAAAATGATACCATCTCTGGTTAATGTCTTTAGGTATAATGTGTTGAATGAAGTGTGAATAAAAGTTAGGGACAAGTTTGCGAATTTGATAATTGAATTTGTCTAAGGTATGTGTATGCTGATGATGTGCTTTGGTGGCTAAGAGTGAATAATTTTGAAATGCTAAGTCTAGTTAAATATGGTATGTGCAATGTGAAGAGTAAATGTAAATTCATGCAGTGTAAGATGATGGTTTTAGTGTGCAATTTGGTTTATATTGTGATATTAAAGTCTGTTATATTAACTTTGAATAGGTGCGATGAGTTAAGGAGTTTAGATTTATCGTGAATGGTTGTGATGCAAATGATGCGGAGGGCTACTGAAAGATTTCAAAGGAAAAGTTTAATGCGCGATCGGACTGTGTAAATGCCACTAAGCTACATCAAGTCATGCTTGTAGCTACGAGTTTGGATGGTGAGCAACGCAAATGGCCATTTAGAGAGGGATTATTAGTGGGTGTGAAATTTGTTCTGTATACTACTAGTTATGTAAAATTATGTAATTTTGTATATATTTGTAATGTATTTGTAATGTATATTTGTAATCTATATTTGTAATGTATTTGTAATCTATATTTGTAATCTATATTTTTAATGTATTTGTAATGTATATTTGTAATCTATCTTTGTAACGTTTAATATATTTATTTGTAATGTATATTTGTGTAATTTTGGAGCAACAATCTCCAACTCCTTAATTTATGGCCCATAGCACAACCCACTAACCTCCTCCCATGCAACCGACTAACTTCCTCCCACACAACCAACTAACTTGCTACCGATACTTATTTAAGTTAAAAGTTCCCCATATTAGGCAGTTCACCTACAACCACTTAACGCGCTCCTACTGGAATTAATTTGCTCTATATTTTGTGTAACTTTTCAATTAATTTGCTCTAGATTTTGTGAAACTGTTCAATTAATGTGCTCTATTGTTTTGTGTTATTATTCAGTGCACTACTACTGCTACGTAAGTCCCTTATAGTTGTTAAGTTTGGCGCCTATGTCCCCTACACTTCTCTCTCACATGTGATAAGTACTATTAAGATTTTGTTTATTGTATAAACTACAAATATGATATTCATGATTTCATATATTCATTTATAACCTTAATATATTATTTTCTATATTTTCTTTGTTTTTTTTTTACCAGTACTAGGCTGTGCTATAAGTTGAACTCGGATTTAAGCAATTTATGTGAATTTTCATCGTTACTTAACTGTCGGTACCCCTTTGAGTTTTTTAAGACTATCATAGAGTCCAGCTTAGCCTATAATTGGCATTCTCGCCCATTAATTTTCTTTAGTGTTGTGGGACTTAACCCTGCCCGTAACAAAATAATAGAATTAGGAACTAATTAGCAAGATGTATTTAACATTAGAGTATTTATGATGTAAGAATTTTATGAGATGATCAAAAAATAAAACGTGATTAGATGAAATGATCATACTTAAAAAATTATGTGATAAAATTTTGGAAGACCGCATAAAAGTTAGTTGATTTTATACATATAAGAAAAGGCTTGACTGAGTGACAAGTGAAAGGCTTTGTGAATGATGGTTGTGCATGGAGGAAGATTGTGTAATGGGATGCTTATGATTTCTGTCCAGAGGAACAATGACTGTACGAGATGCGCCTGCAGCATACCTAGAAGTAGAAGAGAGCAGCTTAAAAAAAAAATTCGTTTGAATGTCTTTCTCGAGACTAAGGATGGCGCAGTGGATTCGCTGCTTAATAACAGGGGTCCAGCAAACAGGAAGATGGTTGCAACTCACCTATACTACTTTCCTTCTTGATATTTCTTCGCCCCTTTCCTATACTCCTCTATCTACAGTATACACCATATCGCTATGGAGTGCCTTTTTATTGTATAAATGTATGATGGATGGATTTTATAATGATAACAATTTCATAAATTATTAATTAAAAGGGAAAATCAGAGAGAAGTTCATAAAGTGATGATGTTAGAGAAGGTGATAATTATTAGATCTACGTATCGAAATGCTAAAAGTGGAAAATAGTCAGGGAAATAGGGATTAATTTTAATTAAATTAAAATTAAAACAAACGAGCTATCTTTTTCAGTAGTTTGTAAGAAGCTATCTATAAAGAAAGTGGTGAAGATCGACCAATGATAAAATTGTGGAAGATATACATATATGTATAGCAGCAGTTTCTCCGGCAGACATTTGTGCTGAGATGGCACTCAATCTTACAGATTCAGCTCCAGCAAAGTTTTCCATGCGTTTTAGAGGTAGTGGATGGTAGGGACCGAGAAAAGATACCACTTTACAGAACCTAAGATACACCTTTGCTCAATACCCTAAATTCATCATAAAATTACTCTACTATATGTCCCACTTACTCATTCCTGATAATAAAGGGGGATTCAAGTAGGCTGCTATCGAAGAGGCGTCTTTATAGGGAAGCTTCATAGGCCGATAAATTCTATTTTCATCATCGCATTTTGTCCCTTTTTTGTTTTTACATACTTGACTTGACTCAATTTAAGGACGCAGATCATAACGACCCTTTGCTTTGCATCTGCCTGCTGTCTCTCTTACCAGTCCACTCCTTCCCAAGCCAGCAGGTCGCACTTGTTCCAAGGTAGCCCAACATCGAGGGGATTCTGGTCCCTCTATCTCTTGGGTGGTCTACCTCCCGGTCCCATACCTTGAAATCTGCCTGTATAGGGTTACCGTACATAGCTTTCTGGTGTTCTTCACATGACATTTCCAAACCACTTGATTCTCTTCCTTCTGATTACATTCGTACTGGTCTCTATGTTCATCTCTTATATTCAACTAAAATTTGTCCTTCTCTGTCTCCAACTGGTGCCGATGATTCTTTTGAGGCAGTGATCTGTGCCCCAGCTTAAAGCATAGATGGCAATGGGAACTATTAAGCATTTATATAATCTTATCTTTAACTTCTGTGGTATATCTTTTCTGGACCACACAGTGTTTTTCGGCTTCCAAAATGCCACAAAAACCATGGTTTTTCTGTTTCTTACATCTTTAGAAGATCCTGGGATAACACTTATTGAAAAACAAATTGATCTACCTTCTCCAGCACATTACCGTCTATCCGGATATTTCCGTCTATTGGGGACAATTCATTACACTTGTTGCTGTTGATCTTGAGCCCCCACTTCTTGCATGCCATTTCTAGTTGTTTTGTTTACATGTTTAGTTTGTCAAATATGGGTTCCAAAAGGGTGATATCATCAGAATACCTCACATCTAGGCCCATTATTTCGTTAAAATTCTCCTTGTGATTCAGGCTATTAAGTTCGTTCATTACAAACTCAAGAAAAATATTGAAAATTGTAGGTGAGAGTACACATCCCTGCCTTACCCCAACTTCGACGCAGAACTACTCTGTGAGTGAGCCGCCCACTATCACTGCATACTCTGTATTGACATACAAACTTTGAATTATCTGCACTATCTTCCTGCTGGCACCAACAACATCCAATAATTACCAAAAGCCTTTCTCCAAACTGTATCAAATTCTGCTTTAAAATCTATGAAATTAAATAGACTTGCACCTGATCTTCCCTGGCTTTCTCCAAAACCTGTATAGCAATAAATACATCGCTCTCTCTTTCATCTCCTTAAATGGTTCACACAACCCATCTTTCTTTTGTTTACTAAACAGCTTAAGATTTTCGCATCCAAACTCACGACGTGGTATGCGTGGCTCGTCATTTTGCCACAACTTATTCATACCCAGCCTGTTTGCTGGCACAAACACAGTACTACTATTCTTCCAGCAACTCTCTTCCCTAATGAGAAAATCCCTCTGTGCGAACTCTTTCACTCCCTCCTACCCCGTCCACCTGCACTTTGCCTTTTATGAACTAACCGAATGTGAATTTGACCACATTGTGAGGCATTTTCTGAAATGGAACATATTTTTATACAAACGATTGCAGAAAATAAATAACAATATGAAATGTATATCATGTAAGCTGGAAGTTTTTAGTAGGAAAGAGCAATAAATGTTTACTTGTAACCAATAGAATTAATTGCATTAACATTGAGCTCTTTTAAAAATTGTTAGTCCTATAATTAATTTTACAATCTAAGCCTAAGGAAAAACAGTTTAACTTGGAAACAGCACCGCGAAATGACACCATGCAAGGACTAAGCAAGGGCTTAAAGAACATAGATAATTATATTCTCATTCACTCACTTTTGCCCGAATCATTTGAAAGGCGCGGCATGACCAATTTTAGAAAATGTGCACCAGCATTCGGTTAGCGAAAGATTTACTAATAAAAAATGCGCCTTTTCGTAACTTATTGATATTATACGATCTCGGCCCAGCGTTGAATTACAGGATTGGTTTTCTCTCAATGATGAATGTTTACTGTTCTATACAAATCCTACATATAAAAATATACAAAAAAAAGAAGGATCGCTTTAAATTCTTTCAGTTATTGAATTTGTTTGAAATGTTCCCAATTCACACCTTTGATAATTTGACCATAAAATAGGCTATAAGGTCAAAGCGATAGCTTCACTTAATATCCACTTATTCTTTAGTGAGATGTTTTACATAAATAATAAAATATTACAGTCGATGTTTGCAGCATTTGGTAGACATAAGATTATCTTTTACACATTTGGGGGAAATCGCACTCAATGTGTTAAACCTCGTTACATTTTCTAAATAGCAACTACCCTGAGCATATCCCAAGACAAGGTGGTCAGGATAACCGACCCAGAGAAAGTTCAAATTGTAGCACAAAAAGAAAACTGAATTATTTAATATGGCAGATATTTAAACAAAACTTAATATATAGCAATAATATAACAACATTAACCGGTAAAAGTTTCCTTAAAAAAAATAATTGAATGCATGTCGAACACCAATTTTCCAGCAGAAAACATTAAAGGTGACTTGCTAACTTTCGCTTCTAAATTAACCTGACTTAATTCAACTTTAAAGACAAACGATTAAAAAAATAAGGTGGTATGGATAGGTTTTCCTCAGGTAAACAGGGCTATTGGTCTTTTCAATGTTCATGCTTAATTTAATCGTATTCAAATTAATCATCTATATTCCAGATAGACTTAATTATCCGTCAAATTCGAGACCCTCTAACCTCGTAATCATAGGGTGACATATAAAAATCTTTACACATCCTCTGCATCGTCCTCAGATTAACACCTAAGCACTTTAACATCGTCGCACTTGACTTCTGGCGTAAATTCAAGTTGCAAAACTTGCCATTTACAAAATATATATGATTGAATTTAGCCATGTCATTGCTTGCTTCACAGGAGGTGAACAACTTAGTCTCCAATATACTATCATATTAGGAACAAAAAAACAATCCCAGGAAAAGGGCATGCGCGGGATTGAGAGGTTTTAACGGTGAGATATTACCGAGCAAACCTTGTACGGTTTCTAGTTTTTGTTAAGTATTTCGCAAAACTGGCAGTATCGAAGTTATTTGGAAGTGGTAGACATAAGTAAACCACAACCTCAGAAGACAATGAACTTGATATATGTCATGCAAATAGAATAATTAAAGGTAAACTGGACAGTATTGTACTTGTAAATTTAAAGACATGAGTGGTATTAGCGTTCTTTAGTTAATAAAATGATTTGCATTTATAAAGGTAATAGAAAGTAACCATTACAACTTTATCCTTTTCAGTGAAAAAAAATCAGTTAACAAGTGTAAAGTACTTGTGAAGAAATTTTTATCGGATTAAAGACAAAATAATATATGAATCTATGATGAAAAAACAATGCTGTTTTAACATTTAGACACCATAAAATGGTCTCGTTTACTGTCAAAAAACAAACTATTTTGAGCTCGCTAGATACTTGCTCTTTATGTTACCATTCTATTGTAACATAGTCACCTTAAACAGGAAAGAGTAACCTAATTCGGAACTGAGACCAGGTTAAATCAAAACAGAGACTGGCCATCTATCAGTCTTTATCTTAATCGGTAGAACATTTTTATGGTCCAATTGGACGAAAATATCTACCGGTTTGAGTAGATTAATAATAGGCTTCACCATTGAGAGTGAAATCTGGTTACTAGTGACGTCTCTAATAAGAGTCTATTTTCTAATCTTTTTTTCCAGTTCCGAGGGATAAAAGTTAAGGAGATAATTGTATAAATATTAATACCGTTATTTTAACTCGCATATATGTTTAGGAGATTTTATCACTTTCCCATACTCGCACCCCTAAAATGTCTCTAAGCCATTTACGCTTTTGTTTAAATCAAAATAAAAGCTTATTCCATGTGTTTTTACTCTCGTTATATCGATATATTACTTCAGAAAATAACCCCATGGGGAAATATGTAAATTATAATATATTTTTGGACTTTTATTTTCTTCTTAAATGAAAAATAAGCCACCTACACTTTGATTAAAGCAAGCTAAAAAATCTTAGTGGAAACGAGGATTTTCTGAATATAAGCAAGCAAAAATCTTCTCGCAGAAGAAGATCGACCACAACTTTTCTCATTTGAAGATAATCCCCGTCCCTCCCCGACACCATTTCGAATTATTTTTAAACAAATGGAAAATTTTAGTTTTAAAATATATATTACGTAATTATAATGAATTACATTCTAATCATAATTTTTAATGGAAAATGATATTTCTTTAAATGATAAATTCTATCAAACAAACTAAAGGAAATTAAATCGTTCAATTTGAATATTTTACATGCAATTTTTGCGAAAGATTAAACAAAGTAACCGGTTACTAAGATAAAGGAGGCGATGAAGAAATCAACAAAAACTTACCGGAACGACGCCAACACATATATATCCCCACATTTGAGGCTGATGGGCCTACATGAATCTTAAGTCATGAGACTTATTTATACTACATATTTCTTTCCTAAAAACAAACTCAATATCGAAGTGTAAGTGCAATGCTTATATTTTAATGAATTAATTATATCCATAAGCTCAAATATTAACAATGATTATTCATTTAGCATTTTTATTATGGATATAATTATAATATTCAATTATTAATTAAAAAAATATTACTCCAAGAAATGGTTGATAATCTTTTCTTGGAATTCGAAAATGATTACTTGAAAATTGATTAAGTTTACTAAATAAAAATGCTTGAAGTAATTAAAACCAATTATTACACACTTGATAATAATTTATAGTTGGGTTAACGTGATTTCATAATGTCTATAAATTTAATGGTTACCTTTTTATTAATTTCACTGACTCAAAATTACAGATATTTTTAGTAAAATGATGTTGTACTTTAAACAGATAATTAGCCTACGGGGAAATGTTGACGCGAGGGAATTAGTTATGAGGAGCTTAACGTTTCGGGGTTCCGATGGAGGGAAACTTTTGGTCTTAAAGAGGCCTGTAACCTTGGAGGAATTCTGGGGTGTTCTTAGGAGGAAACCGCGATTTATTAAATTTACTCTTGGTGGATAAAGGGGAAGGCTTTTTATTTTCCTTCGGGTATAAGTTGTGGCTCACCGCATAGATATCTGCCTCTTCTATGCACTCTTAGAAGGAGTTGCACCGACGAACCTTCACTAGGGAGCGGATCTTTGGTGTTAGCGATGCCAGCAACTGATCCCGTAGAACATAATTTACCAGGGATACATAATCGAAGGTGTTTTTCGATGCGTCTAACCAAAATTAGAATTACGGGAAAGAGTATATCAAAAATGATGGAAGGTCATATTTGGTTGGATGCGGGCGTGGCGAAATTTGGTTCGGTAGAAGCCAGGCGTCATATTGTACGCCGCAAGAAGTAAACATTTGTGGGTGGAGTACTCCACCGTAACCTCGGAGGGGAGTGAGACGACTAGGTCTTGGAGAGGTGAGCTTAGGTAGGGAAGAAGCTTAGCTACACCGTCCGTCTCTAGGTCCCAATGATTAACTTCAAAATTTTCTCGAGGTGAGTGAGAAAAGAACCTAAATCCTCTCCTTCTTTGAACGTGAGGAGTTTAACGGAGGCTGACTGAAAGGTTCCTACCCGTGAATTTACTGAATTGATTCTTAATTTATATTAATGATCTTGACATAGGTATAAGTAGTGACCTGAGTAAATTTGCTGATGATACTAAGCTAGGTAGGGCCATTAGGGCTGATTCGGATACTGTTGTAATGCAGGAGGAATTGACCATTCTGTCCAATTGGGCTGAGAAATGGCAAATGAAGTTTAACATAGACAAATGTAGTGTACTTAGTATAGGTAGAAATAATCCACTGAATAGTTATAAATTAAATGGGAGAAATTTAGGGAGGACCGATTGTGAGAGGGACTTGGGTATTTTGGTAAGTTCAGACCTTCGTCCTAGAAAGCAATGCCTAAATGATAAGAATAGAGCTAATAGGATATTGGGATTCATTAGGAGAAGTGTAAGCAATAAGAGTGCTGAAGTCATTCTAAAACTGTATCTGGCGCTAGTTAGGCCTTATATAGACTATGCAGTACAATTTTGGTCACCATATTATAGGAAGGATATTGATTTGCTTGAATCTGTGCAGAGAAGGATGACAAAGATGATTGGTGGGCTAAGGAACTTACCTTATGGTGAAAGGCTCAGAAAACTAAATCTACATACATTGGAAAGGAGAAGAGTCAGAGGGGAATTGATTGAAGTCTTCAAATGGGTAAAAGGATATACTAAAGGGGATCTGGGTAAGGTTCTTATACTTAGTGAACATGACAGGACACGTAGCAATGGGTTTAAGCTTGATAAGTATAGGTTTAGGAAGGAGATTGGGAGGAATTGGTTTACAAATCGTGTGGTAGGTGAATGGAATAGGCTCACTAGACATGTGATAGAAGCCTCCTCTCTGGGTAGTTTTAAGAATAGATTAGATAAATATATGAATGAAGCTGCTAGATGGGACTGACTTTTTTATGTACATATGTATATATTTTTCTGCGGAGTAAGGAGATTATTTTGCGGTTGAATGAATGGACATAATCCTCTGGATGCATTTTATGTATATTGTAGATTAGATCTGACGAACTCCTGTAAAGGGTGACAATGTTGATGACTTTTCTCTGGTAAGAAATCTTTTGTGTGTTGACTGGAACAGGAGCTGCCAAGTGTAGGCCATGAATGGTCTTTTGCAGTCTCCTTCTTTTCTTATGTTCTTATGTTCTTATGATTCGATTCCAGTTCATATTGACGAATTCTCTCACGTTCTTTGCTCTCTCTAATTTCTCTTTGTACATGTTCAGCCCTCTCTAGTTCTTCTCGTTCTCTATTTTAAGTTCTCTCATTTCTCTCCTCTTCTTCTATATAGGTGACAAGGTTTTTGGCACTTAAACCGAGGGGCTGCTCCTTGGAGTTTAAATCTCTCAAACGACGACATTTTGTTCGTAACACGGGGAGTACGTTGTTCGAAAGAAAGGCTTAAAATGGGCCGTCAGCACGGGTCGGATGAGGCTTGGCTCACAAATTACAGACACACGGATAAATATGCTTGTTTAAACGCGGAGGTTTTACTATCCAAATAATAACATTAATATAATAATATACGATTAAACAAAATAATAAAAACAAATAAAATAATGGAGTCTTGTTGAGATGAGAATGGCTCAGACTCTACTAATCTGTGGGCGATTAAAGTGACCGCGTAGAAATTCTGTAGCCTAAGAAATTTTGTCTATTTAGGGTTGTCGGTCCAAACACTTCTAAAAGCAGTAAGCGAAAAATAAATATGGGTGGGTTGTTTATGGAATCATTTTGTTTTTGCAACTTAAATGGTACTCAGCTTTGAAAATAAAAATAAAGTCAAAGGGTTGCTTTAAAAAAATCTCTCTAAAGACCTTTTAAAGACCCTACACCTGACACCAGATTTTATAATAGAGTAAAGTATATATAAGTATCTGTCGTGGAATTACCAGACGATATATTTATATATACGTGGGTGCTTTGTGGCGATTGGCTTCAAAGTTGGTTGAAGACCATTAGTGAAAGGGAAAATGGTTACGAGTCCAGTGGGGATGGTTTATTGTTACTTTGCGGGGTCCTTTTAAACAAATATTTGAGAGTGCAAGTTGGCTAAAGATTAAAAGGTAGCTGGTTCGCTTTGGGGTTGCCAAAGAAAGACAATGACGAAAATATACTTTAATAACCACAAAAAAAGGCTATATATATTTACATAAAAATTAGTTTTACATGGAATGGTCGCACAGACGGGGTTAAAGATCCACACACGATCAGGTAGGTTGAGTAAGGGATTAAAGAGGTCAGATACAGTTAGTGAGTTAAAGGGGGATTTTAAACGTGGGCGTGCACACAAATAATAGAGCAATTGGGATAAGCCAGATTTGAGATCAATCTACAGGCGGCAACGCTTACGACTACATTATGAGCGTGTTACCAAAAAGGGGCCAGTAGGGTACGGTGAAGGCAACGGAAAAAGTTGGTTTACCTCACTAGGGAGCACTAGTCGTCTTCGGAGCTGGGAGTCTTTGTCAGTCCTTGCCAATTGATTAGGGCAGAGTTCACTGATGTCGAAGCTTGCCGTTTGACTAAGGCAGAGTTCCCGGATCGATTTAGCCTTCACTTGAATCGAAATCGCCGCTGGACGGGAGGAGGGGGGGAGCGTCCCACAGCTCGTTCGTTGGAATAGGTCAGAGTGCCAGTGCTGCTTTCTAAAATCAGTCCAAGCGTTATATAGGCTTCTGGAGAGGAGGCACGCGTGATCTTGGTGAAAAGTCAGCGACTCCTTCAGGGGAAGGGGGAATATTGATAACACTCATTGAAATGTCCAACGGATTCCAATCTTTGAGCAGTAAAGACCACATGCTCGCAGAGAGGTGGTCACTTGAGGGGGGCGTATGATATTGGTCCCTAGACAAATACAGCTGGGTCGGGTAATAACAGCGTCAGCCGCTTCCTCGGCCAGGTTCCCGGTGATCTCCGGATCTACGTGGGTACAGAATGGCACGTGGCAGCCATTTGGCCTCATTCTGCTCCACAAAATATGCATATAAACTTTCTATACCCTGAACAAATATATTAAAGTATCAGGAGCATTTTTACTAGTTTTGATCCACTTCCACTTAAAACGATACTGCTCGTATTATATGTTGAATGAAAAAAGGTCGTTACCTGATCCTAGCTATTCCATGGCCCAGGAGTTTTGAAAATATACCACTAACACAAAAACTTTAATTATTTTATTTCTATTTTTTTGTGCCCGATAACTCTCATCAACAACTAGCGTCCGTCAGTGGATCTGTGGTTATATATCCTAAACATATATTCACTTCTTCTCTTTCTGCCATTATTCTTTACATATCTCTTCTTCAACCTTTTTAGTTTTGTGACTATCTTAGTTTTCCCTTCAAATTTAGAAAATCTATTCTTGTTATTACTGGGCATATGTTATCTTTTCTGATCAATCTTCCTGTTATCGCACAGAGAGAGGGGCCTTGATTTGGCTCGGGTCATTCATATTGCTGATGCGGCGCAGGGGCTAGGCTGAAGAGAGGAGTATCGCAGGAGTAAGTTTTTATTTTTTCTAATTACTATACTAGCCATTAGATGATAATTTATCTATTAGGATATATTGGCTTAACTAATGTATCGTGGAGCCATCAAATCACAAGAGTGTAAGTCTCAAAATGAGGCCTCACTCACTCTCCGAGAGAAATAGCCCAAATGAACAGAAAAGAAGAAACCAGATAGAGAAATATAACTCTCTTGTGATGGTGTAGTATTTTATCTCCGTGCATTTGGAGATACCTGCTCGAAGAATTCATAGCGGTATCCTATGTTTGAGTCATAAATGCGAGTTTGTTTAAGTCCGGTGTTATCCTTGGTTATTTGTCGGCCATGTTACTCGACGGGTCTAATGAGTGTCATCATCAGGGGATTTAAATGTGTATATGCCCTACAATGAATTCAGATGGAATTCCTAAAATAAAGCTCGTGGCTACATTGAGTTTCCTTGCACGTAATATATCAGCTGAGCTTTCTCCATTTTTGCTGCTATAAAGTCCAATTCTCTCCTTTGACGTTATATTGGAGTAGATAGAAGTTTCATTTGTTTTCCAACCAAGCAAATAAGATGACTAATGAATACATCTATTCTTCAGATAGTTTCATATAATATATAAGAGGTAACTTAGTATTGGTTAAGATGATTTTCTACACTCCTAAGATTACATTACAGATGAAACTAATACAGTTATGTGTATGTCCTTCATGAGTAATGGAAAGATGGGGATAAAGGATTTGTGGTATTTTACATATTCGTCTCATCTTTCTTTGCCTTTACGACAATATTTAAGAGAAATTTCCCTCGTTATGCAGGATTGCTTTACGACCGATATATTCTTGTGCAACTTACCGTTAATACTGCATTTTATTCGAGAGAAAGAATCGTCACCACTGCATTTTGTGATATTTGCTGCGTAAATGAGTCGCAGTTTCAAACTGTAAGTATCTCTGATAATTCACTAGGCATGAACATGTACCATTTAAGTTGGGGGACTGAATTATTATTCTGAGAGAGCGTCAGGCTGCCATAGTCGATTGGGGACCCCAAACTCTTCGACTCAATTTCTTCATTTGAGTCATGCATTGTGGCATGAGAACCCTTCTCATCACGCCAAGCAAGGGAGTGTTCACATTATCCAATAAACCAATTTTAGGATCTTAAAAATAACTCGTTCAATCCTGCTTTCCTAAACACCGGGCCATTAAACCTACAATTTTTCCACCCCTTTGCAAGGTCCTGCTCAAATGGCCGAGGGCTCCGAGGCAGTAAAAGGAGGGGAGGGATCTCCTCCGACAGGTTTTCCTACGACTACCAGGACCTTCTCCATTTCAGGGAGGGACCTGGCTGAGGCCGGCCCATCTGGCATGGGGGCTTCTGCCGGCGGAGGTGAGAAGCGGGTTCATTCCCTGCCCTTCTCTCCTAAAAAGAAAAAGACTAAAAAGACTAAAAAGACGAAGAAGACTCGGGGCTCCTCTCCATCCGCGGGCCTGCGGGGACGGATGGTTCTGCAGCCACTGTGGTAGGCGACCAAGCCAAGATTGGAACATCCGGCCCCTCTACCCCCTCGTGTGCGGAGCCCCTGACTAAGACTAACACCAAAAATGCACAGGGCGGAGCCTTGATGACATCGGGGCCCCTCATTCAAAGGTTACCTGGCGTTTTCGAGCCCGCTGGCTTCAAACGCTTCCTCGTTATTCGCTCCACTGGTGGCACCATGTTGTCCAAGGGTAAAATGATCCATCAGAGGAGAGGATTAGCTAGTGCAATTGTTAGAGAGCCGAAGGTAACCCGTTTCTCGGACGGGAGCCTTCTGGCGAATGCGGCGAATCCCGCCGAGGCGGCCAAGATAAGTGCTCTTCGGACACTTCATGGCACCCCAGGGAGTTTGACGCCGCACTCTACCATGAACTTTGTGAAAGGAGTAGTTTATGCGAGGGAACTCGTTGACTACTCCATTGAGGACATTACCCTAGAGCTGGCCGACCATGGGGCAGGCAAGGTCGAACGTGTGATGAGAAAACAGGGAGGGGCCTTGAGACCCACCCCTACACTTTTCGTCACGTTCGACTGTGACAAGCTCCCTGAGTCGGTGCGTGCCGGTTGGTACCGCTACCGCGTGAAGGCATTCGTGCCACTGCCGCGGCGGTGCTATTACTGTCACCGCTTCGGCCATACGAATTGATCATGTAGACGTGCAAAATCGGGGTCACCCGAAGTCTGTGTAAATTGCTCCAAGGTCGCACACGATAAGTCCAAATCATGTGTGGCCAAGTGTGTCAATTGCGGAAAGCCGCACCCTGCTTCTTCGAAGCAATGTGGTGCATATCTCCTTGAGAAAGAAATCCTGGCCGTTCAGGCCCAGGATCGACTCTAATTCCGCCAGGCTAAGGACTTAGTCCTGGCGCGCCCGGCTCTGCCTGGGACGTCATATGCCTCAATAGTTAGGAAAGCACCCTCTGCTCCTGGCCCCTACAGGCCAACGAGCACGGTTGTTTCCGTGCCTATTCGGAGCCCTTCTGCGGGCTCTTCTACACCCGGGCCCTCCCCTGGTAAAGCTGGCGGCAAAAAGGGTTCACACCCAGCTCCGGCTAAAACCAGGGCTCCCCCCTCTTCCCCCAGCGTGACCGTTTACCGTAAGGCAAAATGGCCACGCGCCTCCACAGAGTCGTTAGACTCACAGGAGGCAACACTCCTGAAGATGGTCGCTAGGCCATCTTCCGGGGTTCCTAAAGCTGTTCCCCGAAAGGAGGACAGCAACAAAGGAGCTTCGGCCCCTTCAACCACGCCCTGAGGTGGAGCGAGTGGCTCGGAGACGGTGGTTCCTCGAAAATAGGGCCCCTTGCCTCCCAAGCCGCAACGCCCGCCTAAGGTTTCGAGGCGGAGGGAGGATAAGACTCGCATGGCGAGCCCAACCTCTCTCAATAAGTCCTTGAAGGCGACAGCGCATTCAGCGCTTTGTCCGGCCAACAGCGCCCAGGGTTCTGCCCGTAGGAAGCGTACGGCCATTCCCGTGAGGTTCTTAAATTCGAGGAGGGCCCCCGCGTCTCCTCCGAGCTAGGCCTGGAGAGCATATTCCTTCAATGGAATTGCCGTGGACTCCGGGCCAACTGGGAGGAGCTGCGGAGGCTTGTCTCGTCCCGTTCCCCGTTAGCTATTTTTTTGCAGGAGAACATGCTAGGCGCGTGCCCGCTGCCTGCCATCCCCGGTATAAGGGTCTTGCGACCTCACCACCGCGGGATGGCCGGGCTGGGGGATGCGCGGTTTACACCCAGCATGATGTCTTCGTTCTTCCTTTCTCTTTAGATGCCTTCTTTCAGGCAGTGGCTGTGCAGCTGCACCTGGATAGAAGGTATACTATCATTTCTGCGTACATTCCAGCGTCAGCTGACTTCGACGCGGGGGACTTCCGCCGCGTCGTGGCACGGTTGCCGAGGCCCTATCTCTTGCTTGTAGATCTGAACAGCAGGCATCCTCGCTGGGGAGATTACTCCATAAATCCCAGGGGACAAGTCCTTGCCGATCTGATCGAAGAGCTTGAGATGGGTGTCCTAAACGTGGATGAGTTTACGCATCACTGTCCGAGAACCGCTTCATTTTCTTGCCTTGACCTATCTTTGTCCTCTTCGGATGCACAGCCTGATTTTAATTGGGGGGTGGTCGATGACCTCCATGGTAGTGATCACTTTCCCATTCAAATATCATTTTCAGGGCAACTGCCGCCTGAGATACCACCTCGGTGGTGCTTGGCGCGGGCGCGGTGGCCTGCATTTTAGGAAATGACTGACTTCTCTATCTCAGTCGAGGAGTTTAGGTCGGTAGATGAGGCCGTTGAGTTCTTCTCCGGCAACCTCATCGCCGTGGGCCTGACTACTATTCCTAGGACGTCTGGCCGTTTTCCACGCCGTATCCCCTCTGTTTAAAGTCAGCGGGGCTCTACCAGGCGCTGCGTCTGTCTTCACGGCCGAGCTGGTGGCAATACACCACTCGGTACGGGAGATTACGTGACGTGCCGGGTTCGGAGACCGGATTGTGATCTATAGCGACTTACAAAGCGCCCTGAGTGCTTTGGGGCATTGGAATCTCCGCATCCCCTGGTTCGCGAAATCCGTGACGCCACGGTTTTGGCGAGCCAGGCAGATGTCGCGATTATCTTCTGCTGGGTTCCTGGACATGTAGGAATTTCGGGGAATGAGCGCGCCGATGAGGGCGTCAAAGAGTCCGCGAGGACTCTGCGACCGAACCAGCGTTTCGCTCTTCCTCACACTGACTACATGGCAGGAATACGGGCAGCTCTTTCGACTGCTTGGCAAAAAAGATGGGAGATGGTCGAAGGGAACCTAAAGTTGCGTGCCATTGCCCTACAACTGTTTCCATAGGCCTATCCTCCAATGCCGCGGCGGCTTCAGGTTGCTTCCTGTCGTCTCCGAATCGTCAACACTCGTGTGACGCATCGCTATTTGATGGAGCGCTCGCTTGCGCCCTATTGCAACGACTGCGTCGTCCCCCAGACTGTTCGGAACATTCTTGTCAAATGTCCCAGTCTGGGTGATCTTTGCGCACGACACCTTTCCCGGTACTGGGATGGGCGGGGTCGCTTCCACCTATCCCTTGTACTCGGGACGAGTGCGTGTACTTTGACTGGTGAACTTATTGACTTTTTGGGGGAGGCCGGCCTTCTCCATTTCATTTAACCCGGTTTAATTGTTGTTGTTTCTGTTATTGTTTTTGTTATTGCCTTGTTATTGTTTCTTTTTATTGTTTCCTGTTCAATTTTTTAAAATAGCCTAGAACTAGGCTGTTTGTTTACGGAAACTTATGCCTTAGTCGGCAGTCGCCAGATAGCCCCTTAATTAAAAAAAATAAAAAAATGTGGAACACCAGAAACAACGGGGACTAAAGCAAAAGAGATACTATCAACAATTACACACTGAGATCTATTATTTAAGAAGTCCGTAAAGATTTTAAGATTTCCACCAATACAAAGAAGTTTTAACTGAATGTTAGTGTCTCTACTATAAAGTTTAATGGAGAAGTTTTTTGAAGAAAATTATGAAGCTAGAGTAGGTTTAAAAGTGTTGAAAATACAGACGACAGATATGCAAAAGTAGTACAGGAATCAGTCTGCACGGTTTCGTGCAATTTTGCTTAAATTGCCCTGTTTCTCGATAATTTCTCTAGAGATTAAAGAAAGAAACGGGATGAATAGAAAGGAAAATAAGGTGGACAAAGAATAATTTGCTAGGGAAAGGCAAACCAAATCCATGTTACGTAAATTTAATTGCAACGATTTATATTAAGAAATTCCAGTGCAAGCAGTGGTAGATATTTTCTAATTACAAAACGCGTAAAAGAACAAATTAAATGTGGATTTCGTAATTAAAACCTTTGTTTAAATAAAGAACGAAACGTAAGGCTAATAACCGCTTCAAGGGATTTTCCTATACAGCGATTCTTATCCACACTGTATCTACCTCTAGCCAACAGGCAGGTCAAATATACACGAAATTCCCCATTTAAACCTAAAAGAAAAATGCATTTTAAATTCTTCGTATTAATACAGTTCGTTTAGGGAGGAAGAATGCCAATTTTAAATGAAAATATTCGCTTAGGATAGATGAAGATTGCTCTGCAAGCAATTTCGCAACTGTATAAAAGTAGCTTCCTATCGTAACACCAACTATATATCATCTAGCTGATAATATAGGAAAATTAACAGGAAAAGAATAATGAGTGTGCAAGAACGCATTTCAAACTTTGAGTTAAAAAGTCTCACTAAAGATTCCCAATAGTGAAGTTATTACTGGTTCCCAATATTTTACAGCTTCTCTTCTGCGTGAATTTGAATAAAGCAAGTTCATTTATACAGTCTCTCGCTTAAATCCGTACCACTGATTATAAACTGTGAAGATTGTTCGCTTTATATAGTATAATTCATGCAAAATTCACACCGTCAGGAATTCATTAAATAATGTAAAAATTAATTTACAGAGGCTCCTTTAAATTATTTAATTATTTTCTTCTTCAATTTAAAATTGGAGGAGATCAAAAGGCGGAATTTTATCTTTAATATCTAAATTACCGAAATTTGCTAAATTTAGGTTACACCCGGTTATTTGGTCATTATTGAGGTTTACGTACATGGGGTGGACAAAATAATTGCAGCAATAGAAATTTAACGCCAATATTTCAATGAGACATTATAATACGAATATCCATCTAAGTTTCATTGGTAGTGTTTTGTTTTTATTGTAGATACATAGTTTTATTTAAAAATTCCAATGATTATTTGTAGTTTCTTTTCAATTCGTGGTATAGATGCTAAGATGCGTGACCTTACTGAGTTCGCAAAAAGGGCAAATTGTTAAAGCTCGAATTGAAGGAACTTCCGTCATCAGAACAGCTAAATTCGTTGGTTTTTCGAGAGGTACCATATCGAGGGCCATGGTAAAGTTCAAGAAGCAGGGCAAAAACCCCCAGAAGGAGGAAAAATTCTGGTAAAACTTCGAAGCTCGTTAAAAGAGACTGACGAGTTATGAAACGCATTGTAATTAAAAATCTCCAGACAACTCCCTCTAAAGTGACTGCAAAGTTGAATCAACATCTCACTAGCCCTGTTTCAACTAAAACTGTTCGCCATGAGCTCAATAAAACCGGATATCATGGAAAAGCCGCCATCAAGAAACCTCTGTTTTCTCATCAAAAGATTCAGAAAAGGCTGAACTGGTGTAGAGATCACAAAAGCTAGTTGAGAAACCAATGGAAGCAAGTAATTTTCTCTAAAGACTCCAGTATTTCTCTTTTCTCAACCGCAGGACGAGTTTATGAGTGGGGGAAGCGTGAAGAAACTTTTAATCCTCACTGCCTTCTTCCTACAGTGAAGCACTGCGGGGATCATTGATGGTTTAGGCAGCCATATCTTGGAATTCTCTTGGGCCAATCGTTGTCCTGCATGTTAGGGTTAACATCTACGAATATCTTAATATTTTGGAAGATCAATTTCATTCTATGGTCCAGAAATTATTCCCTGATGGTGACTGCTTTTTATAAGATGATACTGCCCCATTACCCACCGTTCATGTGGTTAAGAACTAGTATGAAGTGTATAAGGAGTGAACTTCAACAAATAGAGTGGCCCCCACATTCTCCAGATCTTAATAATATTGAGCCTTTGTAGTGTACCTTGGAGCGACAAGTTAGAAGTTGTTAGCCCCCACCGTCGTCTCTGAAACAGCTGAAGCAGATATTGCAAGAATGGATCAAAATTCCTCTCAATGAAGTCCAAAAGCTGTAGAATTGAATTCCAAGACGCATCGCAGCTGTTCAGAAAGCAAAAGTAGGACTAATTCCGTATGAAATAAATATTTATTGAATTTAACACGTGTTCCAGTTATTTTTTCCAATCCCTGTTTCTAATATAAGAAGTTCCGCCAAACAAAATTAAAGTTCTACTATTCCGCCAAATATCATTAAAACGTCTTCTCCATCTTGTGCAGGTGTGTCGAGATGGAAATTTTAAGGTTAGAGATCTCTCATGAAAATTCTTTCGAAATTTCTCCAAGCACAAAATGACTGCGACCTCGAATAAGAATATCTTAGTAGCCACGGTGTCCAGGGCTGTCAAGCAGGAGGGTGCAAAGATCTTGTGGAGCAAGAAAAGGCCACTCCTTACCGACCCTATTCGAAAACAACATAAGGAGCGCTGTCGTAGCCTTCTCAACGAATTGAAGCTTCATGGGAATCGAATTCTCATTTTTTTCTGATAAAAAGACATTTACTGCACATTTCAGTCATCAAGAAGCAGAATAACCGCGTGGTAATCTACGGGCAGGATGTCTCAAGGCTTGCTACGTATCCACGACCTAGCAATCGGACTCCGCGATGATACTCCGCATCGTGGTTTCGAATGTCGAGAAGATGCCGACGGTGTGGTTGCCAGCCGGTTACAAGCACACCGAGGAAGATTAAAAGGACATCTTTCCCACAATATTCCTGAGCTTACTCAAAAATTTCACGAAAAAGGCGGATTACGTCTTTCAGTAGGTTGGTGCTCCAGCCTTAAAGACCAAAACCGTGGCAAAGTGGTTGAGGCTGAACATGGACTTCTTGTAGAGGGAATTTGGCCCCCGCTCTCGTCCGACCTCACCCCCTCGATTACAGCTTGTGGACGATGGTGAGGACAAGGTCTGCAAGGGTTGCCCTCGCAACGTCGACGCGCCGAAATGCTCCCTCAACTGCGTGTGCACCAGCATGAGGAATGATTAATCCGCAACGTGAGCACGGCTTTCTTTTCTAGCCTATAGCGCTTGCGTGCACCCAAGGGCGACCACATTGATTAATATTTCAATATAAACACATTTTAATATTTTAAGACAATAGAAACGTGTCTAACTGTATCAAAACTATAATTGCGTTTTTTTTACCACTCGGTAGTGGTAATCAATTACTCTATAATTTCTAATAGTTAAAGATTCTCAACTATTTTTAATAATTATCACTTTTATTACCTTTCAAATTTATGAAATTATATGTTTAAGCTGACATGACAAGTTAATGTTTATTGTTTTTACAGCATCTTTTATTTATATTTTATGTTAGGTCTCCATTTAAATATTGTTGTCTTTCTCTCGCATATTTTTGTTTGAGATTTATTTTATCTATTTATTTTACCCTTCCTATATATATATATATATATATATATATATATATATATATATATATATATATATTTATTTATTTATTGTAATATTCAGTTCTATGCACTAGATAATGAATTATTAATGCGTTAGTTTTTAGTTTTCCAGAATAGCTATGGGAGAGATGATTAATATTTTATGAATGTGTAACAGCAATAATAATTCGGAATATTAATGGAATATTCTCCCAAAGTACATGATTTATTGTGATTTTTCATTTATTCACATTTTGCTAATACAATCGCTTTGTGCGTTTGTCCTCTCAAAGGAATTTGCCAGACTGCTACCTATATAGTATTCGAATAGTTTTATAATTAAATTAAAGAGGATTTTCAGATAGAACAGAAAGTAAATATTCTTTTAATTGAAAAAATAAGCAATCACGTTTTCGATAATTTTTAATGGTAAAGTATCGCTGACTGATCGCAATTTTTTACATTGCTCCAACCGATACTGATTTTCCTTTTGGATTTTGGAGATAATCAGCGAAAGAAAATTAAAATATCGAGTGTTTGTTAGGAAAACTGCTTTCTACTCAGTGATAGTATAGTATAAGCAGTCATTGATATACTAACCCATACCCTCACTGCCTATAGTGAAGTTTTACTTATTATATTAAGAGATAGCGTGGCCACAAGGATAGGTGAAAATGATCCCGTTGACCGCGACGAAATATTGAAGGTTAAACTACCCAATTGATACAGCTCTTTTACAGGGTTGTTAAATTGGTCCATCGGATACTCTCAATTGCTTGGCGTAGCTGAATAGTCTCCACCAGGCGTGCGAGATGGTATGTGAAGGTGGCTACACATTGCTATACTAACCGCCTAACTGGAGCTTATTAGGCTTGCTAAAAAGATCTCAGGGCAGATCACAATTTTCATTCTTTTCAAATCCAAAATTTAGAAAATAATATTTTGCATTGTTATTGATGTTTTTTAGTCGCGAATAAATTTACCTATAAACATATACATAGGTACCTATATATAAAAGAAGAAGGTTAGTATAATTGTATAATTAACAGTTTCGCAATAGTAAGCAAAGCAAAATAGCACCGCGCTGATAAACACTCGTCACACATCGCCCTCTTCTTTGGTTTGTATTTACTTTTGAAAAACTGAAAATTATACAAAAGAGCATATAAAATCTACTCCTTAAATACTTATTCATAACCTGCAAAACTACCTATTATTTTGGTACCATCCTAACCACATATTTACTTAGCTATAAAATTAACTACAATTTATCATGCCAATGGAATCGCATCGAGGATAATACGGGTAACAGTGAAAGATGACAGTTTCGACAGCTATTCTGGAGGATTGGACACTAATGGATATGAATCACTACTATTTAACTGAAACGGTAACCACTTTTTAAAGGTTTTACAATACCCTAGTAGCAGGTGATTCCTGTTCGACATATGGGACGACTTGAAATAGGTCAATGCTTTCAGAATAAGTCAATGAAAAGGAACAGACATTAAAATGGACTTGAATTTTATCCGTAAAATAGAGAACTCTATAGAAGCACAGGAGTAGTGATCAAGGAAACATGTTGGAAACTTGTCTTCTGCTTTCCTGCTCCTTGGTTACCCGGGGACAAACGCGGGAATTTGACTTTCCATTTTCATTCTTTGCACAACTCTTTAGCGAGTAAAAGAATCCTTCAAGGATAATGCCTCCTGCATGTCCCTTCTTTTCAAGGCACAGTCTGGTATAAGATCAGATGTTAATCAGATAAGAGATAAGTAAAATTATCTTCTACATGTTTCTTTAGGCATTAAATAGGTGTCATTACAGTATGGACCACTATGCTGCATCTACCATCTAAAGGATTCCGTGTTCTTCAAACCCTGACCCCGTCAGTTGCGTATCTAACACACGTTTTCCCTTCCACCATTTCACGACGTGCTTTACTGATCTCTCCTTATAAACTTTCCCCCAGTGATGCCAACGATGGTTTTTGATTTTAATTTAATTATAAACAAGTAGCTTTTTGTACTCTCATAGAAAATTAAATCGAAATCCCTTAATATAATGAAAAGGACAAGAACTCTAACAATATATATATATATATATATATATATATATATATATATATATATATATATATATATAAATATAATCGATGGGGTTGCTGCTAGCCAGAGGAATCTTTAATTTCAAAAGGAATGAGAGTACAAGGAGTGCGGAGAAATTCATCTTTATTTTATTGAGTATCAATAACGTTTCCCTTGTATCCCTCTAGGATTTTTTCTAATTCATTGCAAATTATATAAAAACTATCCTTTTACTTTTTTTCTATATTTTGCAACAATTTGTTAATGTTCTAATTTTTTAGACTCTTTCTTTTAATATTATAAATTCCTGTAAATTTTTTATTTCATTCTACTTTGATATTTTAGAACCCGAAGATGAGCGGACAGCTCGAACCGTTGTTGATACCCAATAAATGAAGATCAATTTCTCTACATCCTTTAATCTCTCATTCATCGTGAAATTATATATATATATATATATATATATATATATATATATATATATATATATATATATATGTATATATGTATATATATATATATATATATTTATATATATATATATATATATATATATATATATATATCGAAAAGTGTTTTCTTTCCTTACGGAAAGTCAAACTTTATTTAAATCAATTATATTTTTCTCTCTTAAAAATTTTTCCATCTAATAATTAAACTGTGCTTATTTCACTACCTAAATTCTATGGTAAACATCAAAATCGGTGGCACGAACGATGGGACGCAAAATATTTCGTCCCTGTTCCAATATGTTTCACCTTTTTAGAGTAAATTCAAGGGACTGCTCCTGGGGGTTTTATCACTGCGGGGGACCCCTTTCGATGATCTAGAGTTTAAATCAATTTGAGCGGGTCTGGGGGGCACAGCCCCATTATATAATCATAATTGTTTATAGAATAATGTTCTAACGTTTTTCTTAATATTTTTATATAACCAAACGCGCATGAATATGCATGCGCGGGTGAACGAAACATACACGCCAAAAAATACCCTTTATCGGTCACGCCACCGATCTTCATGTTTACCAATTTTAGATCCCGTGGGAGATTTCCTCACTCAAATAAGAGTCAGGCTTTCATCTTAGGCACCATGGAACTATTTTATACCCCAAAAAACTAACATTAGATGAGGGGTGAGGCTAGGTTAGGTTAGGTTAAGTTAGATCAAGTCAAGTTTCACATAAATACTCGTCCTTTTTGCCCTATTGTCCGAGTTAGGTAAGTAGATTCATTAAACTATGTAATCCACGGATTATTTTAATTTTAAGCCCCCTAACTTGACTGTTTTCACCTCAAACATGTTTTCCAAGCTTTCCGAAATACTACGATAGGAAAGATAAGATAGGTAGAAAAGGTGTAAGTAGGTAAAGGGCTACAGCATCCGAGCTACTCCCCCGCATTCATGCTCCTTTCGGAGCAAGGGGAGACGGGGCGAGCAAGGAAGTTCTGACTTCCTCTCTTTCCCACCTGCTTTATTTCCTTTGCCCTAAGATAAGTTCAAGTTTAGGGGCAGAGTTTGAGGAGACAGAGAGAGAGAGAGAGAGAGGAGGTGGAGCAGTAGAATAGTGAGAAACTAGTATGAGATTAGCGAGTTTGTTCGAGTCTTATGGATTTCACACCTCCTTTTAAATGGAGGTGTGGGCCCGGGAGAAGGCATGGCCTTGATCGAACTCTGGGGTTGGAGTATTCTTAGTCGGGTTTTCTTCCGCGGCCTCTCAGCGTTTTAGCACCTATCTGAAAGCAAACAGACCTCCGCACGACGGCACCGTGGTAATCTAGATCGCGGTACTATTACCTCGTTGTGTATCACCCTCCTTTGTTTATAGGTGCAGCCAGTTGGAAATGACAGTAGTAAAGAATTATTGGAGGTAAGAAAGGCAGTTGGAGAGTTGCGGTTAGTTGCCAGCTTGCTGAAAGGTCAAGCTAATCTCTGGCCGATGTTAAATACATAGTTTAAATTCACCTTAGTTTCAGGTGAATGGTAATCTTGTCTTTATGTTGTTTGTGTGTTAGTTAGTGTTTGACGTTCAAACTGTTGCTAGTTTGTAAGTTTGTTACGTGTAGGTTTATTGTTCTTGTTCATTTTTATTTGCATTATTTGTTGTCTAGCTTTGTAACTGTTACTAGTATGAATATTTTGGTTGCATTTTCTTTAATTCAGTTTTTTTTTTACGTGTATATATTATACATGTTAATAAGTTTAGTTTGGACCCGTATGGTATAATATCTGAATCAATCTAACCAAGCTTAGCCCAACATAAGCAAAACAAATTGATTTGTAAAATATATAAACAGAACATCTACAATAAATGAAGATTTAGTAACCTAGTTTGAACTAATTAACATGTAAAATTTTAACTAAAAAATTACTGTAGGCGAGAGATATCGGATGGAAACTCAAAATGACAGATTTTAAAAAAAATACTATCTCAGTAAGCTCTCTCTTATTCATAACAATTTTCTTATGCAAGAAACTGTCAATATTTCCTTTTCGAATGCAAAAAATGGACTTTAGATAACTTTGACAGTTTTTTTGCACTTGACAAAAGATAACAACAGGCGTAAACCCTGTTCCTCCCCCCCCCCCCGAATATCGAGTGCAAAGAAATAAATAATCAGAAATTTAACTTATCTACAGTAAATGATCGATTTGACCACGACTTTGATGAATCACTAATCCACACACACAAACATTTTGTGTTAATTGTTTAGTTTATGGCTGGATGATTTTGCACGCGATTTATTTGGCTATTTTGCTATTTTTTTGGCATATTTATCAGCAATTCCACTGGCCGATCTTACAATCCTCTCGTGAATTCGAATCTAATGTTTGTTTCTTAGTAATATTAAATTTTTTTTAAAGTTGCGGGGTTGCCCCCATAATTAACTGGGTGGTATATGGGGCGAAGCACCCCATCTCAAAGAATACCCCAAAATTCGACATTAGCGCCGAATACTTTATACTATTTCGGCCACAAAATTTACATTATTAGGTACTTTTAAAATGGGGAGGCTTCTCCTCCCATACACCAACTTAATTATCAGGGTTGGAGCACCACACCCCCAAAATTTAAAACAAACCCTCGTAATATTACTAATTCGCAATCTAACATCAGATTTGAATGCGCAAGGCAAAGGCTAAATGTGGTTAGGCCTCTATTTTTTCTATTTGGCGGTGTTTAATACAGATCGCTGATGGGCAGTGGGATAGCTGATAAACACAAAAAAATAGCATAAAAGTAAATAAAATCGCGCGCACTATCATCTGTTCATAAACTGTACAATTACCCTTTTTTTACTTAATTAATGTCAATTTCTTGGCAAGATTCGCGTATTTTGCTTGTACAGAACTGCTTCCAATATTCAGGTTTTTAGCAACTGTTCTTTGCAATAAATGACGTCCTGGTTTATCTTCCTGAGAGCAGTAGTCTTCATTAATGTAATTCACATTTCCAGGTTCTGAAGCTGCTTTAGGTCTACCGCTTCCTGGTTTTCTCTTACCGCTTCCCGTTTCGCAAATATATTTAAGAATCTTTGCACAGCACGTCTTTTTCACATTGTTCCAGGAAATTCTCGCAATACTCTTCCAGTATTCAAAACCTTTTCCTAGTAACAAGTTTAATGAGAATGCAATCTTCTTCTGACAACGTCATTAGGCATACTGAGGAGATATAAATAAAGATATCTCTAATATGACATGTTCATTCCTCTAGGCTTTTGTAAGAACGTGAAAATTCTGGCATAATATTGGAGAATAAAATATTTGTATTTTTTAGCAATATTTTTATTTTTGTGAAGTGCAAGAAAACTATAAAAGGTATCTAAATTCCGCTTTTTCAATCGAAATAAAAAGATTAAAAGTTTCTTGCCTATGAAAATTGTTATGAATAGGCAAGAGGTTACTGAGATATTAATTTATTTAAAAATCCGTCATTTTTTTTAGGGGGGAGGGGCACCCGATATATTGATACAAACTAACTCTAGCCGAAACTAAATAAGGAGGAAATTAGAAATAACCCCATTCACGTAAGCGATAAAGCCTATAAATTAATTTTATTTTACGATCTTGCACCTGTTAATCATGTCTGTCAAAGATAGGCTTTGGTGGCCAACTAATGACCGATAATAACCCGCATACAAGAGATGAAAAGAAGATTGGAGCAGAAATATTATTAGAAAGAATGGTAAGAGAGAAACAAGTAATTGAAATAGTAAACTTCATTATATTGGAAAATGTGAGACGCCTTGTTAATCAGTATTTGATTTTGCCTCGTGGGCCTTGTGTTGGTTACGTTGGAATCCTAATTATACTTGTTTTGTTTCATTTATGGTTAATTCCCTATTTGTCCTTTCATTTCGTAGTCCTTATTTTGTTACTTTCAATGTTCTTCTTGTATTTTCTCTTCCTTCCGCATTTTTAAATCTGCTTAAATTTTCTTCGTGTGCTTCTATTCGTCTTACCCTGCCCCTTGCTTTTCACTAAGAGTAGCCGAGGGGGCGTCACAGGCCTGTAATGAGAGAGAGCACTTGGCAAATTTTAATAATAACTAAATGATTATCTGAGGGAAAACGAGTACGAGATGAATAAATGTGATACGACGACAAATATTATTTCGAAAATAAACACGATAACAGACACACCGATTTCCAAAATAAAGCTTGTAAATCGAGGTGATAAAGCAAGTATAAATCTACCAAAGGTTGTCTCGTACGAATATCCATAAGAGTGAATCATCCGTTCAACAATTACACAGATACTTCCCTTTATAATTCCAACACTACTCGTGACTCAAGTTAAATACAGAATAAACAGACAAAAAATCTGTATAGTGTCACCAAAATATCAATTTTTTAATTAAGGAGCTTGCCATACCATAATCTCAAACGAGGAAAAGCGTGAAATTTCCTTTACTTCGCAAACCCTTCCTTTCTCACCTCATTATCCCAATGAACGTCTATTTCCGTACTTATAATGGCCTCGTCATCAATAACGTGTCGAAAGGTTTCTTTTTATCTTTCTTCTTTTTCCGAGGTATGAGCTTAGTTAAATTTCTAGTCCGGGTGGGTTGGAATATGCAAAGGCTCAAACTACAGCTTGGTTATCGAAAGGTTGCCGATGAGTTCAAATTCACAATTAATACGTCTAAAGGTTTGGTTTGTTGTTTGGTTCATATAAAATTAAGTAGAAATTCTCAACCAAAAAATAGAAGCTTAAGGTAAACACCAAAATAATTTAACCTTGTAACTTCCTGGGAGAATTCAGATCCGTTTCGAGGGGAGAGAATAGATGGTTTGTGCTTCTGTTTCAGCAGTAACGAAGTCACATCCGAATTGTCCTTATGAACTCTATAGAAGTAACTAAAGAAGCTCCTGTATCCTAAAACTAGGCGTTGTACGATGGGTTAAACTAACGTTGACGATATTTAAAGTAACACCTTCCATTAATGAGGCCTAATATCTTTGATAGTTGGAAGCGAACTCAGCAAAGAGTAAATAAATAAAGTAATAACTTGATAACTGTGTAAGACTAGCAATTTAACTTGATCGCCTTCTATAAACTAGCAGAAATCACTACATGGAATACTTAGAGGAGGAGCACTTTTTATTGTAATTTACAAATAAGTAAATGTTGAAAAGAACGAAACCCTGCGAAATTTATTCCACAGCTACATGAATCAGTCCCAAGTCAAATACATTTAAATATATTGAAATTGTCTGAATAATTTTAGATAATTTTAATAATAAATGGTGTTTCAATGCAAAAGCTTGTTTGAACGTTTAAGTGAAATAATTTGACAGGTAATCCAGAGTGTCCTCAAGTTAATTAATATTATATTCTCATATTTAAATAATGTATGTATACTTAGTACAGATGCAGTGTTTATGCATCAATGCTTGGTTTTTGTACGCTTCCTCGTTTTCGGCTTATACGTGTTAAATAATTATATAGGCCAAGAATTTTATTTTAGTCAGGAAGGAAGCCTCAAGCCGTAATACCGTAAATGGTGATCAAAGTAGGCCGCCTTCCCAAAAGAGAAACAGAACTGAAACCATAGCATGTAAATAACACTTGATTTGTCTTTGAGATTACTAAATTGCATAAGTCGACACCTGAGCATCTTTTGACAGGATTCCTCCTTCATGCAATCTATATGATCCTAAAATAGATCGAAAGCTCAGCAATTAAAGTCAGGTTTTGTTTTACCAAACACATTTCATTTAAAAAAAGAGATGAACGTTGAACTTGTTTACAATCTACGAGATGAACTAAGAAAGATAAGAAGGAAAATGGAAAGTTTCCAAAGAAATTTAATAAAGGCGAAATATAGTATGGTCTTTAACAAAATGTGCATATATATATATACATATATATATATATATATATATATATATATATATATATATATATATATATATATATATATATATATATATATATATATATACGATCATAAGAGTTGTTGCTGACTATTCTGATCTTCAATTTCTGTGGTGAAGGTGAGGACACATGGGAAGCTCAATATGCTCAGGTACATGTGACTTATTTGTTATTCAGAAAGAACCTTTCCGGCATATTGCCCATCTTCAGGTTCAAAAATGATAAAACATTAAAAATACGGTAAGATAAGATTAAATTATTATTGTTAGTGAATTTAGTGAGAAATATTAAAATCTTTTAAAACAAGGAAATATTTTCATCTGGGATGGGGGCGCAAAAAATTTAATTGAGGCTAAATTAATTCAATTTCATTACACGAAAGAAATTAAAACATTAATCATATCGAAAAGAAATTTGGAGAGTAAAAATATAAACACTAAAAATTATGATCAAACAAAGATAATTGAAATGACAGTAATTAAGATCTTAATTAATTAAAAAATATAAAAATCTATGCAAAGGTAACAGTTCCAAAGTGTGAAAAATGACGTTTAAAATTTTTTAAAAACCCCTTAACTAAAGACAAAAGAGCAATATTCAAAATAATCAAGTTAATTCCGTATAGATAAACGAAAAAATTAATAGATATATCAGGGATTTAAAAGACGAGTATCAAACGATAAACGAAAAAAGTGCGTCAAGGTATTTATCAGATGAAAGCACTAATCAAACGGAGAAACAAATATAACTAAATTATTAAAGTATAATTTTGCTTACCGATGAATTTCAGGTGTTTGATTGGTTGGTTGTTGACCAATTATATTGTGAGGGGATGCCCTCGAAGGACTACCGTAAGAGAAAGCCCCCCGTGAAATTACCCCTTTTTTCTTTCAAGACCACGTGCGCCTAGCTTGAGAACTTTTAAAAAGTTCGAGGAAGAATCAATCCGGTGCTGAATTACACGTCACAGCTGTGTTTGATTTTGGACGACACTCATCCCCCTTTTCGGTGATTAAGCTGTGCGGCGCCATCCTAACTCTACCCCATGCTTCCCAGGCCTGCCTATTTCCCCAAGAGGGCAGCCAAATTAACCCTACCACCATATTCATATAGGTGTGAGGGGATGCTTTCGAAGAACACCGTGCGAAGAAGCCCCCTCGGAAATACCCCTCTATTCTTTCAAGACCATGTGCGCCAAACGTGCGAATTTTTGAAAGTTCCTCGGACGATCACCCGTCACAGCTGTGTTTGCTTTCGGGGTCAAACGTCCCTCCATTCACTGCGATAATACCGTGAGCAGCCACATTAAACCTACCCCCATATCACGAGGAAAGTTTCACCGTCAAGACCGGCTAGTTATCATGAAATGTGTTTGCATAGACTGGCGCCAATGATCCTCTAGGGACCGCGAGGCGCTGAAGTCTCTATCGGAAGAGCCACCCGGGTATTTAACCCGAAGCTCACCATTTCTCGAGGAGATTGAAAACAATCCATTCCCACCGTTCAGACTGCCGTCTGTTTCCCGTGAACCCCTGTAACCTGTCCTTGATCGTCGTAATTCGTCGAAGATTTCGCCAGAAGATCTACCTTTGTTAATCTTTTGCCACTCTTCAGAGGAAAGCCATCGATCCCCCATCTTCCCGGAGAGTTATGCGTCCCTCTCATCTTCATCACCTCTTCAAGTTTCCCGTTCTGTAAAGACTGAGGTTCCCTACCGATCCGCAGAATCGTCTCGAGTTGAGATTACGTCTCTCTGGAGTAGAGAAAATCTCATTCTTCATCATGAACGAATCCATCCCCATCTTCGAATCTTCATCGTTAGGACTCCCCGAAGTGTCTTCTGGAAGAACTGCGCAGTTGTATTACACCCTTATGCCCTCCAATTCGCCCGCGCTTGAAGCTAAACAGATCTTGTATGGCCATCCCCAGATTACTTTGTTAGTCTTCACATAATTCATTCAACTATCTTTATTAAGTTATTTGTTCACCACTTTTGTATATATATATATATATATATATATATATATATATATATATATTTATATATATATAAATTTATATATATATATATATATATATATTTATATATATATATATATATATATATATATATATATATATATATATATATTTATATATATATAAATTTATATATATATATATATATATATATATTATATATATATATATATATATATATATATATATATATATATATATATATATTGCCCCCTTTTATTATATATATTGAGATTATATTTTTAGGTATTGTTCTTTATATATCCTTTGAACTGCATCTTAGCAAGCCATTAGTCACACTCCGGTCAACCATAAATCGCACTCTTTATTAATCGCCCCAAAACATATCTCAAGCGGCCTTTGGTCATGTGTCTGTCCGTGCGTGTGTACGGCTATATGCGCCAAACTAGTCTACACAGGCATACCTAGACATTATTGATTTAATTTCTAACCGAACCTCTCATTTTAATCTTTTATGTATCTTTTGTTCTTATAATATTTCAGAAAGTTTTCTTTTAAATTTTACCTAAATTTCTATTTGCTCATCTACATTTATTATTCAATTATTCAATTTCTTACACTTAAAATAAGCCCCAAACCTAAATATTTATGGAAAAATTGGAAAAACTTATGTTGACAAAATTTTAGAATTGATTATGTAATAATGATTTCAAGTAATTAGCAAAATTGTGTGGGATTACTAATTAAAACCTTACAAAACCTATTAAATTGAAGCTAAGAGAGACTTTCAAAGAACACTTAAACATACGAAGGGAAAATTGAAGCATATTAAAAAACAACATATGAAAGATTACAAATATGGAATATAATTCAGATGGAAAATATAATTTTAAAAATAAAATCATTAACTCACTTGAAACAGCACCTAACATTTTATTGAGAACAAGCTGACAGAACTAAGGTAGAGGACAAACAAGAGAAAAATATCACATATAAGCTTTTAGGTAAATTAGATCAAATATCTACGCAACAAACAATAAGCTTTAGGCTTGAATTGCAAATAAACGAAGATGGAATCTCTTCATTAATGACAGAGGAAAATGGACGGGCAGTTAAGAGCATGAAGAGGGGGAAATAGCTTAAAAGATGAATTGCGAACTGCGCATTTGGTATTAACAAAGAGGGCAAAAAATGGTTGCGCCCACTGGAAAGCTACTTGTCCCGCGTCAGGACACTGTTGATATATAATCCTGTTCGGCAGGTTCCTAGATTGTCGAAAGAACTTTTCCATGTGTGAAGAAACGAGTGAAAGACATTGCGTTCTTTGATTTGGAATTTGACTGAATTATGTATGCGAAAATAGTTGCGCGCTTACGTCGTTTCCGGCATATCACTAATTGGCAGGAGCTCACGTTCTGCGACGAATATTTCTATACCTATTCTTGCTTAAAATCGTTCAAAGTGAAGAGAGGCAAAGTTTATATTGAACATTCCAAAGACTAGACCTTTATCCATCTCTAGTTTGTTGTACAACTTGAAATTAGCGGTTCAAAGCATAAAATTCTCAATCCTCACAGAACATGAGCTTTGTGTTAAGAATATGGTTCTCAAAACCCTGTATACCTTTGAAAATCTTTATAGTAGATAATAAGAAAAAAAGAAGAACCTTTACATTGTATTTTTGGAGGTAATTTAATAGCAAATTAATTTTTGAAGTGCAAGTATCGTCATTTTCACTCGTAATATTTTGGAATTATTATCCGGGAGTAGGTGTTTCAAGTAAAACATGGTATTCAGACTGACATACCAAATATAGTGATTGAGAAAAGCACTCCATCAGATGGCCATGCATCACAAAATTGTGTATGCTTCCTAGAGGATAAAAAATGGCTCGTTTCACTCGGTGCATTACAGATTGTTCCACAAAAACAGCTGAGGCAAGATTGCACGCAATATTATATTTATGGGAGCTGTCTCACATCTACTATGTCAGGTAAGTAACCACAAAGAAACATACATCTAGAAAAAATCCAAAGTTTCAGATCCAGTAAGGAAACATTTCATCCCCTTCAATCTCAACTACAAAAGTTTCTTTATAATTTTAATTTATGGAGCTTTGGGGGCTATATTTTCTTATTATAGTCATGTATAACTCTTCTTCATCTTTATTAGAGCCAATTATTTTTGCCATCATTCCATATACCCCTTTCTTAATATCCTGTAACTATTGCAATAAAATATGCCATACTCAGTAGTTAAGAATAGATACATATAACTATTTATTTATACAAACTATTCATTTATCACAAATAATTTATAATTCATTCACATTTCCAAATTATTTATTAAACTGATATCTTTCTGATATTAATGAGAAGTGTGTGCAGCACATTACTCAGTGTCAACTCTTCGCGCATTGGACCACGATTCGTTTTCTACCTAAAATTGATTTGTACAAATCTAATATATAAATGATACACCAATCTTTATCTTAATCGAGATAGAGATGTGAATTAAAATAAAACAGTAGAGAGCTGATTGTGCTTGACAACACAGAGATCATTGTTGTAGATAATGTTACACCTTGTGACCTTCGTTCGCTTTCTGTGTCTCGGAACGGTTGACGGATAGCACACATGGGAGCTTTGCAGTTAAGCCTTGAATAATGCAAATGAAATTAAGGTTTCAATAGATCTCTAAGAGTGACTAGTTATATTTGGCAGAATTAATTCAACTATCTAGAGGTTTCTCTATATCAAACTGGGCAAAATAAAATATACTTTCCTAGTGTAAAAGCAAAAATATATAACTTGACATGAAAGATAAATCAAAAATAAATAATGGACATTAAAGAAAAATCAAAAAAGATAATTGACATGTAAGATAAATCAAAGTATACACACTCGGCCTCCCACGACCGACAAAAGGGGATTCCAATTCCGGGTAAATCTGCCACCCAAAGATTCGGTTGCTCTAGAGGGAGCAGTGAGCTTGAGAACTTTCCAACAGCATGGTTTGGGTTTGCACTTAAGGCCGATTAGTACTCAGCCTGTTCAAGGATATCGTGGAAAATACAACCAGTATTGCATGCCATTAAATTTGTAGGTAAAATTCTGAAATATAAAGATTAGATAGTACATATGTATAAAAACTAATATTACAAAAGAAAACAATAGACAATAACCACAATAATCAATCAATATTTGTAAGAAGAAGGCTCACCTGCCTCGAATCCCTAAGCAATAATGTTAACACAATCAATACAGAGAAAATAAATCAAAAGGGTACAGGCTTCTTTAAACTTAATTGTATATATTACATGGGCATATGTACATTAAAATAAAATCAATCTTAAAATTTTACAAAATTAGTCTCAATTTGGATCAGTTCGAATGGGAATTCCATGGATTTCCGCTTAAGCTTTCGGCTATACAGTTTTCGGAGCCTTGAATATACAGGATCCTGAATTGTAATTCTTATAAAAACAAACTCAAGCGCATCAACGACCATTATTCATTTTAACCTTTCGGAGGCAGGTTAAGAGCTTATGGTTTGTTTCTATATTAAATTGCTTCCCTACCAGAAACATTTTGAATTTTTGAATTTCTCAGATTATCAAGAGGGCCTCCCATTCAATCACAGCGTAGTTCTTTTCTCGTGGTAGCAATTTCTGAAATGCATACAAAATGGGAAAACTCTCATTATTTTCCCTGTTCGTATGCCAAATGGTTCTTCGGGGTTAGGCAAGCGTAATATGGATGCAGGAACAAGTTTCCCTTTCAGGTGATCAAAATTTTTAATCGTCAGTGGTTTCCAAACAAGGAGCTTGGGAGCTTTTTTTTATAAAAGTTCGACCAAAGGAGCGGATAGTTTGGCGATATTACGAATAAAACGACGGTAAAAGGACGCGGAACCCATAAAAGATGTTAATTGCTTCTTGCTCATGGGCAGAGGCATTTTAACAATTGATCAAATTTTATCCTCCCTGGGAGCTAGTTGGTTATCTCCAATCGAAGCCTAAATTGTCGATTATTTTGGAGGTAAAGTGACATTACTGGGGCCAATGGTTAAATTATGTTCTCGGAATCATGGTAGAAGTGTTTGAAAATCATTCAGGTGCTCAATCCACTCATTCCTCGCGACATAAATATTATACAAATAAAAGGATATATTTGGCAACCCATCTAATATCCTTCGCATCATCTGATTATAATTACTGCATGCAGTGACGCGGCCAAAACGGAGTGGTCAAAATTGCATCAGCACCTTTTCAGTTGGAAAAGCTGTGTATTTCCTGACCTCTTTAGGTAGAGGAATTTAATAATAGGCCTTGCACAAATCCAGCTGTTATGAATTTAGCAGAGCCGATCCATCTTATCGACCAGAATTTTCATCTATTTGAGAAATCAAATAGATGAAAATTATGGTCGATAAGATGGATCGGCTCTGCGTCCAATACGTTTACCTAATTCTTTTCCTAAAAAATTGATGCACATTGGTATGATCCATCTTCTTTTATAACAATAAAAACCAGAGAGCAATAATCTGATTTTGATGGCTCTTATGCGTTCTTGCGTGGTAAATTGAATGTTGTGTTCGAATTGAGCTGCACAACGAGAAATTTCGGCTGACGAGAGTTCGGGTCCGTCTGACAAGACGTGTAGGGGATATTCGCTGTCTCGTTCTATGCAGACGACGTACACTACACTTAAGAGTTACATATAAATATTAGACTCCATAGGCGATTTTTCAGCTATAGCCACAATCTGGTTAGTCCATGCGCACCGATGATATTTCTAGAAGAGATTTTCCTGGAAAAGTTCCTTCCTGTTTCTCGATCACTTGATAAGGGCTCTTCCATTGGCTCAGTAATTTTTTGTTTTCTGTTGGGAGCAACAACAAGACTTCCTCCTGACCTGGCTTAAATTTTAAAACTTAAAAATTTTAGTCGAAGTAAGTTTTATATTTATCCAGGTTAACATCCGCATTTTGGTACGCTATTTTGGCGCATTTCTCCAACCTCTGTCGTAACTCAAGCAGATATGAGTACGAGGATTGGATTTCCTGATCAAGTTTTTGGTCCGCATATATTTCTTTGTATATGCTCAAGTGGCCTCGTATATTTCTTCCGTATAGTAATTGAAACGGAGCAAAACCAAGGTGCGATAGGGAATTCCTCTATACGCAAAGATCGCTGCCAGAAGAAATATGTGCCATTCGCTTGGCTGGTCGGCACATAATTTCTTCAGAATGGCTTTGAGACTGCCTTTTCTGAATGGGTGGAACGAGATCGTAAACAGTGTTTTTTTCATGAGCAACTTAACAACATATTCCATCAATTGGAACGTAAATTGGCGATCACGATCCGACAATGTCTCTATTGGCAGCCCACCACGGGAGAAAATCGGCACAAGAGATGATGTCAATTTTTTTAAGTGGCACTGCTTCGGGGAATCTAGTGGCGAAATCAACCAGAGCTAAAACTTAACTATGGTCCTCACTTGAAGGTGAATCGGCCCGATCAAATTAATCACCCCTCGGGAGAAGGATTGAGAGAGGAATGGGCTCCTCTGAAAGATGCAGGCTTGATTCGCCATTAAAAATCACAAATGAAAAAAAAACAACTAAATATTTGCACAATTTGAATTTTTTTCCGCTTGCTCACTCGCAATAATTTCTTTGACTGAATTATAGATTTTTGCACTATCTACAAATTGGTTTGATGAGAATACTGAAGCCATCCTTCCTTTATTTAATAGTATGCATAAATTTCAAGCTTTGAAAATGCACTGGCAGGATAGAAGAAGTGAAGTGCAAAAAACATTGTGAGTCTTCAGAATGCGTGGTGGACACAGAGGTGACAAGAAATTTAGGCATAGGCGGATTCCCATGATATTTTTCAGTTATATGATACTGAAAAAAGACTTTAGGATTCGTAAAATTGTTAATTTACGGCAGTGAAACAGCTAATGGAACTACACTACTTAGAGAATAAATCCAAATAATCAAAAGATGGGGCGAACACATTCAAGACTGAGTAAATCAAGCAAACTCAACCGATAACACAACCCCACTTGAATTAGATTAGTCTGCTTCAACACACGAGATGGTCTTCCTCCTACCTTAAATCA
Organism: Ceratothoa steindachneri; assembly: GCA_963969495.1. NCBI lineage: Eukaryota > Metazoa > Arthropoda > Malacostraca > Isopoda > Cymothoidae > Ceratothoa > Ceratothoa steindachneri. Next base: position 173,269,283 of record OZ018326.1, read on the forward strand.
ATTGCTATGGGCAATTTAGTCAATCAAAGAAAACAAATTCTTAGACCCTGAAAACGTCGCCTCAAAGATTTGAAGGAAGGGATGATACTTAAAAATTTTAGAGGTCTAGAACAGGGTGCAAGTTTCCCAAAGGTGGAAGAATGCTAATATCATAACATTATATAAAAACAAAGATAGCAAAAACAGTGATGGCAACAGCAGATATATATCAGTACTTTCTGTTCCCGGGAGAGTCTCTCTAAAATCATGTTGCGGAGATTAACATCAATGATCTCAGAAGACCTACTCCTGCAATAGCAGTGTGGCTTTCACAAAAATTGATATACAGTTGACATGATTTTCATATCCCTGTAACTGCAAGAAAAATCTAGACAGCAAGATAAATATATATTTATGCCTTTCATTGACCTCACGATGGCCTTTGGCACTGTAAACAGGAAAATTGACTGGGAGGTTATGAGTATTTCTAGCTGCCCACCAAAATTCGTAAAGATTACAGACAGTTCCACAGCGGTATGTATGGGTAGTCTGGAGTCAACTCCATTCGATGTTAACTCTGGGGTGAGAAAAGAATGTGTGATGAGCCCAGTGTTGTTCAACATGTACCTAAAATGTGTCACTTCACTACTTCACTGTACTGTCCGTAAGAGAAGCGGAAAAACCATTAAATTTAGACTGGATGGCAGCCTTTTTAACATTAGGAAATTTCATGAAAGAATGAAACTCGCAAGAGACCACATTCTGGACTTACATTATGATGACGACCTTGCTATGGTGGATAACCCATCAGAGGCACAGCAATATCTCTTGGCAACTGTACTGATATATACACCAGATAAGGCTTTGTTGTAAATAGAAGAAAAGAGAAATACTCACACAGTTATCTGACAAAGCGCCTCCTAATCCTCCAGTGTTTTAAATTGCTGGTGAGATTCTCTCAAACTTTCTATCTTTTAAGTACCTTGATACGAGATGTGGTCAATAAGTTTTGCAATTTGCATATAAGGAAAAGTGTTTTATTATTTTTCAATTTAACTACCGTAGACTTCAATGCACTTGCGCCACTTGTCCCTGAGGCTTCGAATTCCCGACAACCAGAAATCTCCCGACTGCTCTCCAATCCACTCCTGGACGGCGAGATGGACATCTCCATCGTCCCCAAACAGGCGTCAACGCAGTGAAGCCTTGAGCTAGCGGAATAAAAAGTAGTCGCTAGTCGGCAGATCTGGTCTGTAGGGGGGATGGTTAAACTCCTCGAATCCGCACTCGTGCAGGGCAGCTTGTGCAACTCTGGCCTTGTGTACAGGGTAATTGTTGTGGAGGAGCAGGACACCGCGTGTCAACTTGCTGCACCGCTTTTGGCGGATGCACTACCTTAACCCATCCAGTTCCTCGGCGTAATATTGGCCTGTGGTGGTCCTTCTACGAGGTGCATAGTCCACCATCATCACTCCCTCAGAATCAGAGAAGATGGTGGCCATGATCTTCCTGGCTGAGGGTTGAGTTTGGAACTTGATGGGGGTCAGAGAGCTCCTGAGCTTTCATGCCAATGTTTCGAACTTGGTCTCGCGTCCTCAGTGATGTTCCCACGTTTCATCACCTCTTACTATGCGCGACTAGAATCCTCCTTGGTCTTAGTTGTACAGGAGCAGCAGCTCCTCCAAACTTTAAAGACGTTGAGGTCGATCATGGGGCGTACGGTTTTGTGAGGTGTCTAGGGACTCAACGGGCAGAGACCTCGGTCATGGCCAAATTGTCGTGAATGATGTTGATAACATTTCCATGCGAAATTCCAAGTTCTTGCTTGAATTCTTCAACCTTCACCCATTATTTTCGAATATCATATTCTCCACACGGGCCACATTGTCCTCGTTGGTCACGTCTGACAGGCATCCTGGACGAGAGTCATCTTCAAGGGACTCACGACGATGGCGGAACTCCATATTCTATTGAGCAATGGTTGCATAAGAAGGGGCGGTGTCGGTGTACACTGCAACCATACATTCATGGATCTCTTTTGCATTCTTTGCCTTCCTTGGTCAAAAATCTGATTACTGCACGGTGCTCAACCTTCTCCATTGTTGAAAAATTTGTGACTGACGATCTGCGATCAACTACTGCTTCTTAAATAGACTAGGCATAAGTGTGCGGCTGCAGGTCTTGACTTTTGATAACTTGTCCTAACACTCCCACCAACAGCCATCCCCCTTCCTCGGTTTTGCCCTACCGATTCGCAAAACTTATTGATTGCCCCTCGTAGCTACCTCTCCATTGACACTCATTTGGATGTTGTAATACAGTATCTCATTAGACCAGCAGCAGCATCTTTCGGTCAACTATCTAAAATAGTCTATTCAAATAAAGACTTGAAAATAAGCCCTAAGATAACCGTCCATAATTCAGTATATCTATGTTTTCTCCTGTTTGGCTGTAAACCATGGACGAAATACACGATAAACGTAAGTCAGTTATTGCTAAACACGAGCCGCGATGGCTGGGTCACGTAATGCGCATGCCTAAAGAAATACTTCCCCGCCGAGTGCTTCATGGTTAGCTCCTTGATGGAAGGAGGGCAACGGGTGGTCCCAAGCTTAAATTCAGTGATAACATCAAGGAAACGCTGAAGAAATGCATGGTTGACCATTCAAATCTAGAGGAGTCGGCTTCAAACTGAATCAATTGGATACGACTTACCCATGAGGGAGTGGATCGTGTTGAAGACAACCTACAAGACCACCAACACGAGAAGTGTGCTTGCCAGCATGCGAGACATCAAGAGCCACCGCCCCTTCTTCCCTCAAATTTTCAATCTCCTACCTTTGGCAGGCAATACTTATGCAGGATTGGCCTGTAGAGTCACCAGAGAATAAATGGACGGGAGTAAGAGAGAGAACGACATCACCGGACCCAATGAACTACCTTAAGCAAGCAAACATTGTAGAGCGGCATGTGCGTTTAAAAGGTCAGAATGCGACGTGATTTTCTCTGTCGTTTCTGATTCGCTGTTACGAATGTGACTGGTACATATGCAAGGATGGTTCAGACTAGTGTTGGTAAATTGTGTAGTTGCAGTTTGCGTCGGACAGGATAAAACCTGTGCAGCTTGTTACTTATGATGTTTTCTATTTTATCTGTGAGGTTTTGGTGTGACTAGAATTTTAAGAACTTCTCAAATGTTGCCCTAAGTATGTAGTTGACCCTTCGGCATGTGATGATAGCGTGTGGCGTAGAGTGTCCTCTTTGTCTTCTGAGGATTCGTAACTATGAGCCACTTATCCAAATATTTTGTCTTGTTATCCAGTATCATTTAAGCATGGCGCGCGTTTCTGCTTGAGTCCTAGCCGCTGAAAATAATGGTCTGGCCTTTGGCGTAGTATATTATGGAGTTTTGGGGATGGCAGGAGTTAAGAGGCAGGAATGGCTACATTCACAAGTGTCTGTGGTAAGGAATCCTTGGGGGAAAAAGTGGATGTTTTTAATTTTGTCAGCTTTGTGTTTAATGAGACGTGTGTACTGGTGGCGGCTTTGGAGAAAGCAACAGGAGGGGCGATAAAGATAGTAAAATTAAGGGTGAAGACAGCAGAAGAATGGCTGAGGGCAATGGAAGGAAGGGTAGGAAGAGTAAATCGAGGGGTGAGGACAGTGGAAAGAGGGATAGGTACATTAAAAGTTTAGTGGAATGAGGGTTGGGAGCAGAGGGCGGTACCAGAGACGAGCTTGGGTCTAAGGGACTGGAATATATGGTAAGTAGTTACTGTTTAATCTATTAAATTGTTCGCCTTTTCCTCTTTTTAATTTTTTTTATCACCTTCAATTTGCTTCTCAGTGAGTGTCGCGTTAACTTTTCCTATCCCGTCCTCTTGTGTTGGGAATAAGTAGGATGGCTTTATTTTTTATCCCCTACAGATTTAAAATGTTAACTTTATAGATTATGTATATTTAGATAACTGGGATAATCCTATCTCACCTACTCTATTATATCCGTAAGAAAAGAAGGCTAAGAAGTGAGCATCTGCATACCTCACTCTGTCTGCCTTTTGGCGTCAAGAGAAAACGGACGTACAGACGTGCGAATACACAAAGGCAATGTTTCAATTAGAAGAAAATAGAAAAAAGGTTAAAATAAACCTCTCTCAACCCATAAATTCACATCATTATCTTTAAGGGAATTAATGATTGTATTTTCTTTTTTCTCGAATTTTAATTCATGCACTAGGAAATTTAGGCAGTTAGAAATGACAAAATATAAACATGTTAATAAAAAGTGGCAATATATAAAAGTAATCAATTTTATTTATTGAATCTTTCTTACTTTTGCTTATTACATATTATCACATAAGCATAATAAAATTTAACTTAGATAACGCCAGGAAATAATTTTGAGGAATGAAGCGGAGTTTCCTCATTTTGTGCCCTAGGAAGAAGAGCAAGTGATTCATTTTATTAATAAAATAATAAGAAGAGGTCAAATCTAAAACCTGTGCATCAAAATCTCTAAATTTACTCTAATGTTTAATATTAGAAAAATAAAAAATCGTACGGATTAATTCAAGAAATAAAATGATAACCCAATTGAGTGAGACAAATAACTTAGTCAATCAATTTAAACGCTGATTGCTATAACCGACTGATGTAAAGAATTATTTATCATGGTGGATTCAACAATGGCTTTAAGAAAATTATTCAAATTTCTTTAGGAGAAAGAGTTCGGGATTCTACATATATAAAGAGTGATAGACTAGATCCTATGGAATTAATTTAATACAGTTGTATTTTTAATTTTGAAAAATTTGTGGAAGTTAAAACAAAAATAATGTGTTGAGATATTTAATTAACATTTATATATCCTCCTAACGAATCTTTCATTGAACGAAGGAATTTAATTTGGTAATACTACAGATTTGGAATGCACGGTAGGTGGCGCTGTTAGTAGGCTACAATTTTGGGCTACAATATATCTTTTATGGCGTCAGACGGTAGCTTCAGATGTGACCAATCACAGCATTATATATTTTTGTTGTTTTGGGGGTTTGTAACTTTTAGTCTGTATTATTTACTAAATATTTGCGCCTCTGCTCGTTTATAGTTTTTTCTAAGTTAGGTAAGGTTTCTTGATGTCTTTTATTCTTTTTTCTTGTTCTCGTATTTTTTGTTTCGCAGTGAAACAATAAACAACTTCTTACTGGCAACGTCGTAAGTATAAATAGAACCCGCTTAGCATTTTTTGTGTTTTGTTATTGCTTTTTCGTGTTCTAGTTGTGCTTCTTCGTTATTTGAATTCGGGTTTATTTTGCATGACCGCGAAAAAATTTTAGATTATTTAGAGGCGCATAAACTAATCAAGAAACCTATGAAATTAAGTATTGATTGTCATAAGGTTAGGTTTTTCTGCCAGTAAATGCTATTGGGGGAAAAAGACAGGAAATTAAATATGATTATAATCCTAAATAAAGAATAATAAAAAGCAATAATTCATATATGCCCCAAACAATCAACAGGAATCAATAAAATACCACATTTGCCAAATATTTAACATCAGCAAAATATATTTAACATATATATTTAACATATGAGCAGATGAAGCTCTTTAAAAATTACAGCAACGCCTAACTGATTCGGGAATCTAAGTAACGTGTTGAGAGTTAGAAAGCAGTAATTCGAGCATTTATTCTTTCAGGTATGCTCTCCACGAGGGTCCGATACCTGAGGTGTATGTTGGTTGCTTTCTTCTCAGTGATGACGGCGTTCAGCTACTGAGTTTAGGCAAGCCGAAGACGTCTTACTGCTTTTATCCAGTTCTGATACTGGGCTTCGAGTAGATGTATATGAAAAGAATTAAGAGCATGTCAAGCACCTTGTTAGTATTGTCTCAGGCCTAATGATGGGTAGACACTGAGTAATGATATGAGGCATTTTCATGCTAAAATTAAGCATTCTAGTATTTCTGGAGAGGTCTCAGACTGAGGACAGTATGTAATTTCTCAGGACCGACTGATATCAGAAACGGTGAGAAAACCTCTCCTTAAACTTGACATGCAGCAAACTAGCATTCAAGAGCCGCCACTATGCTCTAATATTAAAACTTTTCACTCTCGATTAAACCTCTACCATGCCCTTAGGTGTCGAGAACAACTGGAACGTGCGCGTATATGTCCATAAGAGGCGTCTCCCCTGACATGTGGTTCCTTGTGGTGAGCACGGCTTCTGGAGGATGTTACATTGCCGAAGGCATTGTAAAAGCCATCTGCGACCGACAGATCTGAGCATGCACTAAATGCGCGGCCCTCTGTCCATTCATGATGGAACTAGTGGGACATTTTCGTATAATCACAAAGGCTCGGTCTTGACCTCTATGGGTCGTCCAGACTGAGTTGGGTCGTCGATGTTGCCCTTTTCTCAGAAATAGTAAACACTTTTGCGACACCGAAATGTGATACGAATAAATTCCTGGAAATTTGTCAAAAGTTGAGATCATACCTGTTCAGCCTGCATATCTGACGTCTTTCCTCCAAGGTGTCATTAGGTGTTTTCGTGATTGTCATATCAGTATCGATATCTTTAATGTGGAGTATTATATTCATCAACAAATTTCCATCTTTTGGAAGAACAAATTCATAGTGGAATTATTTGCTTCTTCTGCATATTTACCAATCTGTTTCAACAATCCCATCGTCTAAGGTTAATTCTGGGAAGTCACAATATAATGATCTTTAACTCGTAGTTTCTCTTCTTCTGTATAACGAAGAGGATTGCAGAGAAGTCATCATCCTATTCATCTGAGTGGAGGTTTTGTTGGTGCATAGGTTTGAATTACTTGAGGGGAAAACACATTTCCTTACGAGGTTTTGATTATTCTTTTATTCACATAATTTATTTTAGGAATGCTTTTATATCTCTATTTTATAAGGAATTCGATGTTGTTAGTGTATGTGACGTTTAAGTATTTATAAGGTGGTGAGAGATCTTCTCCTACCTTTCTTAATTTCAGATTCCGAAATGATGTTCTATATATATATATATATATATATATATATATGATGAAAATTAATGCAATATCGCAAGAAAAGATGAGGAATCAAACCACATTCTCCGAAGACAATTTAATTCAGAACAGTTTCGGTGTATCTCACACCCTTTTCATCTTTATTCTTAGAGACTTTTTCAAGGAATGAAAAGGAGGCTGGACATATATTGCCTTAAATAGTGGAAGGGGGATTAAAATACCCACTACTTAACCTTAATTAGGGGGTACAAAATCTTGAAACAGCTTTATTTGACATTTTATGTATGTAGTGATAATGAGGTCTAGCATGATAAAACCAGAGCTACGGTTGAAATTTGGGAACGCGTTTAATGGAGATACATTTTAATATATTTCTCGAAATATAATTACTGAATTTTATAACTGGTTTGGCAATGTTACAGTAAATGCTATGGTTAAGATTGTACATATGTAGAAAAAAAATCAGATTGTTCACTGTTATTACGTACATTGGCTTGATGTTGCTTAACCCGGACATCTAGTTCTTTCCTGGTTCGTCCATAATGCCATTTTTGGCAGTTGTTTCAGCCTATCGCATTAACAATTGACAGGTCGGGGATGAGGGGTGAATTTTTTAACAAGGAGGCCATAAATTGTACTCTCGTACTTAAAAATCACATTTAGGTTCAGAGGTTTAAGTAAACGAGGTAATTTAATGAAAAGATTGTTATACAGGAAAAGTAATAAGTTTTTGGCCTGAAACCTAGGAATATTAACATTAGTTTGATAATAGTAACGCTTGGCGGACTTATAACAATTGTCGAGAAAGAACAGAGGGTAGCACGAATTTATCCCTATTTTATATATTCTATCGACTTCTGTGTCAAGGTTTTCTGATAAGAGAATTATAAGGGCACGCAAAAACATAGAGGAGAAACACTTTGTTTGCTGTTATTAAGGTGGTTAGAATAAAAACTGTATATAACAGTCTATGTCTATGGGTTTCCTATGGATTTAATATTTAAAACAATGGTTTGTCTGTTGAATTACGATATCTAGGAAAGGGAGTGTGCCATCTTTTTCAACTTCTAAAGTAAATTTAATCGAGGGCACTAAGGTGTTAATTTTAGTAAGAAATTTAATTAATATTCAAATTATTAGGCCAAAGCTATAGGGATTTCATTAATTTGGGGAAGTAGGGTGACCATAAACACCGAACACCAGAATATAATATAAATGTCGTAAGGTGACCGTGGAGAGGGAACACCAGAGAAATTGAGATACAAATCCCAGTGCAAAGGTTAAATAAACAAAATAGAGTTCAGTGGCCTAAATAATAAATTCTTTTTGGTTCTGGGATGAGAGAGACTAATGGTAGAAAAATATTGGTTGAGGAATATGTTCTTGCGGTCTTATCAAATTTATTTATTACCATTAACTGATTTAGAAAAACTTTATTTTTAATTAATAAAAATATACAATTTAATCAATAATGTATTTTCCATTGTTATTTACAACTCCTTCTCAACGTTCAACTAGTTTTTCGATGCCTCTGCAATAAGAATCTCTTGATGTTGACTAAAAGAATTCGTCAAACCAGGTTCTTAATTCCACATCAGTATTGAACGAAACGCCGCGCAAATTGTTGAGAGCGACGGAACAGATGAAAATCAGAGGGAGCCAAGTCTTTCGAATATTGAGGATGCGGCAGAATTTCCCAATTAAGCGTTTGGATGGCGTCTTTTGTTATATTGGCAATGTGGCGACGAGCATTGTCGTGTTGCAGAAGGACTCCATAACGTCGATGAGGTCGCTTTTCACGAATAGCTTTGGCAAGTCGATACATTTGTTGAACGTAGAAGTTCTGTCTTGACAATCTCGTTGTTCGCCAGTAGCTCATAAAGAATGATGCCTCCACAATCCCACTACAGACACAACATCGTCTTTCGTTGATAAAATCTTGCTTTAATCTCGGAAGGGGGTTTTATTGGGGCTAAGCCATTGTTTTCGATGGTTCATGTTGACCAAAACACAACACTTTTTGTCGCCAGTAATGATGCCGTGAATAAATATGTCCTTATATCCACGAGTATCCTTGTGACGAGCAAGCAAACCTGTGGCAATCGTGTCGTGGAGCGTTGAAGTATGTTGCTTTCGCTTAAAGCGTACGGAACCCATGCACCGAGTTTTTGAACTTTCCCCTACGAATTTAGGTGATTCACTACAGTTTTCTCATCACACTCCAATTGTACAGCCAATTTTCTAGTCGATTGACGAGGATTTTCATGATGAAGGTCTTTTAATCGATTTTCATCCAACTTACTCGAGCCCCCAGAACGTTTTTCGTCATTAAGATTGAAATGACCGTGTTTGAAACGTGAAAACCACCATTCAGCTGTCTTTTCTGATGAGCCATTTTTTCCGTACACAGCACAAATATCGCGACGAGCTTTGGCTGCTTTTTCATTGTTCCCGTCTCGATTGAAAATGAATAACAACAAGTATCAAAAATGCGCCTTTCTTTCAACCTTACATTCCATTTTGAGGGGACAGAAGAAAAATTAAATTAACACAACTTTTAAATAGAACGCAATGACCTATTACTCAACTTTAAGACGTAGCTAAACCAAAAGCCAAATAGTATACGCTGTTAAGAGACGTAGCCAAACATTTTCAAATTTTGCTCTCATTATTTATTATTGTTTCTTAATATGTGCAAAAATCACGTCAACAAAACTTAAATCAACACAACATAAAAAAAACGAAAGAACTTATTCCTCAACCTAATATATATAACTTTACTATATGCAAAGAAAATCTAAATAGCGCAAGTAAATAAAATGAGACCTAGAGTACCAAACGGGGGCGGGGGATACAAATGACTCGAAGCGTATGAAAGTCCGAGAGTGGTTGCACGATGATTGTATCCGGAGAAAATGGGAGAGTGCAATTATCGGGGAGAGTCACGTAAAGCCTAATTGACTGGATGCTTGAATGTGGCGAGTAAGTGAGGGGGCTGCCATGTTCCTCTCGCAAGTTTCCTTCTTCTTTAACCTCGTTGAGAAATGACCGAGGGAGTACTCCAGTCGTTGAACGAAATCGAAAGCATAGTGATAGATGTCTGTCCGTGTCTATCGTCTGTCAGCGGAAACTCTGACCTTGGGTACGATCGAGAGCGAGTAGAGAAGTGACGTATCGTGTTCGTAGCTGGAAGCCGTTAGGTGGTGGAGCAGGGCGTACGAGACTGTACGTGACTGTTAACCAAGGCGTTGCTGTGTGTTACTGGTTTCGTAAAGCTATTCTCGAAGTACTGATTCTGCCTCGGTGTAACCGGGTCACCGAGGGCCCCCCAAAGGGGGACTGGGATCTCATTAGAGTTGGTGCGCCAGGTGAGGGGATAGTCTTGGCGGTCTCACAGCTTTGTCCAAGGGTCCTTGGCGCCGTGGGTCTGGCATCGGTCAGCCGATGAGACGGGAAGATAAAGAGAACCCAACCCTGGTCAGCCGACCGCGTGAACTCTCGATGCTCACTAGGGGCTGTCTGGCCGTGCAGGTGCATCTTTCTTAGGCGGCATGGGTAGACGATGGGTTCTAGAATGGGGCGTAATTTTATCTTTCTGACACAGCCCATCCTGAATAACTCTTGATTCATTTGAGAAGATAACCTTTTTAAATCCACTTTTTATGCATCTCGGACCAAAACAGCCAGCTTTCCTTGTTTTCAGTTTGTGTTATTCATAACAGGAAAAAAAATCCTGAGAGCCTTACGACTTTTTTTTCTCACCAGACGCAGAAGCTCCAGGGATTTAAATAAGTTTGCTTGCTTCTGGTTTTGAGGTGATTAAGTTATTTCTCTCTTGATTGATTTGGAAAATGATGAGACGCTAAAGATTAATTGTATATAAGCTATAGTTGCACTCTATAATTTTTGGTTACTAGTTCGTTTTACATATATGTATATGTTGTGGAATGGCCGGAGTATATATTTATATATACGTAGGTACATTGAGGCTTGGTCCAAAGTGGGTTGAAAGACCGATAGTGAAAGGGGACAATTGATAGGAATCCAGGGGGGATGGTTCCTTCTTACTTTGCGGGGTACTTTTAAACAGATATTTTAGAGTGCAAGTTGGCCAAAGATTAAAAGGTGGCTGGTACGCGCTAGTGTTAAACATAAAAACAATGACGAAAATATAACTTTACTAACAACAAAAGGATATATTTATTTACATAGAGATTGAGTTTAAATGGAATGGTCGCCCAGACGGGGTTAAAGATCTACACGCGACCAGGTCGGTTAATTAAGGGATTAAAGAGGTCAGATACAGTTTGTAATTTAAAGGGGGGATTTTAAATTGAGGCGTTCACACAAATAATGGAGCAATTGGATAAGCCAGATTTAAGATCAATCTGCAGGTTGTAACGGTTACAAATACCTTATGTGCTCGTTTCCGAAAAGGGGCCAGTTCGGGTACGGTGAATGCGACGGAAGTAGTTAGTTTACCTCTGGCTTCATACGAGGGAGCACTTGTCGTCTTCGGAGCTTGGAATCCTTGTCAGTCCTTGCCGATTGACTAGGGCAGAGTTTACGGATCGATTTAGCCTTCACTTGAATCGAAATCATCGCTGGGGAGGGGGAAGAGGGAGAACCTCCTTTAGCTCGTTCGTCAGAGTAGGCGGACGTGTAACAGTTCTGCTCTCTAAACTCAATCGAGGCGTTATATAGACGCCTGGAAAGTAGGCGCGCGCGATCTTGAGGAGAAATCAGCGACTCCTTTGGAGAAAGGGGGAATCTTGATAACACTCGTTGGAAAGTCCAACGGATTTCAATTCTGAGCAGAAAGAGGCACGAATGCTTGCGGAGATGTGGCTGCGTAAGAAGGAGGTGAGATGACATTGGTCGCTAGGCGAGTGAAAACAGTTTTAGCTGCCTCGTTGCCTAGCTTTCCTTGCTTTCACCAGCTCCATGCGATGATCTCCAGGTCCACGTGGGTAGAGGGGGGCAGGTGACCGCCATTTGACCTCATTCTGCTAAGGTATGGAATAACGCCTCTGCAATTTACTCTTGAACTTTCACTGTTAACAACTTCCTATCAAGGAAAGGTACATTATTCAACACTAATTTATTCAGAACTTTCTAAAGCTCTCTCGATGCGAAATATCAAAACCCTCGATCGCAATAAGAACTTTGTTCCATCGACTTTTTTACATAACTGCGTGCGTTTGTGTAAACACGATAGATTACGTGTTAGGTGTCCAGAACTTTGATTACGTGCACGAGTATTAATTTGTTTCTAAAAGTATTCTTTAATGTGATCTGCGTTACTAATTTCCTTTTCCTCATTAAATGTATAAAAGCATTATTTAAAATGTTAATCCTCCTAATCGGAGGCAATCTTGAATTTCGTCCCAAATTTGCTGATGGAGAAGCCTGAGACTATCAAAAAACTATTCACTCTCACTTGATGAAAACATAAATTTATCAGACTATACGAAGTAATGAATAACTAGTATCAATCACCTAGTTTACATAATTAAATTGGAAACACATAACTAGTAGTTTATGATTTGAGACAAAAGAGTTGTTTTACAAAGTTGGTTCGCGTTTAAGGCAGGCCGATCAATTCCTTTGCTTCACATTCTGTTTTACGTTTATAGGCAAATTTTTAGTCATAACATGGTTGAAGTATAATAAAATAAAAAAAACTGAAACAGGCCCCGTTTAATTCACTTAATTCTTGTAAGCCGCAGGAAAAAAATAAAATTAACCATCCGCCAGGAAATAATAGGTAGAATAATATGAATGTTCTATAAAAGGAAAGTCTAAGGCAACGACTCGGGAAGAACTGTATCGCAAGTTCCACCTACTAATTAACAGTATAAAATATGAACCACATTAAGGTGCCACTGAATAAATAATAGTATAGTTTCAAGAGGATTTCTAGAAATGGGTACATTCTAAGGTGATTTGGGAATTCTCTGACCAATAAAGCAAAATGAAAGAACATTTATTAGTAATAATATGTTTCTCTTAAAAAGTTTCTCTCAAAGATTTAATTAGCTAATCGTTTACAAAGTCGTATTTCGAGGAAAAATTTAAACTGTTTTATTCTAATAAATATTCAGATTATTCAATACTAGCTTCTGCCATTTCCTTAAAGTATTGAAAGCAGAATGTATGCTAAAATATCTTGTCCTTCCTACATATGATTTATGAATCAGGTTGTAACTAAGGTAATGTTCTAACTTAGGTCATATATTAAAGATGAAAAAGATTATGTCTATGGAAATATTTAAGCCGAAACATAAGCCTCAATTGCTTTCTAGAACCTCATCCATTTGAGGTCAAATTAACACGATGAAAATGTTTTTGTTATACCCTAAACAAGTGAAAACCAAAAAGAACAAAGAAAGGAGAGTAAGAAGGATAAAGCATTATTTCTTAAACTAGGTCATTCACGAGATCTTAGGGTATTCGACCGGTGTGAGGGCAGGCAGTATCATGATGGTGAATGACATCCCTCCTGTAGATTAAGCATTTTTCAAGCAACGTAGTTGATTTCAGTAGATATTAACACTAATTCTTTGATTATTCTCTACTTCGTAATGGGCAATTCTTTCAAAATCCCAACCGACTCTCAACTAGATCTTTTCTGGAAGAAGTCCTTTTCTTGGTTGTGTAGAAATTATGCTCCTCCACTGATCCAAAAAGGGTCGAGTTTATCGTCATGATAAAGGATATAAATATTATAATCAGGAACAAGCTTGGCCAAAAATATCGAATGAAGTTGTCGAGAAAGCAATTACTCACAGCAGAGCAACAAACTTTTTCAGATTCGGCATGTACAGTTCATGCAGGAACCGTGATCAAATTACTGTAACTTTTCCAATACTTTTATGTTGGCGTAGCATCTTCGTAAGTAATACGTCAATTTTTTCTGCGATTTTCCTAGAGGTTTTTGTAAGATTCGTTGTGACAAGATATTCTAAACCTTCGGAATTAAATATTTTGAACGCCCCTTTTGTTTTGTTTTGTCTTGTTTACGGAAATTCCAACATTGAAATCAAAAAAACACATCCGGCCACACATTATTTACTGCATCTTCCCATTAAGTGATTTCAAGGGATTTGCCGCTGTAGATGCATTGACACCATTAAGAAAATAATAGATTAAAACACGTCTCATGTGATCTTTAGAAGAGAGGACATAAGATTATGAACAATATTTTTATAATCAGAAAGAAAATATTGCAACATTCCTATATTGTAGCATTACTAAATAATAACAGAGAAATTAGTATTTAAAATACTATCAAAATCGGGCATTACTTTCTTTCCAACCTGCTATTTAATATATAGTTAGAATTGAAGTGATTTGTGGATTAGATACTTTGCTAAAATATATTTCTCTTTAAGTAATATTAAAGCTCAAGTAGATGTCAATTTTTATTAGAAAATACGTTTAGGTCAATTTTTCTATTAAGAGGAGTCTTATTTACTTAAGTTGATCTAAGCAAATTCACCCTGGAATATCTCGGTTGACAGGACAGTGTTCACCATTAATCGATATTGGAAAGCTTCATCTCAGTTATGCATGTTTTAGTCATTTTGTTAATGTGTTCAACTGTTTCAGCAGTCTATGCTTAATAGAAGCAGATTCTTATATCGGCCAGGCAATTGCGATGATTGTATGTATTTACTTTGTAGGTTTGATAGTATTGAAATCCAGTCAGAGTGCCCGGTGTGAGACGTAGAGGGAGATTTCTTTTTGGGTCATATATGTAGTGTGGAATGGCATGAACTAGTTGTGCGTAATATTGAGAAAATGGTTTGCAGAGGCCTATGTATGTAGTTATATAAGCATGACTTTGTTTTAGTGATTAACTGTTTTATTGTTGTGCTGTCGCTGTATCTTCTGGCGTGAAGTTTTGTTTCTTTGGTTGTGTGCAGAGTTGGGGGGATTTTATATATATGTTTCCAAGGCGGTAGCGGCGGATACAAATAGCTTTGTCTGAATATGGCCCCCTTATATATATTCATAGTCGCTGATTTATTTTGGCATTTTGTTTGTTGGGTATCTTGTTTCATCAGAGAGGTAGTCTTTCTTACAAAGTGACAGATAGTATCGTATGTGTTATATTGAGAGTGATTAGCGTGTTTGTGATTAAATTGGAGTGCTAATTGTACTTCAATTATTTGTCAGCGTCAGAGTCTTGTGATGTAGTGTTGATGATCACGAGCAGCTTGGCTGTGTTTTTAGTGTTGGAAGAAAGTAGTTATTCTATCGACATTGATGTAGAATGTAATGCTGGGATTTAGCTGATGGATTTCATTAAGCAAAAACTTAAAAGGCTCGATGGACACTATCTCGAACACTTCCTTGTTTGTTTGCTTTGGTGATAGCTTGTGGTGTTATATATCTTGTTATTCTCTTTTAAGTGCAAAATTTGTCAAATTACTATTATATTTGGATTAAAATGTTTTTAATATTTTGTTGATGAGGATGTGCCTAGTTACTGTGACGAAATATTTTCTTAGGCTCATAGATGATATTCTCTTAAGTAATGGCAAGACTTGGGTCAAGCCGTTAAGTATAACCTCGGAGATGTTATTCCACAGATTAATTAGTATAAATGATTTATTTCCGGATTGAATAGAGGTCGAACTATAAAAGAAAACTATGATAAACTATAAATGTCATCTCTTGTTAGACCAAACACGTGTTTTTTTCTTTTGCCTTTTTAAGAAAATACTGTTTGCAGCCTGCATGTGCTTAATTCACTCTCGTGTCCTATCCTAAATGGGGCTTACTTAAACGTGTTAGACTCGTCTCTATTTCTCCTCTTTTTATTCCTGATTCCTGACTTTAGCGGACTACATTCACACCCTTATTTTCTCTTCTACCTTGTCTGGGATATTTTTTTTTGAATTATAACAAGCGTAGTGCTGATATGTTCACAGTATTTATTTTTTTCCATCCTCTTTGTTCTCTTAAATCATGCCTCCGCGTGGCAAGTATATTTCTTTGCAGTCTAATGTCTATTGAATTGGTGAATTTGATCCAGCATACTAGAGTTCGTTTGGTGACTAATATCTTTTCCATATCCCTTATCGAAAATCTACTTGACCGAGGAGAAATTTCCTTCCCTTCATGCCTTGAATATTGTATCCTTTCCTCCTCTACCAATATCGACCTAGCTTCTGCTTACGAGTGGCAAAAATAATCTCATACAAAGTATTGATTCAGTGCAAGAAAACTTCAGAAAGTTTGGTAGAACTCCCATGATGTGAGACCTACAGTTCTACTCAAGATAAAAAAAATTGATCCTGACCAATTAACTTTTAAAAGTACAACTCTCCTTTCAAAGCTTATATAAAATCAGGGGTAATGTTTTCTTTTATTTTAGATCCTACATTGTGTCACAATTTAGCCGTACCGGTGTGGAAAGGTGATTTTGAAATTATTTCCTCTTCATTCCATGGTCATTTTAAATAGTGCTCGGAGGGAGCAAACCGATAAGAGAACAAGTGGTATCTGCACTTACCTGGTCTGAGCTACCTAACCAGCGTTTCGTGCTTGCCTAGGCTGACTGCATATTAGAGATCAGATCATTTGCAAATAAGCTTGGATTTGTTGTCTGAAAATGGATGTTGTAGGCCATCGCAGCCTTAGTGTTCCCACGGAGGTTTACTCCATCCAAATCCTTTTTACAATGGATGTATAGCCCCGCCCCTACTCTATTAGAACATTGATATCGAGCTTTTTAATGCAGTTGATACGGTGAATAGGTGTGAGTGTTATATTATTGAATTCGTTTAGTTCGTCATTGATTCAGTTTATCAAATATCACTAAAATAACAAATTTGTGACTCTCATTATTGCGTAAATAACGATTGTGTCATCCAAACAATTGAAATAAATAAACTCCAAGAGTAAATTTGTAATTAGTGCAGCCTTTTGTAAATTTGTTCTCATGGTAATATTGATTTTATTTTTATTTTTATCATATCATTTCTTACTCAACGCATATTTACCCTAAAATTATAATACAGACCGTCATTTTTAATGGAAATTGTCCGAAGCAAATAAAATAAATAATAAATTCCAATATTTATGGCGCATTGTAAAAAACATCACACTTGATCTATTTTTAGGTAGGTAACTAAATGGTACGAAGGGATAAATATATAAGGACTGTAGTTTTTGCTTACCTACCTAAAATAAATTTGCTGTACAGACCCATCTTCGAATTTCCCTCTTGGTCATGCGTACATATAAAGGGGTTTGAATTCATTCGTGTGAATTATTCTCTCTCTTTTTTAAGGGAACCAATAATGTTCTGATTTGTTCATCCTCTTCTTAATCTTTATTAACGAGCTTTGTTCTTCCTATGTTTTATTTTACTTTGTTAGATCACAGGGATAAATATGCGTTTTCTTTTTCCAATTTGTAAAAATTAAGCCTTTTGCATGACCCACTTACCTAAGAGCTCTGCGCTCGCTACTTGAGAGTAATTTGGATTTAACTACTATTCGAAACTTGCCTCGCTCTAGCTCCAAAGCAATCTCATGCGATTATGAATACGCAACTCTAAAATTAGAACAAAATTAGGCGTTGTTTTATAGGTATCCCGTTTATCTCTGATGACTGACTCCATTCTTCCACCGAATATATCTCTTAAATTGCTTAATTACAGAGAAACTGTTTAATTTACTTGCCTAATTAAATTTCATCGGCGTTTTATCATAAGTTCTGCAGTTTTCGGTTTCTCTTTATAAACTCTTTCATCTGAGTTCAAGATTTTAAGCAACAAAGGATGCGTTTACAAATTAATATTTTCTCAAATATTTTCCTTCTGTTAAAAAAATAGCTGCTCTAAGAGGAAGTTCGCTCGAAAATACCCTTCTATTCTTTCAAAACCACGTGCGCCAGCGTAATAGTTTTAGAATGTTTAAGAAAGAATCAGGCCCTCGCTTACTCACCCATCACAGTTGTGTTTGCTTTCGGATGCCACACGTGCCTCTCTCCTCCCCTGTGATAAAGCCGTGCGCAGCCACATTAACCTTCCCCTGATATCGCGAGGCAAGTTTCATCGAATGGAACGACGCGTTACCATAGAATGTCTTTACTTAGACTGGCGCCAAGAACCCCCTAAAGACCGCAAGGCCCTGAGGCATCTATTAGATCAGCCACCGGGTATTTAACCCGAAGCCCACCATCTCTCGAGGAGATTAAATGCCCGCCATGAACTCCGTTCAGACTACCGTCTGTTTCCTGTGAACCCCGTAACCCGTCGTCGTACGTCGTCGAAGATTTCGTCAGCAGATCTACCTACGTTAAACTTTTGCCACTAATCAGAGGAATGCTGCCTATCCCCATTCTTCCCTGGAGAGTTGTGCTGCCCTTTCATCGTCAACCCACCTTCAAGATTCCCGTTCTTTCGAAACTGCGACTCCCTGCCAATCTGCAGAATCGTCTCGAGTTGAGATAACGTCTCTCTGGAGGAGCGAGAATCTCATTCTTAGTCACGAAGTAATCCGACCTCATCTTTGAGTCCTCCTCGACAGACCTCCCAGAAGTATCTTCTTAAAGAGCTGCACCGTTGTCTTGCACTCCCACCGCCCTAATTCACCCGCGCTTGAAACCAAAGCAATCTTGTATGTTCACCTCAAGATTATCTCATTAATCTCCACATAAATCATTTAACTACGTTTAGTAAGTAATTTGTTCACCCCTTTTGTATATATATAAATTGCACCCTTTTCATTATATAGATTAAAATAATATTTGAGGGTTATTGTCTTAATATATCCTTTGAACTGCAACTGGGTAAGGCATTAGTCAAAACCTGGTCAACCGTAAAGCACACTCCTTATTAATCGCCCCATACATATCTCAAGCGGATTTTGGTTAGCTTTCTGCCCGTTCTTGTGTACGACTCTGAGCGCCGAGCTAGTCTCTATAGGAATACCCCGAGAAAGTTCTGACAGGAACAATAAAACTGGTATAATGCATTTGTTTTTTCCATTTTAGTTACTCGAATTAGTAAAATATCTATTTCAGTGGCAAAAAGATTTGATTAAATAATAAAAATAAACGAAAGAAACAGAATTAAGAACCTACAGTATATCATTGTCGTGTTATACGGCCGAGTATGTATGTACCTTTATTCCGTACATGAGTAATTTCGTTTCTTTTTTTCTCTAAGAGTGTTATGTTATTTATTTATTCTAATGTTTTGATTTTTTACCCTGGAGGATTCGAAATATTATATATCTAGTGACTTATGCAGCATTTCGAGGATTTAATTAAATAACTAGATCAGAAAATATACTTTTAATTACATAAAGAAATAAAATAATAAAGCTTTAAATATACTAAGGCTATATATAATAAGAGGATCTAAGTTAAAATTAACACTATCAATGAGCACTACGCAATGGTTGACTCAAAAATTAATTTTAGTACGGAAAGTTAACTAAAGAACATAAATAAGTTGGAATCTTTTTACTTTTAAACTAATTGGGAGTCGAGGGGGGATGACACTGAACGAGAACCGGGTTGATATAATGATTCGAGGCATCACGCTGAGTCAGACGCACAGCTGTTCGTCTCGCTGTACGAAGGATAACGTTGTTAGAAGTTATGCGAGAAAACAGCTGACTTTGAGGTAAGTGTGGAACGCGTGGGGATGTTTCTTGATGATGAAACTTGACTATAGAAGCGAAGGGGATTTGACATGTAAGATTATTCTAATCATTGAGCTTCACTTGCGGGTTTCTTGATGATGAGACTTGACGATGTAAGCGAAGAGGATTTGGGATGCAAGATTATTCCAATCCTTGGGTTACACTAGCGGGCTTCTCAATGATGAGACTTGACCAAGAGATGACTATTTTCTTGAGTGAAACTTCGTATTGGTATTCCTCAATGGTGAGGGATATCTCTGTTTTTATTTGAAAATGAAAAAGGGGGTTTCTCAGCAAGAGATGGGTATGATAGTGATTCTCTATACCGATGGTCTACCTTTTCGATGTGCCTAAAGGAATGGCTTCGGGAAAAAAACTTCCACTCGGTTCCAGTTCTTCTTGCTTTCTGGTTTGACTCCGGACTCGTCACCTTCTTTTCTCGATTGCTACCTCGATTCTCCTTTTCTTTTCTCCTTAGATCGATCTATATATACCACAATTATCTCTTGGTAGGAAAGAAGTGGAGATGAGTGCCCACCTTTAAGCCTCTCTCCTAGGCATCACTTTTCAATGTTGTGACCCTTAGCTCTTCTGGTCTCTTCTGGTTTACGTCAGAGAAAGGGAAATTTCGTTTATTTGGCGAAAATAGACCTAATCAATAGGAGGAGACAGTGAGCCTGTTCATGGATTTTTTATTCTAAAGGCTCTCCCACCCTCCTTTGTTTATACTAACGGGCTACCAATTCTGCTGATGTCAATCCCTTTTTTTGCGAGCCATATTGAGGTTTGTTTTGGAACAGCGGGACAAAGGGGAGGTTGGGGGGGAAAGTATCGGCCCATATGCCAGCTAACTGTTGACTCTGGGTAAACGAACTAGCGTCTGTTTGTTCCTCCTGATATTGATTTCATCACATTTCCTCCCTTTTATAGAAGGTGATCTTAGACCTCAAGTACAAAAAAATGAATAATTAAACGACCAAAAAAACCACGTCTTAGAATGCAGTTTCTCGTCCGAATGTTACTCTAAATGCACCTTGGTCATCCATCCTACTAAACTAAGTCTTAACTTAACTATTACTTCTTATCTAAGCATTTAATTCCATACCCAAATAAACCTTAACATATTAATATCTACACCAAACAAAATTGGTCTTAATACAAAAGGGAGTTTAATTGGCCCTCTGTGGGGTTTAGACTGAAGTTATTTGCTCTATACTTATCTGAGCCTTTCATATAGTTAATGTTAATTAAATTGGTACTCGATGAACAATAGACTACATCGTATGAGTCTGGCGTTCTGCTTTTTGCTTTTAAGCAAATACGCCAGAATTCGGTAATTGAATTCCACGTTAAATTCACTACCTTTTAGAAAGAAATTGAATTTTCTTATCCCTAACTTACGACAAGCGCTTCCTGTTCTATAGTTACATAAGCTATGAGAACAGAGGTATCATCGTCTTTATTTTGTACCTGGACACTGCCGTTTCCTTTGCCACATGCATCGGTTCGTATTCCAAACTTCTTTTAGGGATTGGGTAGTCGAACGTTGAGGGCTGAACTTAATTTTTCCTTCACACAAGCGGACAATTGTGAATCTATGAGCGGGCCAAGGTCGTGGTTTACATCTAACTCAGTAGACGGGTCGTCCTGGAAGAAGTCATAGGAAAGTAGGGGATACTCGTTATCCGACTCTGCGTACACCGTGTTTACAACCTAAAGAGGTTCACATAGGTCTAATGCTTTATTAGTTCCTATTTTATCCATCACCACAATATTTTGCTTGGGCTTCGTCTTATGTACTTGCCCAGCTCCAGGCAGGGATACAACGGCCTTAAATTCCATCTGATCTTGCACAATACCCTTTCATGTGCAACTATTCGTTCTCTCTCTTCTGTTTCCTCTCGTACCTGTTCTCCTTCCATTTGATTCTTATTTCTCCTGCTTATCTTTTTATCTGTATTATTCTTTTTTCTGCCTCTTTTTCCATTTGATACTTCTCTCTTTTGCTTCTCATTTTATCTTAATTATTCTTTCTTCGGCTTTACTTTCCGCTTGCGCCTGCTCTCTTTCCATCTATATTCTTCTTTCTTCTGCTTCAATTTCTATCTGTATTGTTCTTTCTTCTACGTCTATTTCCATCGTGATTTTTCTTTCTTCTGCTTCTCTTTTTATCTGTATTCTTCTTTCTTCGGCTTCCCTTTCCATCTTTATTCTTTTTTCGTTTGTTTATCTTTCGCTCTCCATTCATCTTTCTTCTGCCTCTTGTTTAAACTGTATTATTCTTTCCTTTACTTCTCTATCCATCTGCATTCTTTTTTCTTCTGCTTTTCTTTTCAATCGTATTATTCTTTTTTTCGTTATTCTTTCCACCTGTATTTTTCTTACTTCTTCTTCTCTTTTCATCTGTATTCTTATTTCTTCTAATTCTTTTACATCTGTTTTTTTCTTTCTTCTGCTTCTATTTTCATCTGTATTCTTCTTTCTTCTGCTTCTTTCCCACTGTATTATTTTTTGCGTTTCGCTTTCCATCCGTATTCTTCTTTCTTCTGTTTCTCCTTTCATTTGTGCCTTTCTCATTTTTCCTCTCTTTCGATCGTAGCTTCTTCCTGGACGTATGCCATTAGTTCTTGGCCTGCTAGTCCCAAAATTCGGCCTTTGTGGTGGAATCTTTCGATAGACGACATTTCCCCTCTGTCCATCAAAAAAATAACTCAGCGATGTACGTTAAAGCTACTTATGCTACCACGATACAGGTAGCGCTCTGTCTAGCCAAAACTTACTACCAACACTTTCTGTTAATTTGAATACCACCCAGCAAAACTAATTAATACCATTAACGGGCTAACCACAGACAATTAACAAAATTTCTAAACCGACTTGATTCTCTTATTATGTTTAATTATCCTCGAACGCTAATGGACAAATTTGGTACTAATCAAGGGAATGCTCCCAATCAAGTATAATTGAATTCGCCAAAATACCCATAAAACCTAACACTAATTTTATTATGCTTGGTGTCGTGCTGGGTATGTATTTACCCCACACCTATATACCAATTTTATAATATCGTCTAATATTGCCGAGTATGTATGTACGTGTGTTCCGTACATGAATAACTCCGTTCATTTTTTCTAAAAGAGTGATATGTTGTTTATTTATTCTCTTGTTTTGATTCTTTAACCAGAGAGGATTCGAAATATTATATATATATATATATATATATATATATATATATTGCCTTATGCAGCATTTCGCGGATTTAATTAAACAACTAGATCAAAAGTATACTTTTGATCACATAAAAAAATGAAATAATAAATCTTTAAATATACTAAGGCTATAATAAGAGGATCTAAAGAAAAGTTAATACTGCCAATAAGTACTACAGAATGGTTGAAAAAAAATCACGTTAGTACGGAAGGTTAACTAAAGAAACTAAAGAGGGTGGAATCTTTTTACCTTTAAACTAATCGGGATTCGAGCGTGGGATGACCTTAAACGAGAACATGGTTAATATGATGATTCGAGGAGCAAGGCTGAGTCGGACGCACAACTGTTTGTCTGGCTGTGCGAAGGATAACGTTGTTGGAAGTTATGCGGGATAACAGCTGACTTCTAGGTAAGTGGGGAATGCGTGCCGAGGCTTCTTGATGATGAGACTTGACCATATAAGTGGAGCGGATTGGGGATGTAAGTTTATTCCAATCCTTGAGTTATACTTGCGTGCTTCTTGAAGATGTAACTTGATGATATAAGCGAAGGGGTTTGGGGATGCAAGATTTTTCCAATCCTTGGGTTACACTAGTAGGCTTCTCGATGATGAGACTTGAACAAGAGGTGATTATTTTCTTAAGGAGAATTTCACCTTGATTTTCCTCAATGGTGTTGGATATCTTTGTTTTATTTTTAAAAAATTGAGATAGGGGGTTTCTTTATACAAGATAGGTATGGATTAATTCTCTATACCGATGGCTTCTTTGATGTGACCAAAAGAGTCGGCCACTTCTTCTTGCTTTCCGGTTTGACTCTGGACGCAAGTTTTTCTTCTCTCAATTGCTAAATCGATTCTCCTCTTCTTTTCTTCAGATAAATCTATATATACCACAATTATCCCCTGGGATGAAGGAATGGGATTTAAGTGTATGAGGGTATGGAACGTACATACTCGTCTGCCACCAGACAGTCGTGAGAACGAAAGAAATTTGTCGTTTGAGTTGACCTTCGTCTCCTCTCTCTCCCCTCCCCCCCACCCTTCCTCAACAGGCGACAGGAAGTCTGACGAAAGAAGGCCTATCTCACAGAGAAGCCTAATTTCTATTTGCCTTTTTAGGAAATCATGGAGATTGTCCAGAAGGCGCTGTGATAAGCAAATTGTCTTGAATGAAATATCTCTCTCGATTTGACACAGTTCGCGGTATAAATGACAACGCCGTTCACCCCTCTAGAGCAGTGTCCCAAACCTACTCGCGTAACCCTCACGTTGAACGAGAGTCGTTGCCGTGACGTATCGACTGTCAACGCGCCGCTGAGTTAACTTAGTCGCTTTCTCAAAGTGTTCCTGAAGCAAATCCCGCCCCGCAGAGTCTGTGACCAGAAGAATACGCTCTGTTGCTCAACGTAACTTGAGAAAGAAAAGGAAAATCCAAATAGTTACTGGAAGTAATTATTTGTTAGTGCTACATCCAGTTAGGAGTGAACTAACCGGAACTACAGTCAGCAGCCCCAAACACGTCGTCTTATCCCCCCTCCCCTCTCCCCGAGAACTCGTGTTAACGCCAAACGAACCAACCCATCTGGAGCTGAGTAGTCGTCTCTCCAATACATTACAATTAATGGTAATCTGTAAACTTAGTGTCCCTCTATTCTTAAATTACCTATTTAATAATCAGTGATTAATACTTCCATTGAGTCATATACATCTAGACGCTCAACGTCAGTGTTATCCTCCCCTCATTGTTTAAAGAGAATCAAGTGAGTAATTCCCTGATATTATTATTTATAATTGCTGTCAACACGGACTAATCCGTGTTTAATATTTAATCCTTATTTTTACCCGTTTAACTATTGCTAATTATTATTTTTTTGTAAAGTAAAGTTTATTTTTGTCCGTGTGTTTACTTGTGGCTCCTCCTTTTTGACGTACCCTTTGCAAGACTTTAATTAAGAATCCCTTCGGCTAATTTATTCAACCTGTATTATGCACTCTTAGAATTTAACAATCACAAACCTCTTCCCCAGTAACAAGTGGGACTTTTATAGTGTGAATCCTGGCCGTGGCACAACCACCCTTCGCACGTTCAGTATGAATTAAAGCCTATATATATATATATATATATATATATATATATATATATATATATATATATATATATATATATATATATATATATATATATATGTATATGTATATATATATATATATATATATATATATATATATATATATATATTATCGTAGATTGAGTCATAGGGTCAATACCATCGACTTAAACAAAAGCGGTGTGTCCAGATCAAGGACTAGAATAATTATTGGACCCGACTGTGAGCAATTTTACGACAGAGTGCCCACATTTAAGACTCTGTCCTAGGCCATCACTTTTCAATGTTTTGATCCTTAGCCCTTCTGGTCTCTTCTGGTGTACGTCAGGGAAAGAGGAATTTCGTCTATTTAGTGAAAATAACCTAAACACTAGGAGGGGACAGTGAGCCTGTTCATAGTCTTTTATTCTAAAGACTCTGCTGCCCTCCTTCGTTTACACTAACAGGCTACGAATCTGCTGATGGTAATCCCTTTTTTGCGAGCCATATTGCGGATTGTTTTTTAGACAGAGGGTCAAAGGGGAGGGGGACGTAAAGTATCGCCCATATGACACCTAACTGTTGACGCTGTGTAACTAAACTAGCGTCTATTTGTTCCTCGTGATATTGAATTCCCCATATCTATCTTCAGATAATATAATGCAATCCTTAATAAATTTGCTATATTTCTTTCCTACATTTTCGCACATCTTTTACATCGAGGTCCTTTTCACAATAATTCTATCCCAGAGTGCTATGAGTTTTTTCCTGATTATACAAAATTTTTCAATGTTTACTAAGCCTTCTATTATGATGCTAAAGTTGTAGCTTTTATAAATGTAAATGTATTAATTTCAGCCAAAATAATACATTTATTGAACAAAGTAGGCTTCCCAATTATTAACAAACGCATATCCCTCGTTTATCTAAGCAGTTTATACTTTTCTTAAATAATTGCTTCGGCTTTGCTCTAATAAATGATTAAACATCCTTTTTTAAAGTCAACTTTGCGATTTCGGTTATAATGTTCTGAGATAAATCAATGGCAATCACATAGCGAAATTTTCTGTGAATATGGTAGATAAAGAAGTAATCCCGATTTAACGAATTACATTTTCCTTGACGTGAATTGTCAAGAACAAGGAAATCAACGCCTTCGGATGATTTCTTTGTGGCCTTAACTCCCAAAACTGTCTCTACTCTCAGCCTTGCAAAGTATTTGTTATTATTCAATTGATTCGACATTTTGCATATATACCCTAATTTTATATAGCTATTTCTCACATTAATTAACAAACGCTCTCAAAAGTTGATGAAATACTTTTAACTCCTCTAATATTATTTATAGTGGTTCCATAAGAGTAAATGGTCTTTATTATTTTTACGAAGAGCAATATCTTTTGAGTGCCATGAAATGGCAATAAAATAATTATCTTTTATTCAAAACGAGTAAAAATGACATAGCAACTGCAAACAACTGAAAATAATTACCAAACTCACATAAAATCTAGAAAATGCTGAGTCGATTCCAAATATGTTCCCGGTAAAAGCGGCCGTTACACGATCAAAACCCTACTTCATAAAAATAAAGGAAATATTCATTAAAAACGTAAACCAAAACTTGAACGAAAATTCATCGACAAATTGAAATCAAAAATTTATTTATCAGATTACGCTCAGGGTACATTTCACTGTTCATCTATTTTTTCATTACAGTGGCCTCGTTTGTTAGGTAGCTGCGATGTAAGCCAATGCACACAATTACTAATCACAGAGTTCTTTTAACTGTTAGCCACTTTCCTCTAAATATACTAGATTTAGGAGAGTTGGATGCCCGATAGGTTCTAGAAGCCCAATAGTTTCCTAGTACAAGCAATTAGCTTTCATATATTTTTACTTTCCCTATCATTATCTTTGTTATCAACCTGTCATTTAAGGGTTTCTGGTTTTGCTGCCATTATTTTATTTTACCTTTTGTTTATACTAGAAACAAGAACATAAAATGAAATCGGATAGAACAAGAAAATAATAACAAATATGAAAATACATTCTCAGGCCAAGATTTTCCTGACAAAGTTTATGCCTTCTAATTTTCGATTGAGTGTGATGAAAACATTATTTCCCAATGATCTATTTCCATTCTTGAATTTGGTCCTTGGCATAGTGTTAAATTTAATAAGTAATTTCCGTGTATATATGTAGGAGCTATTCGTGCCATTTAGGTGTAAAATAGTCACAACTGTAAGTGAAATCTCTTATATATTGCCCTGGGCGTGCCATACCCCTGGCTCCAAACCTCATAGAACACCTTTGTGAAATGCTGCAAAAAATAATTAATTTAAAAATTAAAAACACCAAAATTATTGGAAAAAATGAATCTTTTATACGAACCAGAGCCGCAAATATCTGAACCTAGAATTCCATAACAAATCAATTTTAACCTAGTCGAGTTGTTAAGATGAGCTATTGCGTCCCTTGGCACAAATAGGGTCACCATGCCCATGGATGAACACATAAAACCTCAAACCCCTATAACTCCCCCTTGCTCATCGACGGAGCCGCCCTCAGGCAGCTCCAGCCAAAAAATGGAGCACCCCCCCCCCCTGTGCTTGCGCAGGGAACCCTCCATATTTCTCTAACCGGAGAGGAGGCTTACTCCTCTACTTCGCCTATTTAGTGAAAATAACCTAAACACTAGGAGGGGACAGTGAACCTGTTCATAATCTTTTATTCTAAAGACTCTGCTGCCCTCCTTCGTTTACACTAACAGGCTACGAATCTGCTGATGGTAATCCCTTTTTTGCGAGACGGTAGGGTCTTCAATGGGGGGGAATACGAGCTCGGCGCCAAATACTAAACCCGAATCCGCCCCTATGCAAGGTCCTCCTCAAACATCTGGGCTTTCTTAGGCAGTACAAGGAGGAGAGGGATCTCCTCTGGATGGTGCCCCTGCGACGACCAGGACCTTCTCCATTTCGGAGAAGGACCTGGCTGAGGCCGGTCCATCTGGCCTAGGGGCTTCTACCGGCGGAGGTGAGAAGCGGGTTTATTCCCCGCCCCCTTCTCCTAAAAAGAAAAAGAAGACAAGAAAGACTAAGAAGACTCGGGGCTCCTCTCTATCCGCGGGGGCTACGGGGACAGATGGGTCTGTTGCCTCTTTGGCAAGCGACCAAGCCAAGATCGGCACATCCAGCGCCTCTGCCCCCCCCAGTACATAGCTCCTGACCATGACAAAGACCAAAGGGGCACAGCGGGAGCCTCGATGACATCGGGGCCCCTCATTCAGAGGGTACCTGGCGTTTTCTAGCCCGCTGGCTTCAAACGCTTCCTCGTTATTCCATCCACTGATAGCACCATGTTGTCCACGGGCAACATGATCCATCAAACAAGAGGATTAGCTAGTTTAATTGGTGGAGAGCCGAAGGTAACCCGTTTCTTGGACGGGAGCCTTCTGGCGAATGCGAGAGAACTCGTTGACTACTCCATTGAGGACATCACCCTAGAGCTGGCCGACCATGGGGCGGTCAAGGTTGAACGTGTGATGAGAAAACAGGGAGGGGCCTCGAGACCCACCCCTACACTCTTCGTCACGTTCGACTGTGACAAGCTCCCTGAGGCGGTGCGTGCCGGTTGGTACCGCTACCGAGTGAAGGCATTCATGCCACTGCCGCGGCGGTGCTATTACTGTCACCGCTTCGGCCATACGAATCGCTCATGTAGACGTGCAAAGTCAGAGTCACCCGAAGTCTGTGTAAATTGCTCCAAGGTCGCACACGATAAGTCGGAATCGTGTGTGGCCAAGTGTGTCAATTGCAGAGAGCCGCACCCTGCTTCTTCGAAGCAATGTGGTGCATATCTCCTTGAGAAAGCAATCCTGGCCGTTCAGGCCCAGGATAGACTCTCATTCCGTGAGGCAAAGGACTTGGTCCTAGCGCGCCCGGCTCTGCCTGGGACGTCATATGCCTCAATATTTAGAAAAGCACCCTCTGCTCCTGGCCCATCCAGGCCAACGAGCACGGTTGTTTCCGCCCCCATTCGAAGCCCTTCTGTAGGCTCTACCCAACCCGGGCTCTTACCTGGTAAAGCTGGCGGCAAAAAGGGTTCATAACCTGCCCCGGCTAAAACCTAGGGCTCCCCCTTCTTCCCTCAGCGTGACCGTTTCCCGTAAGGCGAAACGGCCACGCATCTCCACCGAGTAGTTAGACTCACAGGAAGCAACACCCCTGAAGATCGTCGCTAGGCAATCTTCAGGGGTTCCTAAAGCTGTTCCCTGAAAGGAGGACAGCAACAAAGGAGCTTCAGCCCCTTCGCCCACGCCTCGAGGTGGAGCGAGTGGCTTGGAGACGGTGGTTCCTCACAAAGAGGGCCCCCCGCCTCCGAAGCCGCAACGCCCGCCTAAGGTTTCGAGGCGGAAGGAGAAAAAGACTCGCCTGGCGATCCAAACCTCCCTCAAAAGGTCCTTGAAGGCGACAGCGCCTTCAGCGCTTTGTCTGGCCAACAGCGCCCGGGGTTCTGCCCACGGGAAGCGTACGGCCATTCCCGTGAGGGTCTTCAGTTCGAGGAGGGCCCCCACGTCTCCTCCGAGCTAGGCCTGTAGGGCATATTCCTTCAATGGAATTGACGTAGACTTCGGGCCAACTGGTAGGAGCGGCGGAGGCTCGTCTCATCCCGTTACCCGTTAGCTATCGTTTTGCAGGAGACCATGCTAGGCGCGTGCACCCTGCCTGCCCTTCCGGGGTATAAGGGTCTTGCAACCCCACCACCGCGGTACGGCTGGGCTGAGGGATGCGCGGTTTACACCCGGCATGATGTCTCCGTTCTTCCTTTCTCTTTAGATACCTCCTTTCTTGCAGTGGCTTTGCAGCTGCACCTGAATAGGAGGTATACTCTGATTTCTGTGTACATTCCACCATCAGCTGACTTCGAGGCGGGGGACTTCCGCCGCGTCGTGCGCACGATTGCCGAGGCCCTACCTCTTGCTTGGAAAACCCGTAAGGAGCGCCGCGATTTGCTATCCTGGTCGCCGTGCTGACGGGACTCAGCACCCCATCCGACC
Source organism: Ceratothoa steindachneri (assembly GCA_963969495.1). Taxonomy (NCBI): domain Eukaryota; kingdom Metazoa; phylum Arthropoda; class Malacostraca; order Isopoda; family Cymothoidae; genus Ceratothoa; species Ceratothoa steindachneri. Next base: position 173,299,308 of record OZ018326.1, read on the forward strand.
CCAGCTTAGCCTCTTCTTCTTCCTTCAAAACACTTGTTTCCTCGCTTTTCATACAAACTCTACCACAACTTTCTCTGGTAAGCCTCTAATTTGACAAAGTAGATGCTGACCTTCCTCTCAGCCAACTGTCCCGCATTATGGCTGAGAGGGTGGGGGACAATGTTTTATAACCCCTGAGCTCCGGTTTGGGGTGGCTGGTTTTTAACAACTTGCTTCACCCCCACCCATACCTTCCTCACATCCCTTTTCCTCTCCTCTTCACAATCTATATATTTTACGCCGTGTCTAAGGTGGAGCCACCATGCCGATGGACTTCCAGGCCACCGGACGGGAGGGGTGGTCCCAAATGGAGGCGCCTGCCTCTACCGGGCTTGTAAGCACCTCACGCAGTGCGGGCTACTGAGAGAGGTGTGCGCAAATGCATCCCGGGTAAAAAAAGAGGGTTACCATGCCCAATGATGAAGATAAAAAAAAATAACTTAACCCCCAACTTCCCCTGAAACATCGATGGAGCCGCCCTCGGGCAGATCCAGCCCACAAATGGAAGTCCTTTTCCCTTTGCTTGCACAGGGGACCCTCCATAATTCTCTAACCGGAGAGGAGGGTTACTCTTTTTCTTCGCCTACGGGTGCAGGGGACTCCCCCTCACCCCCTTTTCTGGAGGTGCTTTCGGACGCCTCCCTTTTTCCAGCGGCAGTCCCCTCTTTTCTTTCCAAGGGGAGTGGCAAGAAAGCCAGTAGGCAGCCCTTAGCCAGCCGCTCCCCATCGAAGCGGCTCAGGAGAGCAAACCCTCTTAGGGGGGAGAGGGAAGCCAGGCCCCTTCGGTCGCTTTCCTCAAAAGACCTGCTGGCAAAAATATTAAGCCTTGCCGGGGTTAAGGCCTGTGCCTCCCCACAAAAGACTCTTGACAAGCTCTCTGAGTCGGTGCGTTCTGGTTGGTACCGCTACCGCATGAAGGTATTCGTGCCACTGCCGCGGCGGTGCTATTACTCTCACCGCTTCGGCCATACGAATCGCTCATGTAGACATGCAAAGTCGAGGTCACCCGAAGTCTGTGTATATTGCTCCAAGGTCGCACACGATAAGTCGGAATCGTGTGTGGCCAAGTGTGTCAATTGCAGAGAGCCGCACCCTGCTTCTTCGAAGCAATGTGGTGCATATCTCCTTGAGAAAGCAATCCTGGCCGTTCAGGCCCAGGATAGACTCTCATTCCGTGAGGCAAAGGACTTGGTCCTAGCGCGCCCGGCTCTGCCTGGGACGTCATATGCCTCAATATTTAGAAAAGCACCCTCTGCTCCTGGCCCATCCAGGCCAACGAGCACGGTTGTTTCCGCCCCCATTCGAAGCCCTTCTGCAGGCTCTACCCAACCCGGGCTCTTACCTGGTAAAGCTGGCGGCAAAAAGGGTTCATAACCTGCCCCGGCTAAAACCTAGGGCTACCCCCTCTTCCCTCAGCGTGACCGTTTTCCGCAAGGCGAAACGGCCACGCGCCTCCACCGAGTCGTGAGACTCACAGGAGGCAACACCCCTGAAGATGGTCGCTAGGCTATCTTTGGGGGTTCCTAGAGCTGTCCCCCGAAAGGAGGACAGCAACAAAGGAGCTTCGGCTCCTTCGCACACGCCCCGAGGTGGAGCGAGTGGCTCGCGGACGGTGGTTCCTCGCTACGTGGGCCCCCTGCTTCCGATGCCGCAACGCCCGCCTAAGGTTTCGAGGCGCAGGGAGGAAAAGACTCACATGGCGAGCCCAACCTCCCCAAATAAGTCTTTGATGGCGACAGCGCCTTAAGCGCTTTGTCCGGACAACAGCTCCCGGGGTTCTGCCCCAGGGAAGCGTACGGTCATTCCTGTGAGAGGCTTCAGTTCGAGGAGGGCCCCCGCGTCTCCTCCGAGCTAGGCCTAAAGAGCATTATCCTTCAATAGGATTGCCGTGGACTCCGGGCCAACTGGGAGGAGCTGCGGAGGCTCGTCTCGTCCCGTTCCCCGTTATCTATCGTTTTGCAGAAGACCATGCTAGGCGCGTGCACCCTGCCTGCCCTCCCGGGGTATAAGGGTCTTGCGACCCCACCACCGCGGTACGGCTTGGCTGGGGGATGCGCGGTTTACACCCGGCATGATGTCTCCGTTCTTCCTTTCTCTTTAGGATACCTCATTTCAGGCAGTGGCTGTGCAGCTGCACCTGGGTATAAGGTATACTATCATTTCTGCGTACATTCAACGGTCAGCTGACTTCGACGCGGGGGACTTCCGCTGCGTCGTAGCACGGTTGCCGAGGCCCTATCTCTTGTTTGGAGATTTGAACGGCAGGCATCCTCTCTGGGGAGATTACTCCATGAATCCCAGGGGACAAGTCCTTGCCGATCTGATCGAAAAGCTTGAGATTGGTGTCCTAAACGTGGATAAGTTTACGCATTACTGTCCGAGAACCGCTTCATTTTCTTGCCTTGACCTATCTTTGTGCTCTATGGATGCACAGCCTGATTTTGATTTGGGGGGTCGATGACCTCCATGGTAGTGATCACTTTTCCATTCAAATATTATTTTTAGGGCAACTACCGCCTGAGAGACCACCTCGGTATGCTTGGCGCAGGTGCGGTTGCCTGCATTTCAGGAAATGACTGAATTTTCTATCTCAGTCGAGTAGTTAAGGTCGGTAGATGAGGCCGTTGAGTTCTTCTCCGGCAACCTCATCGCCGTAGGCCTGACTACTATTGCTAGGGCGTCTGGCCGTTTTACACGCTAACCACTCCTTTTGGAGGCGGCCGAGTGTGAGACCGCCCTCAAAGACAAGCTTATACCTTTATGCCTACATGCACTATAAGCGCAGCCCGAACGATTTCGCTGTCGCTGAATTTCGTCGGGCTAGGGCTAGGTTACAGTATATTTCGAAGCACGCCTGCCGCTCTTTTTGGCGGGCATACGTATCTTCACTTAACCGGAAAACCCCTTTAGCTGAGGTGTGGAAGCAAGTCAAAAAGATTCGGGGCAAGTTCTCGCAGGCCCCCCCTCCCGTTCTTTAGGAGAATGGGACCGGAATCTCGGGCTCCGCGTCCGTGGCGGAATCCTTAGCGACCGCTTTTTCCGCATTCTCTAGCCGTGATGCTGCTCCGCCAGCAGTCAATGCACGTCGTGATGTCGCAGAAGGCCGCCAACTGGACTTTACCTCCAGAGGCGGAGAACCCTTCAACGACAAGTTTACTGTGAGTGAAATGCGTTCCGCTCTCGCTTCGTGCGCGGAAACCGCCCATGGTCTGGACGATGTCTCGTGCGCCATGCTTCGACACCTGGGTGAGCGAGGCATGGCCTTTCTGTTAGATTTGTTCGAAAGGATCTAGGTGGAAGGTCTTCTCCCAGACTCCTGGCGAATCGCTACTGTGCTCGCCTTTCGCAAGCCGGGGAGAGATCACTCTACTCCGACCGGTTTCCGCCCAATCTCTCTAACCTCTAGCATGTGCAAGTTGATGGAGAAATTGGTAAATGTTAGATTAGCCTATTTTCTGGACAGCGGAGGCCATCTGTCTTCTGCACAGTGCGGCTTCCGTAAGTTTTACTCCACTTCGGATGCTCTGCTCCGAATGGAAAATGCCATCTGCGAAGCTTTCCTTCGTAGACAGCACTACGCCATGGTGTTTTCTGATCTGGAGAAGGCCTATGATACCGCATGGCGAAACGGTATCATGACGACTCTCCACACCATGGGGGCGAAGCAACGCCTCCCAATGTTTATATCTTAATTTTTGCGAGATCGTCGATTCCGCGTACGGGTGTGGAAAGCCCTATCCGCCCTAAAGAAGAAGGAAGTGTGTGTCTCGCAGGGAAGTGTCCTCAGTGTCACACTCTTTGCCCTGAGTATCAAGCGCATCACCTCGGTGCTGCCGGAAGATGCCCTCGCTACGCTCTACGTGGACGACCTTTCGATCTCTTTTGGCGCGGCCCAGATGCCATTTCTGGAGCGTCGACTCCAACAGGCATTAAACCGCGTCTCTCGCTATGCCGAAGCGCACAGGTTTCGGTTTTCTTTGGCCAAGACTAAGGTGGTGCACTTCTGCCGCCATCCACGGCTTCACCCCGACCTAGATTTGTTTCTTAATGGGGTGCGCCTGGATGTGGTTAAGTCGCACCGTTTCCTTGGTCTTGTATTCGACCGACGCCTCACCTGGGAGGCTCATATTCGCAGCCTTAGGGTCTCTTGTACCCACGCCATGGATATTCTCCGTTCCGTGACGTTCAGCGCTTGGGGCGCTGATAGGGCTCCTGCCTTACTTTTTCATCGATCCTTTGATCACTCAACGCTCGACTATGGATGCGAGTTTTATGCATCCGCAGCCGAGCGTTTATTGAGGAAAGTAAATTCGATCCACCACACCGGCCTTCGCCTTGCGACTGGTGCCTTACGCACAATCCGCATTTAGAGCCTGTTGGTCGATGCTGCGGAGATGCCCCTCACTCTGCGCCACGTGCAGTTCATCACTCACCTGTACGCGCGAGCCCGGTGCCTCCCTTAGTCGCCAACAGGTCTCACTGCATCCTCAGCTGATTTCCATGGTGCCTATGCCGCCGAGAGACGCCAGTCATACCCTAAGCCCTTTGGGTTTAGGGCCAGGAAACTCCTTCGAGAGCAAGATATAGCTCTCGGGCCGGTGGCGCCCTTTGTTCTGCCCAGGACGCCACCCTGGAGGGTACCACATTTGGCTATTTGTCGCCATGCCTCTGCTTCCAAAGCTTATACTGCGCCGGGAGTATTGTGTTCAACCTTTTTGAGGCACACATCGTGTCACGCTGGAACCGTGCCAGTGTATACGGATGGCTCCAAGTCCCAAGACGGGGTCGGCTTCCACGCCGTATCCCCTCTGTTTGAAGTCAGCGGGGCTCTACTAGGCGCTGCGTCTGTCTCACGGCCGAGCTGATGGCAATACACCACTCGGTACGGGAGATTACGCGACGTGCCCGGTTCGGAGCCCGGTGTGATCTATAGCGACTCACAAAGCACCCTGAGTGCTCTCGGTGCATTGGAATCTCCGCATCCCCTGGTTTGCGAAATCCGTGACGCCACGGTTTTGGCGAGCCGGGCAGATGTCGAGATTATCTTCTGCAGGGTTCCCGGACATGTAGGAATTGCGGGGAATGAGCGCGCCGATGAGTGCGCCAAAGAGTCTGCAAGGACTCTGCGACCAGACCAGCGTTTTGCTCTTCCTCACCCTGACTACATGGCAGGAATACGTGCAGCTCTTCGGACTGCTTGGCAAAGAAGATGGGAGACGGTCGATGGGAACTTAAAGTTGCGTGCTATTGCGCCGCGACTGTTCACATGGACCTATCCCCCAATGCCGCGGCGGCTTCAGGTTGCTTTCTGTCGTCTCCAAATCGGGCACACTCGTGTGACGCATCGCTATTTGATGGAGCACTCGCCTGCGCTCTATTGCAATGACTGCGTCGTCCCCTAGACTGTTCGGCACATTATTTTGGGTTTGGCGGGGTAGCTACCGCCTGTCTCTTGTACTCGGGACGAGTGCGTGCACTTTGACTGCTGGACTTGTTGACTTTTGGGGGGAGGCCGGCCTTCTGTCTTTCATTTAACCGGGTTTAATTGTTGTTTTTGTTATTGTTTTTGTTATTGTTTTGATATTGCTCTTGTTATTTCTTTTTATTGTTGTTTCCTGTTCAATTTTTTAAAGTAGCCTAGAACTAGGCTGTTTGTTTATGGCGACTTATGCCTAAGTCGGCAGTCACCAGATAGCCCCTTAAAAAAGAAGAAAAAAATTGCTCTGGTTGAATTCATGCCCCAAGAACCAACCTTCCTGAAATATGAAACATAAAAATTAAAAAAGCTGGAGCCCCCCTCACTGCAATATCCATTGAGTATATCACAATAATTATTCATATTGTATTAGAGAAAATCCTACCACCTAGAAAGCCACACAATTACACTAATTAAAACCCAGCTGATAGGTAGCGTTGTAGCAATTATATATAACAAAACTTACCCCTGCTTAATGATCAAGTTCAGTTGCATAAGCAAAGCCTACTGGCATTTAGTTTGGCAACATACTTTAAGGCAAGAAAAATCCCCATCCCGATGGAAAACTTCTCAAAAATAAAAACGCACACAAATATCAATGAAATAACTTTAAATCCACAAATAAGAGATAGAATAATAAAAAAAATAAAGCAGAATATCAAGAAGTGATTCTAGAAAAGTAAGAAAAAGGCTGGCAAAAGCGTCAAGAACCTTAAATCTACAATATATTTTACAAGTTTCATTAGTACTATGAGGAGCATTTCAAACTTTAACAACGCGAAAATAGATAAGCAAAAACACATCTAATCTATCGCAAAGTTAACCATTCTAAACACTTCAACTCCAAATGCAACCCTAGGCGAAATCAGAAAAAAAACTTCAGACCTCTAACGAAAATTTCTGACATTCACTTGCAGTAGACCACTAAATGCTCTTACACTATACATCAGAAATTAGGACAAAACTATGCGTCCGGTAAGTCCTACCCGACATCAGACCAAGAAACGATGTCTAATATTAACTATGAAAACATGGACCAATAGACGTTTGGTCCTAGATCAATTTTTTATCATCTCTATTTACCTTAAGTTTATTACAAATATATCTAAATCTACCCGCATATTAATCATCTTTAACCAACTAAACCACTCATTGATCACGCATCATAGCATCCTATTTCACTATGTTTCACCGCATCAAAAATAGTGCAACATCTCGTATTAAACAAAATAAACTGATATATCTCATTAGAAGATGCGTCTCAAAACGGATTTGGTACACTACACTGAATAAGCGTTGAAATAACATCACGAGCTTATACATAATGACTTCACCCATATCATACCCTTACACAATAGAATATCAACAAAGGGCATGAGAAAATATTTATTACATTGCCTAAGCCCATCCTCATCTACAAAATATGAAAGACATTTTAATCCAACTGCAATATTAGTTTGCCAAATTTACAAGTATGCGAGAAGCAAAAAGTAGTATAACATTGCAACCTATCATCAAACGGCACGCTGTGAAGGGTTCTTGAAACCGTTTATACTCTCCTCAACCCTTTTATCCTTCCCTCCATGACATCCTTTCCCCAGATCCCAATATTCGACTTTACATATATGTCAATTACATCACCCTCTTCCTCCATCACATAAAACAGAGCCAAACGACTCGTAATCTTTAATAGTACATCACAAACATCTAACGTTGGCTACAACAAAACTTGATGGACATTTTACCTTCAAAGCCTCTTTTTCTCTTACTTACGGCGCAAAACTTGAGTAGAATTAGCACTCCTAAGTATAAATTACAAATACCCTATTCGATCTAAAGATAAGACATACAATACTATCTGTCAAACTGTAAGCAGCGATAATTTTCAGAAGAAACTATATAGTTACCCAACGAAAAATTACCCTAAAGAAATTTACACCTTTTTGAATGGGCGAGGAGGCCATATTCGGAAAATCAAAGGAATCTATCGTCCACACTTCCTAAAAGTATTTACATATATTCACCTTTACCGCCTTGAAACAGATATCGCTTCTACATAACTCATCAAACTACGGACGAAACAAAACACTCATTCTCGCCAGAAATACCTCAATGGTACTGCAATAGAGCATTTACACTCGGAATAAAGGTCATGCTCATAAAACTCCATCTTGACCTGCAAACCAATCTCTCAGTGGCAAGCAAAACTACTACACGCCATTCCACCGTACACAGGAGTCACTATGGCATGGTATCGAGGCCATCAATGCTTCAAATTAAACACATATAAATATCTAAATGCCCTTGAAAAATACAAACATCTGTTATTGTTTAGAAAAGGATTCAAACAGTTCATCATGTACAACTCAGACCAAACTTAAAAAACAAAGTAATGGTGAACACTGTCCTGTCAGCCGAGATCTTCGTGTTTGCTCAACTAAGAGAGTGAATATATTTAGTGGCCACTTAAGTAAATAAGACATGTCTGAATATAATATTTAGCCTAAACCTATCTTTTATTATAAAATTAAAGATTACTCAGTTTTAAAATTCCATCCATTAAAGAATATTTTTGCAAACTATCTAGTCCACACAACACCACCTTATAATAAGACGTCAATTTGAACTATACTTTAAATATCATATATAGGTCACATATACTGAGGAAGAGATATTTCAATACCTATGCTGCTGTCAATATTTGTATGAAATAAATAAGCTGGAGGTTGAATTAAATAGGTAAATGTGACAAATAACAGTCTATTTACGAGTATTAATCGAAGTTCAAGTTTGTAAAGGATTAGCTAATGAATTTTCTGAGTAAATTTCAAATCAAATCAAGAATAATAGATGTGATATCATTTAGCCCTATGGTGGCTAGTGGAATCTAAATCACGTTTGAATGTACTCAGTTTTATTGCCATGTATTTGGTTAATATTTTACTCTGGAAACTAATATTTGAGCGACATACGAGTACATAATATTCTTGCGGTTATTTTCTGGAGGCTTGAAGTATTTTAACTTTTTCTTGGGATTATTAGAAATAACCGGATTAAAAGTACCGTAATGCACTTTTTAATTTTAAAGACATCAACCATGTTATAAATAAAAGATTTCTCTAGAAACATAAAAGACAATGTAAACCAAAGGAAAAATCACGAAACACATTTTGCCAACTCTTCGCCCTTTAAACTTAAATCAATTTATCTGTCTTTTCACTTCAATTCTGCAAATAGAGTGATTGACACTAGTTCTTCTTTTCTTCGTATAGGCTAGTACTTTAGTTTTAATAGAGTTGTAATTAATGTAGAGCACATAGAAAAGTACTTTTCAAAACAACTTGATAATCAAACATGCAATCAAAGTTCTGGAAATCTAAAACGTAATATATCGTTTTTACACAAACACAAGCAGTTATAGAAAAATATCCATGAAATGAATTTTGTGCTGCGCAGAAGATTTTGATATATCCAATGTAGAGAAAGTTCAGAAAAGTTTAGAAGAAAATCGATGAAATAAATTTTCGGTTGCGACTGAAGATTTTGATATATAGCAAGGAGAGACATGTAGAGAAAGTTCTGAAAAGAGCATTGTGAAGTTTTAATGCGAAAAAGTCTAAATGAAAGTAATGAGGAGTTTTTCTAGACAGATATGTAAAGCGAACTACTCAATAAAATTATAAGTTGTTAGGTAAAGAGAATAATTACCTAGTTTATCGTTGATTTTTAGATGCGACTGTAACGACCATCGAACATATATTGTAGGAACTATTTTATCATCAAATAGCAAGGAAAAAGAAAGTTTTGGCCTATAAAATAAATTTAGCATGAGGGAATTAGATAATGAGTAATTTTCGAGAAAACAATGCAAAAAATGACCGAGAGGACAATGCAAAATTACAAAGAAAACACCGGAAAATTATAAAAACAAACTGAGAAAACAAAGCAAAAATTAAAATTAAAAATGAAATGAATGAATGCCTACCTATCAACTTAAGAGAAGGACAGGAATCGGATGATTTAAAAGGTTGAAAATTTGAACTGATCTAAACATGGTTGTTGTTAAAATAACTGAAATATGGGTAACCAACTAATAGCACATTATAATTATCAGGTCATTGAGTGAGTGTTATTACATTTTAGGTAAAAATAGATTATAAATCAAAAATAAATTAAGATACTTCAATTAATAAATGTAAGTGGTGTGGACGACTAAATGGATTTTAATTCTAGATTTAACATTTGAATAAATAGTGATTCCAACATGTTGAGATCTACGGATTTATCCAGGAACCCCAAACCCTGAAATTTGAAGTTGGAAGTTGTTTACGATATAGCTTGAAGTGCATAAACTTTAAGACCTCATTGTAGGATTGACATACAGTAAGAAAATGAAGATCACATTCGGACTTTGCTTGCTCCTTTAGAAAGGTCTCCAATAGTCTAAACACTTTAAGCGTGGCCTTATTCTCAACGCTATCTCTCCTGGACTTCGAAACTCCTTATTTATGAGATCAATTTTTAAAAAAGGTTGGTTGGTAATTATTCTAAATCGATTAGCTACACATAAAAAGCCTTAAACAGTTGGCAACCTGTTTAGATTATAACCATGTACTCAATATTTTGAAAAGTAAAGCAGATTCATAGAGGGTCTCAACTCAAACTAGTCATTCTATGAAACTCGAAAATTTAGGTTTTTCTTCAGTTATTCCAATTGATCCAGATGAGGTAGTTTTTAATTTCAGCGACTCCATTTTAACTAAAGACGCCCCAAAACTTTGACTCTCGGATTAGTTTTTTAATTGAGTTGCTTTAACATTAACCATATTAATTATCTTCATAAATTTGAAGTTATAGATTCACGCATAATGAGTTTACTACTTTGGCAGTCTATAGCACATTGATACTTACATAAGTTTAACCCATTTAATAATTTCAATCCCGTCTTTAGTTTTTCTGATATTAATATTTTAAAGTAGTTAAAACATCCAGATTTAGTCATATGTAAACTAGAGAAAGGCAGAGGTGTGGTATTGTTAAATAAGACTAAATATGTGGATAAACTGAATTCTATATTAAATGATTCTTCTAAATTTCTTAAAGATGATTGTGATCCATTTCAAAGAGTCATTATGATAGAGGATAAAATTAACAGAATTATTCGTAAGCTTAAGTCTAAAGGATTGTCTGAAAAATATTACCATAGAGGTTTAACCTAAAGTTCAACTTAGGTCAAATTCCATAAGGCCAGATTGCCCATTTGCCTGATCCTTTTAGCAAATTGCACACTTACTTATAATCTTTGTAAATTTTTGATACCCATAATAGAGCCTATCACTAAAAATAAGTTTACTATACATGATTATTTTGTGTTCGTAGATTTAATTAATTCCTCTAGATATTTCCAATATCACACGATAGTTTCAATGTTGAATCACTTTTCACCAACATCCGTGTTCTTGAAACCTGTAATATAATATTTGCTTCACTTTTCAACACTAATTGCACAGTTCTTGGTCTCAATAAGGCTGATTGTTTTAGGCTTGTTAAATTAGACGTTGAAAACACAATATATATATATATTTCAACAATAGACTTTATTAACAAACGGATGGGATGGCAATGGGTTTAGCTTTCGGTCCATCGTTTGTAAGTGCCTTTCTGAGTAAACTAGAACAGGAGTGGATGTCCAATTGTCCACAACAGTTCAAACCTATACTCTATGAAAGATACATTTTTAAAAAGAAGAATCATGCTTCCCAGTTTCAAAACTATGTACATTAATTCCCAGCATCATAACATCAAATTTAAATTGGAGCATAAAACTAACAAATATTGTTCATTTTTGGAGATCACTCGTTCAGAAAACAAAATTTCCACTTCAGTATATAGAAAACCCTCATCCACTTCATTTGGAAGTAATTATTTCTCGTGTTTACCAAATTGCTTCATAAGGCATTTGTAAGCTTAAAAAAAACCGTACTTTCAGAATATGCTCTGACCTGAAATATTTTCATAAATAGATAGATGTCTTATCTCAATCAATTTATTCCCAGCATCATTACTCGACAAATTGAGTAAAATTTTCATAAATAAAATACATGTGCTTCGTCTCGGCACGGTTTCATTTGGGCAGAGGTCTCAAGAGGTGAGAACGAAAAGGTTTCATTGATAAAATGTGTTGTCATGGCTTACGTGTCCCGTTAGCTCAGTCAGTAGAGCACTGGTCTAAATAACCAGATGTCAGAGGTTCGAGACCTTTCCGGGCAATGTTTTTTTCCTTTGATTTTATTCGGTTCACCTCCAGTAGAATTTCTTATATCTTGTTTATGTATATCACTTCTCCACACACAATGCTATCAAGGGTTAAACTTGGCGGGGGAGGGCCGTGCTAGTTTGCGCGCCAACCAAACGGGCCGATAGCTTTAGGTCGCTCAAAGGAGGGATCTTGTGCTTTTCCAATTATATATATATATATATATATATATATTGCTATGTACACTCAAGTTGAAATATACCAATGTAGAATTATTTACATGGCAAACCCATTTTATTAATAAATACAGTAGTCAAATGAGTCCTTCAGTCATTTTTACAGTGATGTTACCTTTTCTTCCGGACTGCTTGGATTAATTTTATCTTACTGGAGACCAAATGGGTGATAATATTTTGACTGATATTGCTCTATTTTTGTTTAATATGCCCCCGCAACTGCCCAAAATTGGATGGCTTCTGTTTATCAGCAGCCAGTTTTTTTAACCCACAAGTACTTTTTGGGGTTCAAATCCCGCACTTTTTCGTTAATGTTCCTAATTGTTCTACTTTATTTAACCAAGAACTTTACTATTGCTTTTATCTGTTGGAAAAAAGGTGCTGATCAACCAGGTTTTCTTTCAGTTTTGAATTCATACCAGTGTTCTTGACCAAAAGTATTAGTGGTCCAGTTCCCTTATATGAGAAGCAGCCTCACACATCGAGAGCATCCGAATTCATCGTGGGCGTGAGACAGGACTCTTGTAACGCTCCCCTTTTCTCTAACTAAGAAGCAATATGTCAGAATTTCCAAATAAGCAAAGAAGAGCATTTTCAGGCAATATCAATGTGTCAAGGTTGTCGTAGAATGCCGAGCTAATATATATTTATTTGTTTTATTAACTTTTAATAAACTAAATAACTTTAAATTGAGGCGTAGGTTCGTGCCTCGGTGATCGCTTGAGGATCGGGCTCTAAGAGTGCTAAACTTTATTTTCATTCTAGGGAATAAATAAACTGGGTTTCTTTCTTGACTTTATCAAATATTGCCACTTCAACTCGTTCGGGGATAATTAAAAGAGTGTATTTACTAAAGAAAAATAGGCTTTAATGAACATAACCCATCTCTCTAAATAACATACGATAAATACAGATCTAATACACTTACAAAAAAGAAAATGGAAATACTGGGTGAGCTCTCGCAGCTCGCTTCGAGATAAAATTTTACGGGGGAAACAATTTTCAAGTTAGTATCGTTGTCTTTGGCCAGACATCCACTAAACTAATTATTATACACGGGGACATATACAAAAAGAAGTATTCTTCACTCACATAAGTTAATGGAGATTAAATACTCGCGACCAGTTAGACTATCTTCGGAGATTTGTGATCGGAGTTGGGTGTTTGTGCGCTAGATGGCGTTCGTTGACTTGCCTGGTGAGTTGACGGGTGACGTCACGAGGGATCTTGGGTAAAGGTTACTTCAAGTTAAAACTTAGCCCTTCCACTTTGCTTCCAGACGAGATGAAATCGTTAACTTCTTTTTATTTTTTCTATCTAGTTGGGGTTTGTCCAACTCAGATAGAGTAAAATTTAGAGTCCTCAAACTAGCTAGCTTGATACTTAATCTCTTGCAGGCTCGAGCGGTGCCGAGCTTCCTTGGTACGATCTGGTTTCGTACAAGGAATGCAAAGTTCTCCTTAACTTGCAGAAAACTTTCTACCGGTGATTTTTCTGTTTCTTTCTCGAACTCGAAAAATCTCTCTTTCGGTGACTTACTCGTCTCTTCCGTTAGAACCAACAAAAAAATAACCTAGTTTACACGGGTCATCCTGTTATATACCCAAATTACTTCCGCTGAGGTTGGTGTGGAGGTGGATCGAGGGGGGGGGGGGCTTCGCAAGTTGGGACCTCAGGTTGGTCTCCAGCACTTTTGCGTCTGGTGGCCAGGAGAGGGGGTAATACGAGATCGGCAGTTGGCACTTTTGAATGGGTTGTTTATAAGTACCTCCTCAACGTGCCTGCCTTTTGAGCTGAGGTCAGGAATCAGTCTCGAATCACTTACCCTTTTGCCCGTTCTCCTATGTTACCGGAGAACATCGAAGGGGTAAAGCTAAACCCAGATGTCTTTAGTTATTATTTCCTTAGACTAGCTACATATATATATATATATATATATATATATATATATATATATATATATATATATATATACATGCATATATATATATACTAAACTCTTATTTTACCTTTACAAAGGTCTTCAACAGTTGTATCTATATATATATTTATCATACAAAAGTGAAGTCTATCCGTTAAGTTCTTCTTGGTGAGATGTTTCCTTCCCTTCAGCCATTCTCGAGTTCTTTTCAATCGTGAGCAGCTTGGCCCTGGACGCCACTCGGTTCATGTGCTGGGAACTTAAGAGGATGCGATCTTTGATGATATTATTAATTATTATAAAGTTGGTGTGCTTTTATGGAATACCCGTAGTTTCTATCTCCTTGCATCCAGGCTTCTTTGGTACAGAGCAACTATGGTTGAATGATTTTCTTTTGGAAAAATTTGTTCTCAAATTTAAAAAGGTTCACACATTTCAAAAAATTTTACGAAATAGATCATTATTACTCAATATCGTTCATTTAACCGATATTTGCCATCATTTTATGATTTTCTTGATGGGTACAGCCTCGGGGAATCGAGTGGCAAAGTCGACCTGCGTTAAAACGTAACTATAGCCTTTGCTCAGCAGGGGTGGATAGGTCCAATTAGGTCGATAGCTACTCGGTAGAAGGGTTCAGAGATTAGTGGTCCCTTCTGCAAAGGGGAAGATCTAACCCGTTCTTTTATTGCTGTCCTTTGGCAAATGTCGCAGGAACGATAATATCGCAGAATTTCGTCGGGCTCCTCAGACCAATAAAAATATTTGAAGATCCTCTAAGCGGTCTTCGTGTGACTAAAATGACCAGCACATAAGCTATCGTGATCCGTTTGTAGGATTAGAGAGACATGAGAAAGGGGTACCCATAGTGTGCGGTATTCGGTGTCGTTTTCCTCAGTGCGCACTCGATAGAGGAGGTCGTCCTTCATAAGGAAGGAAATCACCCTATTACCTTTGACGGTTTTGCGTGTTTTGTTCTGGGATTTAGACCACAAGGGACGAAGAGATTCACATTCCTCCTGACCTGTGACAAAGTCATGGCTCATCACACCCTGGAATTTAGGAGTACACGGCGGTTCCAGAGGTCTGGGGGCTTTCAGTTCCTTCTTTGAGCGGGAAAAGGGATTAACGGGTTGAGCCGCGGGGGAGGAATATCCCAGGGGGACTGACCAATTAGGACAAAGCAAAACTTGATCAAGACTGCCACGAATTCAGCCCAACCAGTAAAATACGCGCACTCAATGTAGCAGTGAACAATGGAGAATTTATTTGCGAGCCCCTAGTAATCATGCACTACGGCAAACATATCGTGGTCCAGAGATACAGGCGCGAGTAGTTTATCGGATATAACAATGCACGTACACCCTGTATCACGGACAAATGTGGAGATCCGGTACCCATTCATTGCTCCATTGTAAAATTAGAGGGCCCTAGGAGTACTTTTATCTAACCAGAAGTTTACCTGGTGGCTATCAGTAATTGGCGGCTTCGAAAAAGAGGGGGCTTCATTTTGCCACGGTGGGGAGTAGAAGTAGCACTGACCTGGTGTAGTTGGTGAGAAAGAGGGGTGCTTCTAAACTGCCAGTTTCAAGGGCAGGTGGACTTCATGTGGCCAGAAACTCCACAAGCAAAAGACACGATGGCCCTCCTGGAGAACGACGAAGCAGAGCGGCTGGAAGAAAAAGGCTTAACATCACGGTGGTTCGACGAGAAGATTGGTTTGTGTTTGGCGGGCCAAGTCACGTTCACGAACTTATTCCCATCATTAGGAACAAAGTTGTTCCTGTTGGTTTGGATTTCAAGAGATGGGGGTTCTGATTTCTTCCCTTTTTTTCGGGTACCAGTTGTGGCCAGTCGGGTAGACATCTGCCTCCTCGATGTATTCCTTAAGATTATGGCACCTCTTGTCCTTAAGGAAAGTTCTGATTTCCGAAGAGGGCGACGCAAGAAGTTTGTCCTTGAGGACAAAATCCACCAGGGCGTCGAAATTTATGAGGCATCTGGGACGCGTTAATCCCCAAATTAAAATGATTCTGTAGAGAGTAGCCAAACTGTCAGAATGTCTGGTTAGGTTGAATGCGAAAATGCCTACATTTAGCTCGATCAAATTCTGGGATCATGTTGTAAGCGCCGAGCAACAATGAGTAATGAATTGTTACCTCTGATGGGAGGGAGATAAAAATGTCCATGAGTTGAGAGCTCAACAGGGGCAATAATTGTGCTACGCCGTCCGTCTCTATGTCCTAATGGTTCATCTGGAAGATCTTTTCGAACGAGGTATGATAAGACCCGAAGTCTTTGCCTTCTTTAAGGAAGGGGAGTTTTATGGTCGTAAATTGAGTTGCAAAATTTATGGAGAGTGTCTAGTTTCTCGCTCTGCTTATTTCCAATTCGTAAGAGCAAATTCTCTCTCTTTATCCTCGTTCCTTTTATTCTCTTCTTTATTCTCCTTCCATTTCTCTTTTTCTCTTTCTCTTTCTTCTCGTTACTTTTCTCCTTCTCTTTTTTCTCGTTCCTTTTATCTTTTTATTTCTTCTCGTTCCTTTTCTCTTTCTTCTCGTTTCTTTTCTCTTTCATCGACTATTTCTTTTCTTTCTTTTTCCTGGATGTAGGCAATCAAATCTTTGTCACTGAGTCCGAGTGACTCAACTTGGGCCTTTAAAATTTCAAAGGTCGACATGCTGCTAGCTTAGGCCATGGGCACAACAACAAGTATTAAATTAGTGAACTACAATAGTATATGACAGAATTATAGATTCCTTTAACCCAAAACGGAAGTGTGAATGGTTTTGCTAACAAACGAAAACACGAACAACAAAACGGGGGCGGGAAACACACGTGAGAGAGCTTTTGCGGTCGAGATTTCACTGTAATTGAGACGAGAATTGCAGCACCCTTAGCCCAGCAATACGAAGAATAATATTATTTTTCTATACCATCAACTAACGGCACGAGAAGACGCCTTGAAGGAGAATATTAAATTTCGTGGAGGAATAAAATTAATAATTAAACACGGTCACTCAACAATTACTTTACCAAAAATAAATAAATGGGAACGGAAACGGGAACGGGAACAAATACACTTCGCAAATAGTTATGCCATGGTTATTTCCCATCTTTCATACTACAGAATTGGAACCAAGATTAGCCAAAAATTAACAGTTTAACCAAGGTTAACCAATAGATTGATCAAATTTCAATCACGTGATTGACCAAGATATAACTCCAATAACCTGATACTAGTTTAATATAGATGTTGTAGAATAGAGGCAAGTTAACTCTTTAGGTATTCGAGTGCATGGGAGTTTTATAATATAAGCAAAATGCAAATTAACCGAATATATGTCAGCTAACAGTAGACTATCTTGGAGGTTCCGAGATAACAGAAAAACGGGTACAAAAATTACTTTACTAAGGAGCCTATTGATCTCCGAATCCTTCTAACGAGTCGCGATTGATTTGATCGGGCCGATTCACCCACCTTCAAGTGAGGGCCTTAGATATGTTTTAACCCTGGTCGGTTTCGCCACTAGCTTCTCAGAGGCTGTGCCACTTAAGAAGATTGACAGCATCTCTTTTTCCGAAGCACTCATCACGATTTTCTCCCGTCTTGGGGTCCTGAAACAAATATTGTAGCATCGTGGCCGCCAATTTACGTCCCATCTGATGGAATATGTGGGAAAGTTGCTTATGTTAAAACCGCTGTTTAAGACCAAAGTTCGATCAGGCCGGAAATAAGATGTGCGAAATGTTAAATTGCAGTCTTAAAGCTATTCTGAAGAAATTATCTGCTGAGCAGCAACGAGATTGGCACATTTATCTTC
This sequence comes from Ceratothoa steindachneri, assembly GCA_963969495.1. Lineage (NCBI taxonomy): Eukaryota > Metazoa > Arthropoda > Malacostraca > Isopoda > Cymothoidae > Ceratothoa > Ceratothoa steindachneri. Next base: position 173,317,060 of record OZ018326.1, read on the forward strand.
CGGCAGCTTTCTTAGCGTAGAGAAATTCCCATCGCACCTCGGATTTCACTCGGTTTGAATTACTATAGGGAAGAAATATACGAGACCCCTTGAGCATTTTGAAAGAACTATATGGAATCAATAACTGGATTTGTAAATCCAATCATCATGAATATTATCTGCTCGAATTACGACAGAGGTTTGAGAAATGCGCCGAAAAAGCATATGAAAATGCTGATGTTAACCTGGATAAATATAAAACTTCCTTTGAAGTTTTGCCAGACGCACCCAAACTCTCGTCGGCCGAAATAAAGGTGAGCGACCAGCTTTCGCCGCCTGAGAGAACTCAACTGCAGTCCCTCCTGAAACAATTCGGTGACGTCATCTCTGAAATTTCTAGTTGTGCAGCAAAATTTGAACACAACATCCAATTGAGTACTCAAGAACCCATCCGATCTAAGCCGTATCCGCTGCCCATATACCTGAGAGAATCATTTAATGCTGAGGTTGACAAGCTGATAGGTTTGAAAATAATAGAGCAGTCAAAATCAGATTATTGCTCTCCGTTGTTATGGTTAAGAACAAAATGGATCATACCGTATGTGTATCGACTTTAGGAAATTAAATTCATTAACCATATTTGATGCTAAGACGATCTCCCTTATCGACCAGAATCTTCATTTTTTTAAAAAGACAAATTCATAACCGAGTTGAATTTGTGCAAGGCTTATTATCAAATTACACTACGATAAGAGATCAAGAAATACAGAGCTTTCCCAACTGAAAAGGTGCTGCTGCACTTTCTTCGACTTACTTTTGACCTCGTCACTGCATGCAGTAATTATAATTGAATGATTAGAAGGATATTAGATCGGTTCCGAAATAAATTATTCTACCTTGATAATATTTATGTGGCTATGAATGAATGGAATCAGCAGCTTAATGCTCTACAAACACTTTTAGCAATAATTTGAGAGCATAATTTAACTATGGGTCCCAATAAGTGTCACTTCGCTTACAATACAATCGACTGTTTAGGTTTCCGAATTGGAGATAAACAGCTAGCTTCCCTGGATGATAAAATCCGAACCATTGTTGCAATGCCTCTGCCCACGACTAGGAGGCAATTAAGATCCCTTATGAGTTCTGCGCCCTTTTACCGCCGCTTTGTTCAGAACTTTGCCTCACTATCTGCTTCATTGTGAGAATCTTTGATACAAAAGGCTCTAGAGCATCTCGTATGGAAAGCGGTGCCGATTACGAGTTTTGATCGACTCAAGGGTAAACATGCGTTTGCACCCATATTACGGTTGCCCTATCCCGATTAACCATTTGGCATACGAAAAGATGCAAGCAACGAGGAAATAGGCTGTGTTCTAGCCTGGTACGGGAAAAATGATGAGATCTTTTCCATCGCACATGCAAGTCGGAAATTGCTACAACGAGAAAATAATTACGCTGTGATTGGACGAGAGGCCTTCGCCATAATCTTGGGAATTTTAAAAATTCAAAATGTTTTTGGTAGGGAAAGATTTCATTATAGAAACTGACCATAAGTCTTTATCCCACCTCCGAAATGTAAAAAAACAATAAGGGTCGTCAAATGCGCTGGAGGTTGTTTTTACAAGAATTCCAATTCAGGATCTTGGTTATTATAGGCTCCGATAACTGTATAGCCGATAGCTTAAGCCGGAATCTAGTGAATTCCCCTTCGAAATCATCCTGATTGAGAGTAAATCTTTCAAATTTTAAGTTTGATTTCTTTTTATGTACATATGCGCCTGCAATAGATCCAATTAAGTTAAGGGAGCATGTACCCTTTTGATTTATTTTCTCTATATAGTGGACTGATTTTATTAACATTATATTGCTTATGGACTCGAGGCAGGTGAGCCTCCTTCGTAAAGGTATTCATTGATAATTGTGGTTATTGTCGATTATTTTCTTTTGTAATATAATCCTTATACATATGTACTCTCAAGTGTCTTTATTTAAAAAAAATTTCACAGGAATATTTTGCAATGCATTTTCTTCTTTCTAAATTACGATGTCCTTTATACCCCTTGTTCGGCCTAGGCTCCACCTTAAGTTTGAGTTATTATTGGAATAGTTTCTATCCGTAAGTTGCATCTTAAGGCGGAATGAGATATCAGTGGGAGAGAGAGAGAAAGAGACGTAGGACGGGAATGCTACCAAGCAATTATAGCAGATTAGCTAATTTAGTAGCTCAGTGGGGCAAAATTATATTTAAAAATATGCTAATGAGATTGGCCTCTTTTGAAGATACTTAATTTCCATTCGAATAAGACTCCCCATATAGTGAGTTAATTGTAACAATGGGAAGTTCCACGAGATGTCGTTAACCGTCTTAAATTCACTTCCGGCTGCTCTGTATAAATAGTAAAGCATCGGCCTGGGCAAAATTAATATTTTGCCAAGAGGACCGGATGCATAAGGTAAAGCCTGCAAACTATTATTGCTGGCCGAGTGTAGGCAGGAATTAAGTTGTGATAAATGTTAAATATTGACTAAAACATTCATTCTCCTTCGAATAATTCTAGACTTAAATAAGATAGGGCCATAACTATTGAAATACGACTCAGTGCTCTGATTGCTTGCATTGTCCTTACGATTGGCAATTTTGTCTATCCTCATAGCTTCTTTCTCTCTGCCTCCCATACTTCGAGAGCACAAAGACAAGAAAAAAAATTTCGATGTAAGTTTTGTAGAGAGAAGAAAAGCTTCCGCACTGTCATCTTCGAGGTCAACCCCCACCCCCAGCAAAATTCTCCCTCGGTCCCTACCTTCGATGCTGGCAGTGGTTACTTGAAGACAGGTTTTATCTTCCGCCTTTCTTCGAACAGACCGATTACAAATAGGCCCTAAATGCAAACCCATCCGTACTGTTGGAAAGTAATCGAGCTCGACGCTTATATCCCTGCTCCTCTCGAGCAGCAAAATCTTTGGGTGGCACATCCTTTGTCGGTCGCGTGCGGCCGCTTTTGAATACTCACTGCTCCCACCTGGAGCCAACATTATAAACCTATTCACCCAGTTATTCCTACGCATTTATCTTTTATGTCCATTATTTTATTTTTGTTTGTACAGTAGTGAAGTTTATTTGGTTTGGTCTAGTTTGATATCCAGAACCTCGTAGATAGTAGGTTTAATTCTGCCAAGTGTAGCTGTTGTCATAAGGAAATTAGTCACTCTTACGAGATTTATTGCAACTCATAGTTAAATTGCAACATTCGGAGCAAGGCCCAATTGCAAAGTTACCTTGCGTGCTACCTGCTATCCTTTCCGAAACACGGAAAACAAACGGAGGTCATGAGATCTAACCTGACCTACGCCCGAGGAAAGTTTAGGTAACCTCTTAAGTAAAATTTCAGATCCACAGTATACATAAAGTGGAAGTTGCTAAAAATGCTAATTAAAATGACTAATGAAAATAACATCTGAAAACTCTACAGCAAGATATGAAGAATACCTGAAGAGAAATAGAAGAGCCAGAGCTTTGTACATAATTATTCCAAGAAATTAATGATATCAGGTACATAGGTGATTAAGGAGATGTTGCTCACCCAACGAACTATTTTAAAAGTAAACATATTCCTTTATCTCACTTTAAACTTTTCCCTTACACCTTTTCTACACCTATGTTTATTCTAGTCTTCCATTCCATGATGACGTATTCAGTCATGCAGAGTCGCGGCGATGACTCTCCCAAATTTAAGTTAAATTTTGTTACTTCACATTTTGAGGTTGAGGCTGGTGGTGTTTGTTTTTGTGTATCATTTGATGACTTCGTCTTGAAGATGTCCTGCTAACCGCAATGACACGCATGTAAAATTCAACCAAATGTAGGAAAAGGTGCGGGGCTTAGAATGAGCGACGTTGCATCTATACTCGCAACAAAGGTTTCACTCTTTAAGTGGCCCGTTGCAGGATGGCACCTATTCTTAATTAAAAGTGCGTAAGTTTGCTTTGGCCTGTATATAATTAATTATTCAGGTTTAGAGGGTCGGTGGAAGTATTGTTACGTTACATATTGGCTTTAAGAACCTTTTCATCGTCCTTGTATTCCTTTTTTATGAACGTTTTGTAAAAATGGTCTATTGAACTTGGATGGTTTTTCTATTTCTCTGAATTAGGATTTGTATGACCCCATTTTTTTATAGTATTGCCAATTGACATTTATGGGTAGCTATTGTTGGCGAGCAAGGGATATTTAAGGATAAATAAGGCGAAATAGAACATGATTTGTCTTAGAAAATTCTAAAAGTTAGGATAAGACTATACAATGGATAAAAGGTCTCTCACTTTAATATAGAGGCTTAAACGTCACACACTAACAAAATAGAACGCTTCATATATATAGATATAGCAGCATCCATAAAACAATTTATATTAATATAAAAATAAATCAAACACGTGGAAAGCAAACGTTCGAATATTTTTTCCCTTCAATATTTCAAAGCTATTCACCAACAACAACCCACTAAATCGAATAGGCAAGATGAGGAGTTCTATACAATCCTATCGAATACCCAAAAGAAAAGAAACTATGAGTTAAAGATCATTATGAGCGGAATTCTCTGCTAAAATTAGAAAACAATACATAATTGGTAATAAATTCACATTCCGCAATATAAACGTATAAAAAGTTTAGATTGGTCAGAAGAAGCAATCGTTTCCATTATGGCTTCCTTCTTCCAAAAGAAGCAAACCTAAACTAGATACATAATCACTGAATCGAAAATTAATTGAGAAAAAATAATTAAGCTTCAATAGGAGAAAAATCATTAAGGGCATCAGTCATCTGTACCCTTATCATAAAGTGCAACCTTAAAATAGATCTTAAACAAAAGAAATCATAACTTATGAGTACGAGTAAACTCACAAAATTGAATGTCAGAGTTAAATACTTACCTTTTAACCTCTATAAATGAAGTTTATGATTAACTAACATAGTTCTGATAGAAAAATAAGAAAAAAAAGAAAAAAACTTTACATAACCTAATTTGTAAAATACAATTGTCGCAAATACTTACGAGATATTCTCATGTAAGATGAAATCAGGTGAAGATTTGAAATCTTCTTTGAAATAAAACCAAAATGAGACGAGTTGCAGCAGTTTGAAATCAACAGTGGTCTTTTAAATTACTTAACCTTAGCACAAATGAAATCTAATCCCAATATGTAAAATGAAACAATATCTGCTGACCAAAAAGACGCGTGCTTTCACTTATTCTGATTTCTGACTTTAGGACCTTTAAAACATTCAATGATTCTCGGACTAACCTTGGGAACACATTGACATTTCTATCATTTGGCCGTTAGAATCCGCCGAATAGTTATGATTTTAATGCAAAAACAAAATAATTCCCGGGCTAACTTTGGAGGACTTCGGCAATTATATCATTCAAAAGAGAATTTCAAACAACATTCAATAGAATCGGCCAAATAGTTGCAATGTTATCACCAAAAAAGAAGCAAAACGAGGACCGAGAGACATAGTGAGATGTAGAGTCGCCCGCGACTAGACTCGCACGCGACTAAAAATAAATCTCTAAAGTAAATGAAAGGAGAAAAAAAAATTGATTGAGTGCAAATGAAACAATGAAGGATAAACATGGAAAAAAAATGATAAGCAGAGCAAAGCAAAGGTCCAGGCGAGAGTTTAGGATGGTATCAGGAGCAAAAATATTGTAATGGCCACCATTCAGCAGATTATAACGACAGAATAAATCAGATGTATTTTAAACTTGAAAAGGAAGAAGAAATTTCTCACCCTTATAAGAGCATGAAAAGTGATAAAGACTTGGTGAGAATAAAGTAATCTTTGACCGTGTGAAGATGGAGTTAAAACTCTTGCTAACCTTTTCCAAGTCTCTTTACTAAATAGGTGAGAGTAAACTTCCAAAGTTATGATCCCAAATTTCTACTTTACTAATTTTTTAAAGAGGCAAAATGTAAGAAAAAGAGAATTGCATGTCCATCAGATACTTATCAACAACATATAAATAACTTGAAATGTAAAACTCACAACGCTAACCTAAATATTCAAATGTAATCAGTTCTCTAATTGCTAGGTTTCCGTATTACATATAGTATATTAATCATCTGCAATTTTTTGATATTTATTGGAGATAGCGAATAAATAAGAAATACATCACTACAAAGCAGTTTTAAAGCCTAACACCCCCTTAACTCAAGCATCACCGATTTAATTGTAAGAGCATTACATGAACAAGGAAATAACAAAGGATAGATTGACATACTCTTCTACATCTCAATTAATGTGACATCGCAATTTAAGCTAAATTTTGACAATTATAAAATACAAATATATATAAATATATATATATATATATATATATATATATATATATATATATATATATATATATATATATATATAGTTACGAAATCATTTGAAATGGCATCTGCCTTCACATCGTTTTCTAGGTGGGGCCTGAACTGTTCGTATGCCCTGGTTAAAGACTCCTTGACAATGGATGATATTACCTCCACGATGGTGTAATTCAGTGATCCTTAAGTGTTATAAGCAACCTTAGTGATATCTTAATTAACCAGGACACAGATGAAATAATCTAGGAGGTTGCAGTTGGACATACGAAGAGGCCACAACTCTGTGGACCTGTGGTGCGTTGTGATTTTGAACAACCACGCCTGTGTCTTAAATGCCTTGTGTGCGGGAGCAGACCTTTACCGGAAAACGTTTTACCTTAAACGCACTGTACTAAAAGATATTTATGTAGGTCACCTTTGCTTTCTAAAATACCTCGTATTATTTGTCTCATGTTCAGGATAATTATAATAAAAAATGACAGTATTTTTACAAGCCAATATTTGATTTGGGTTGAAATGACATTTCTTTCGAGCAATCTACTGCTCCGTAACGGTTACTCGTAGCCAATTAGATTCAGTATCGTGTTTAAGCTTTTCCATTTTAGAATCAAAATCCTAAACTACTCTTCTACTTGTTTTCCGCATTGAATTCATCCTAGCCGCTATAGTACATACATTCTGGTTTTGTCCACTTAATATGAGTTCATTAAAGTGGTTTGTGCCTCTTTTTTCTTCATTATCTTTCAATATTTGCAGATAGAATGTTTAAAGGTCCCCTTCAAATAGATATAGATTATATTTTGATGAAAATTAATATTATTTATTATATTTATGATATGCTCTATTCATCAGATTTTTTTATTTTAGTCCTCAACTCAATGTAATTTCAATTTATGCTTGCTTTGAAGTACCGTGTAATTAATAAAAATACTTATTTTTTCTTCTTAATTTTTAACACCTTATTTCTTACCGATCCTTAATATTTGATATGTTTTGTTTTGCAGTGTTCATTTAAATGTTATCAATTTTCCAGTTTACTCTGATTTTCCTTTGAGGAAAATGAAATATTAAGGAATAATTTGTTTAAATATGCAGCATTTATGCTCATATTAAATAAATAAAAATTTCTAATTAATAATAAACTAATAAAATGAATCAATTAACAAATTGTATAGAATACATATTCGGCCAAGAGTTTTCAACCGCCTGAAATATTTCTTATTTCTTATCACTTTTTCCTTAAGTTAGAGACAAATTTCTTTAGATAGCAATATCAAATTTGATTAGTAAAATGATATTTCATGTGGACAGTATCTGTTACTGATTTGATAATGGCAAAAGCACCCAACTATTCCGTGGAGGACAAGGTTACGTTCCATACGTTGGTTCTCAGCACATTCCATTGCACCGAATATATTTTATAGTATCCAAGAAAGTGGGACATCAAAGACCGAACACGTTCTGGACAACTCAGAGGCACTACTCAACTTGACGACAGGTTTATGTGTGTCATGAACCTTCGAGATCGTAAGAAAACCGCAGTCCAGTTGCAACAGGAATAGCCACAAGGAAGCAAGGTTAATGCATCCGTCAGTACAGTCAGTCTCAGACGGTTAGTATAATAATGGGATTATGTAAGGCCCGACAGAAGCGGGTGATCAACCTTCAGCTGAAGCAACATCAAATGGATTGGACAGGTGTTTGCCAGGAATAAGGCATGAGCCAGTGAGGACGTCTCCTAAGATCGAATGCGTCCACGTTCAACTTTCCATGGACCTAAGGAAGCAATGGTAGCGATATAATCAAGGACTAATCTTTATGTAAGCCTGGTTTCGTCTATTTAATAGTATTGAGCTGCATGTCAAGTTTAGGAGTAGGTCGTCTCACCGATTGTGATAGAATCATGAATTTTAATAAGTTTTAAGCTTTCATGGGAGATTAATTGCTGCGCTTAGCATGAGGCATCTCCAGAACTGCCCCAAATGTGATTTTTCAGGATGAAAATGCCCCATGTCACTATTTTGTTTCGACCATACATTGTTTCCGAGGGAAGAATATCACGGTGATGGACTGGCAACCCAATTCGTCTGAAATGGATTTCCTGGGAAATCTTTAGTAGGACCGGAAAGTGGCTATGAGACGTCTTCCGACAGAATGAGTAACTGAAAGCAGTGATCAACGAAAAGTGAGCCAGCATCATATACCTCAGGTGTAGAACCCCTCGAAAAATAAATGCTCTCATCAAAGCCCTTTGACTAGCTACACTTAACTGAAATTCCTGTATCAGTTTGGTATTGCTGTAATTTACACGGAGCTGGACCTGATCAAATAATGATAATCCATTCCACCAACCTCTAGTAAAGTTAAGCCATCCACAAATTTTTATGGTAAAGATAAGCCATCCTCAGATTTACTTGGCAAAGATAAACCATCCCTAAAAGAAGTAATTTGCAGAAAATCCCCTAAACATTTAAAAAAATAATAATAATAAACTGACTTCAAAACTGGAAGTTGATTAGCAAAGAATTAAATTAATTAGTAAATAAAGTGACATACAGACATATCTTGACACCAATGTCAAATAATTTCAATCCACTTTTGTAATGATATCCTTTAATTAAATAAAAGCATGAATATAAATTGAGTAGTCACATTTGTATTGGCTACACTGTTCATTTTGGCACTTCTACACAAAATTATCCATTATTGAACTTTTATTTAGTCCAATTTGTAAACAAACTACAAAATTTGAACTTTGGTTCGCTTTTACTTCAAAAATTGATGATTGATATTCGATCTTCATTAAGCAAGTACTTGATTTCTTTCTCGAAATAAAAGCGTCCATAATGGGTTCGATCGTATAATTTTTAATAAAAGATAGATAACTGAAGTCAACTATCTGTCTAAATCAATTTGTAATGCTGAACTTAGGCTTAAAAATAAGTAACTTGACATGTGGTCTTTCGCCGTTTGAAGATAATCTTTTAATAGGTAAAGATAAGCCATCCTGAAATTTAGTATGTAAAGATAAGCCACCATTTTTGGTAAGGATTGCTTATCTTTACTTGATGAGCTCCATCTGCTTATATATTTTTGTTGTTACAAGTTTGACAAATTTTGTTAATTACTGTTGATTATTTGGAGCATATATAACATTGTTATTTTTTCCTCCTTATTTAAGTTACAATCATATTGATATATAAATATAACTTGAAGTGCCTGCAGTTATCCAATTTCCTATTATATCATAGGTCTCTGAAACTATTAGCTCTGTCTGTATGTCTTGAGATTTATTAAATTCTGTATTTACGATAGAGCTTTTTTTCTATAGTGATGCTAATTTAATTTCTAGCCAGTGTCATATTATTCTATCATTGTGAAATGTTATTACTCCTGTATCTATTATCCCTTTTCTAATATCTTCGCGGAACCTTTTTCTAGCTTCCTACATGACATCTACATAATTAGAAAATAATCAATATGGTGACGCTTAAGTGGTATGTGGTAACTTCTGACTTGAACGTAGCTGATATAATTTGACACAAGATCTTTGCAGTTTGTTGCTCTACGAATGCCTAGAAATCATAGGCCATTTTTACTCATTTCTCCCTAAGTTTTATGAGAATAGCTATCCCTATTTTCTGATCTAGATCCAGTTAAATAAACATAAATGAATTTAAAGCTTTTAATTCTTATCAACATATTTTTGCGAATAGATGAACACATTATTAAAGTGATTGTGGTATTTTTATCTTCCTCGTCCTTCTGAAAAACTCAACCCTCTTTAAATTGTACTACATCTTATCTTTAACTTTAGCTCATATATCGAATACAATCTTATTCTTTTCCCCTTTATTAAAGTTTTGGCACAAAAAGAAGCCTGAAAACTTAAGCAAGAGCTACGAGTAGCGTAAGACTTTCTTGTATTCTTACCTTTTTTCCCGTCGAAGAAGGCGACCGGATATTTTCACGGTGCAATCAAATGATAAGATGCAACATTCCTTCACGAATCCAGTCTTCAATTGTGCAAATAACACTTCATCAAAAAACTAAGAGACGTTTTCAAAATCCATCAAGAAAGCAAATAAATTTCAATACATCGGCGCCTTTCAAAATTGTCGTCATCTCCTGCTTTGATGATTACCTGATTATTCTTTCCTGAGATAGTTTGTCGAGATTATTTTTTTAGGCAGATGTAATTGCCTTTCCTATAGCTGGCTTCTAGATATAATTGATGATGAATTCAAGGCTATGCCCCCCTCCACCCCCCTTGCAATTTAATGCCTGAAATATTCACTTCAGGTTTCATATTTGCATGAAAGAATTAATGAACGTTCAGAGAATCAAGCAAGCTGATCTGTGCGAAGGGCTTCTGGTACCCATGAATCCGATAGTCTGCTCAATTCAAAATGCTCATATAAAATTACATATGCTAAACAATATGAAATTCCCACATAACAGTTACTAGCATAGAAACTAGGCGTTGCCCGGGATAAAAGTCCTGTGGCAAATAAATAGAGATGCACATTGTTTGAAATTCTTGCTGATTACTATCATTATTATTATTATTATTATTTTTATAGGGAGAATTGTGACTCTCCCTATCATATAAAATATAACTTTATATAATATCATATATCATAAAGTCATATATGTGATATCATTTATCATACAATACTGCGCCCAGAAATATACATACTTCCATTTGTGAATGACCGTTAGTTATGATCGAACAGCGTTGTGCCACAGGAACAGATCCAATATCTTATAGATACATGTAAATTCACTCCTACTTAAACGACCTCTTTTTGACTACCTTTTTGAAGAACTTTACACACCTCAAACTCATACTTGTGTATGGCTACGAATTTCCATTACTTGTTGCAAAAGTGTAATTATTTTCGAATATTTTATATCAAGTTTGTTAAAAACTTAAAGGATGCTTTGATCTCTAAAGTTGCTTTTCCATCTATTAAGAAAGTACCTTCACGTCAAGTAACTTTCTTGGAAGAAGAGCCGATAAAAGAATAATAAAAAATGGCTGTAAACTTTGGCATATCTCATAACCGTGTTTTAACATACATTAATATTTAAACAACTTGTAATAGCGGAAAAGAAACGCCCGCAAACGAATATTTCGGAAACCGTTGTATCTCCAGAAAATCTTATATCTCGAGAACTAACTTCAAATCTCAAATAGTTATTCGACATTTCAAGTAAGTTGAAGTTTATAACGTGATTTTTGTTTATTTGTTTCGTCTAAATCCTGTTACTATTTTTGCATCTGGGAACTTGCTGCAAATCTATTACAGTTTCGATTTAAGAATAAAAAACTACTAATGATATCATTGCCATTCCTACTTATTTCTTTTGGGATTTCATTGCGAAATTCCAATAATTAATTGATGTATTTCTTATTACAGGCTGACACATAGAAATTCTCAAATTGCATCGAAGGATAACATTTACTGATTGAATTTTCCCTGATCATCTTTCTCTATTGCTTTTGCAATACAGATGCTCATGTGCCTATGTGCTGCAAATTAGTCGGAGATAAATGCCCCTTAAAAAATCTAAGCGAATTTAATCTCTGATCTGTATGATTAATCACCAGTTGGAAGTCATATTTGGGTACATTTTCCATTATTTTCAGCATCTCCTAAATAGGATCCATGGTAAATTGTAGGTTTTTTCTCCAAGAATCTTTAGATTATAATTGCTCGTTGATTATGCAGACAGCAAAGTAAACAGCTATGCTTACCATTAAGGAAAGAAGGTCTATGGAGCAGAGAAAAAGATAGAATGCATAAACAGAAAGAACAAGAATAGAGCTGGATGTCGTCAATGGAAAATGTACAGTTAATAAACTTTATCAATTAAAAACACGTAGTAATGGCTATGATTTTATAATCTCATCAGCCACTCTTGTGCAAGAAACAAAACGCAGAATAAGAAAAATAAGGAAAGATAATTTATATAAATTTCCAACCAAAAATAAGCCTTTGCTTTAGTCGGTGAATATTACTGTTTTGAAGTAAGTATTAAATATCTGCCATTTTTCGAAAATCAGAGAAAACATTATGAAACCAATTTTCTCAACCAGCGCTATAAATATTCATTGATTTCTCATTCAATAGTGCGAATTTGAATGATATATGTTTGCCTCTTATGGGCCACCATATTGAATTATATATATATATATATATATATATATATTTATATATATATATAAAATTGCAGTAGGAAGTATAAGACCATAAGTGATATTCTTATTTTTTCCAAGCAACGTTTCGGATTACCTAATCCATCATCAGGCTAAAGGGATAAATACAATTTGTGAGGCGAACCAATGTTAATTTAAACGATATACAAATCAAAAGCAAATAATTAAGATAGTAAACCTCTAAAAAAGTATTAATAATTACAATCACATATAGAGATAAGCTCAAAGCAAAGGGGAGGAACAAATTTATACCTGCTGTAAGCAAGTCAGGGAAATGACTAAGGAATTTATCAAAACCGGACACGATTATAGGTAGTTTGTTGTCGGTAGAATATTAACAGGTTTGAAGATGGTTGGTGGTGGCTATTATCGATAATCGGTGGCAAATTAAGTCCTGAATTTAATGTTGGCGAATGTGTTTTTATGAAGAGAGATTCCAGAATTTTGAGTTTGTTGATGTTAGGATTAAAGCCCAGAATCTCAAAAGTATTGATGTTTGTATCAACCTTGCACTTTATAATGTGATCTCTGATTGGCGAGACTTCCTTACTAGCGAGAGACTTTTATGCTCAGCTACTAAAGCCGAGATGTGCGCAAACCTTCGAGTATAACGAGTGAATAGTACTACCAATATATGTTCCCTGAGAACATCCAAGGCAAGAAAATTTGTATACAATACTATTGCGCAAATAAGCCGGGGTTAAATCCTTTGTTAATCCGCAACAAGGATTTATCTTAATTATTTGCTTTTGATTTGTATTTAGTTTAAGTTAACATTTGTTTGCCTCACATTTGTGTTTATCCCTTTAGCTTGATGATGGATTCGGTAATCCGAAACGTTGCATGAAATAAATAAGACTTATGGTCGTATACTTCCTACTGCAATTAAAATTAAGCCTTCTTAGAAGCAATCTTGTTGAATATATATATATATATATATATATATATATATATATATATATATATATATATATATATTCTTCATAAGATCGAGGAAGCACTCTCGCAGATTTATCCTGGGATTTTGTTAAATTTCATTAAATTTTATTAATATTCTGTGTTAATGCAACATAAGTAATAATTATAATATTCCAGTACACTATTTATTAAATTTCCGTCGTTATAGGATTTTTTTTTTTAATTTTATAGAGCCCATCTGGCGCACTGCACGTCGTTATAGGAGAGATTGTTAAGTTTTTTAATGTTACTCAAATCACTGGAGACTTAATTTTTGTTTTAAGATACATAATTTAATTATAAATTAAAGATTGATTTATATTGAATTAATCCCATAGGATCTCACCAATCACTATCCATATACATATGTGGAAACCACGAGTTATGTGGTTAAACTTCGGAAACTGCCCGCCCTCTAATTTTGTGGCAGCTTGGTGATAAATATATCATTTTATAAAAAAATACGCAAATATTCTATAGTTTATATAAAGGTTATACACTACATAGTATTTTCTCTAAATAAGGCGGTCAAATTTCTAATTATTATGTTATAACGAAAAATAGAATCGCATCATATTGTATTATATATCATTTTGAAGGGAATCTTTTCTAAAATAATATATGCTATCGAGATTTTATATTATTTAGTTTTAAAATAAAATATGATAGATTTAAATAACATTTGGAGCTGAGGCCTACATGTCTAGAGTCAAGAAACGGTATAGAGACTAGAGGCATAACTAGATCTAGCTATCGCTTTTGGACTCGAATCTAATGATACGCTTCGAATAGTTATTTAAAAGTACCAAGGGGATGAGGGTGCAAAAGCCCAACAATTAAAGGGCAGTATGGGGGTGAAGGCCACCATTTCCATTTCAATAACGTAAAAAAAAATAAAAAACACCGCTTGGGAATTTTCGCAAGAGAAAACATGCTCTAATTTCGAAAGAAATCCGCACTTGTTTATAAACAGAAATATGTATTAATTATCCCCAAAATCGAGGAAGGGCATTTACCGAAATTTAAAAATGTTCAGGCCATAAAAGTATTTAAATTGTTTGCTTAGAGCCCTTTGTTGACTCCACCATGATAATAATTCTTTAAATCAGTTGGCTATGGCAATCCAGAATTTAAAATTGATTGACTAAGTTATTTGTCTCACACAATTGGATTATAATTTTATTTCTTAAATTTATCGTTACATCAAAATTTTTAAATATTAAAATTTTTAGTAAATTTAATTCTTTTTTACAAGATTTACCTCTAATATTCTTTGTATTCTTAAACAAAAAATAATCAAAGTGATCTTCTATCGATGCTGCAAAATGAGGTTAACAACGCTTCGTTCCTCGAATTATTTTCCTGAGTTATCTCACAGAAATTATATTTCACCTCTGCTATATTGTGTAATTGAAAAATTAAGAAAGATCCCATACATACAAAAGGATAAAATGCGATACTCAGGGATGAGTAAATTAAAATGGATCAGCCAAATAATATCGGAGAGAGAGAAGAAATTAATAAAACAAATTCAAGAGTTGATAGGAAAACCTATACAACAACGATCAATCCTGAATAGGAAGATCACTATATATGAAAGACTTCCGAGAAAAATGATAGACTCAAAGGAGGAAACCTAAATATCTTAAACCATAACACGATTAGAACTACTGAATTGTAAAAAACTGGATTCACGATGATTCGTAAGTTCACTTAGCTAATTTTACAAATTGAATAAATGTGTAAGACCCACGATATTGATCCCCTGTCGAGGAAGAAAGACTATGGAGAGAGAAAGCTAAATCAGCAGTAGAAAGCCTTAGGAAAACGTTTTGAACGCCTAAAAGCTATACAATTATAATACAAAAACATGGCATAACAATGAAGGATAGCCTAACACTCAATCACAAACTAGTGACTACTTTCAAAATTATATAACTCTAGTCAACGGAAAGAAATTAGCATAGCCTCCATGCTAACAAGCATTCACTTACAAGCATTATACTTCCTTGCACTTCTCCTTGCACTTTTTTACTATCCCTTATTCTATACGAACAATCACTTTCCATGTGACAGTGGAAATAAAATAAATAATTAATAGCCAAAGGCATCCGATACACTTTGATTCGGAATCCACGTAGAGATATAGGTCCACTAACCCCCTAGATCACCTCTCAACTTTTCTATCCATACCCTTTTCTCTTTCTCTCCATCTCTTTAATTCAACTTGTCCGCACCGCTCCTGTCAGAGCCCGTAATGCACAATTTAGGCTTGAGTACGGCGATGAGGTCATGCATGTCGTCTCCTTAACTGCCACAAACAATAGGCGGTAACAACACTCTCTGAAAAGTGTGACAACATACACTCAAAACATAAATAACATCACAACATAAGACCAAAGTAGTCTCATTTGGTACAAAGTGGGACATAAAACAAACAAGTAACAAGCTGTCTTGGAATGGCCAGAGATATACTTATATATATGTGGGTACTTTAGGGCTTGGCCCAAAGTGGGTTGAAGACCGATAGTGAAAGGGTAAATTGTTAGAAGACCAGGGGGGATGGTTTATTCTTACTTAGCGGGGTCCTTTTAAACATATATTTGAGAGTTCAAGTTGGCCAAAGATTAACAGGTAGCTGGTACGCGCTGGGGTTGCAAAAGAAAGACAATGACGAAAATATAACTTTACTCACAACAAAAGAATATATATATTTACATAGAAATTGAGTTTAAATGAAACGGTCGCCCAGACGGAGTTAAAGATCTACACGAGATCAGGTAGGTTAATTAAGGGATTAAAGAGGTCAGATACAGTTAGTTAGTTAAAGGGGGATTTTAAACTGGGGCGTTCACACAAATAATAGAGCAATAGAATAAGCCAGATTAAACATCAATCTACAAGTGGCAATGGTTACGAATAACTTATGTGAACGTTACTGAAAAGAGGCCTGTTTGAGTACGGTGTATGCGACGGGAGAAAATGATTTACCTCTAGCTTCATACAAGGAGGTACTAGTCGTCTTCGAAGTTGGGAATCCTCGTCACTCCTTGCCGGTGACTAGGGCAGAGTTCACTGATGTCAAAGATTGCTGATTGACTAGAGCAGAGTTCACTGATCGACTTAGCCTTCACTTTAATCGAAATCGCCACTGGAGGAAGAGGAGAGAGCGTCCTTTTGCTGTTTCGTATGAGTAGGTTGAATTCTAACAGTGCTGCTCTCTAACTCAGTCAAGGCGTTATATAGGAGTGCACGATCTTGAGGAAAAGTTGGCGACTCCTTCGGGGAAAGCGAGAATCTTGATAAGGCTCGGTGGAATGAATGTCCAACAAAGGCCCGACTGCTCGCTGAGAGGTGGCCGCTGAGAGGTACAGCTGGGGCGAGTGATAACAGTGTGACCGCCTCCTTGCCTAGATTTTCATGCTTTTACCAGCTCCATGCGGTGATCTTCGGATACACGTGGGTAGAGGAGGGCACGTGGCAGCCCTTTGACCTCATTCTGCTACATCCCTCCCATCCAAAATGATGGCACTTTCGGGGTTGCGGGAGAAAAGTGAAAACCCCTCAGACTTATTAGTGGTCACGGAGTAAGCGGAAAAGGAAAAAAACAACACGGAATACCTGACCTGTTATCGAGTAGGTGTACAAGCTAATTCTACCTGACTGCGTTTACATATGAACGGAAAAGGAAATGAATTATTGCCGACCATAAGAGTAATAAAGGGGACATAATTGAATTAAAATTATATTTCTACACTAAGCTATACAAAGCAAAATAAAGGGAAAAAAAAGAATGAAATGGAAACTGAGAGCCACATTTTACATAAATGACAAGGATAATGGTAATAAACATACACATCTTTTGGTCCCAGACCAGTTTTAGAAATACTACATTCACATATACAAAGGGCGGTGTGCATCATAGACGTACACATCGAGAAAAAAATAAGGACATAACAGAATTGATTGCATATAAGCTAATCTCTAGCTGGCGGGTATAATTATTACAAGATTCACAAATAGATATGGAAAAATTACAATTACAATTTAGCGGGTGTAGAGCTGGCTAATAAATTTCGCTTTTTCGGACAAGGGAAGGTTTGGTCCATTAAATGAATCGGTTCAGCATCAAAAACGGTCACGGGATTTAATTTACGAAAATCTACATACATGCAGTAAGAGTTATATGGTGCCTGTATCACAACTATTGGGGAACAATAATTTGTCTTGGAGGGTTCAAGAACATGGGGGTTGAGCGGATTGTTAACCTCAGCGTTAAAAGCATGTATTGGATGAATTGGAAGGGGAAAAGATCTTGAATGAACTGATTTCGATATGCTTGAGGCCTTCCGAAGGGGAGTCGCTTTAACACGCCCTTTCTCTGCCTGGGCTCTGGTAATAACGGGCTGAGCCCCAGGGTTAGCCGAGACTTGTGGGCACTGTCCTACCAAAATAGAACAGAATTGGATAGGGGCCGACAAGACTTTCGCCCTTCCGGAAAAGTACTGACACTCGAGGTAGCAGTTTACAAAGTAAAACCGTTTTGCACGTCCCAAGTAGTCACGGAGTACAGCAAACTTTTTGTGGTTGGGAGCCACCGGGGGAAAAAGTATCCTCGATACTAAGATACACATGCACCCGGTATCGCAGACGAGGTTAGAGACTTGACACGACTTCAGCCCATCTGGAAAAGTCCTGACAGTTGAGGTAGCAGTTTACAACGGAAAACCAGTTTACACGTCCCAAGTAGTCACGGACTGTAGCAAACTTTTTGTGGTAGGGAGCCACCGGGGAAAGAAATTCACTCGATACCAAGATACACATGCACCCAGTATCGCTGAAGAGGGGGGAGACTTGGCACCCATTAACGCTTCCGTTTTCAAATTTGAGACGTCTGGGAGAATATTTTTCAAAGAGTAAATTCACATGGTGCCCTGGGTCACTGGGAGAGGAGTTTGGATCTGGGGATTCTGGTCGCCATGGAGGGAAAACGGGAGCAGCATTCACCTGCTGGACTTGGTAAACGGGATTACCACGGAGTTGAGTATTTGGGGGGCAATTTGGGCGCGTGTGGCCTTCCACACCGCACGCAAGACATATAATTGGCCTACGGGGAAAATTTGATGCCAGGGGATTAGTTATGAGGTGCTTGACGTCACGAGGTTTCGATAGAGGGAAACTTCTGGGCTTAAAGGGGCCCGTAATCTTGGGGAATTCTGAGAAGTTCTTAAGAGGGAACCGCAAGTTATTAAATCTATTCTTGAGGGATGAAGGGAGAGGCTTTTTATTTTTCTTCGCAAAGGAGCAAGTGTCTGCTGTTAGCGATGCCAGCAACTGATCCCGTAGAACAAAATCTACCATGAATTCCTAATCTTGGGGACTTTCAAAGCGTCTAACCAAAAATTAAAAGTACGGGAAAGAGTATATCCAAAATGACGGAAGGTCATATTTAGTTGGAAGCGGGCGTGGCGAAATTAGGTTCGATAGAAGTCAGGCGTCATATTGTACGCCGCGAGAAGTTCGGATTTGAGGGTCGAGTAATCCACCCTAACTTCAGAAGGGAGCGATACCAATAGGTCTCGGAGCGGAGAGCTTAGTAGAGGAAGAAGCTCAGCTCCACCATCCGTCTCTATGTTCCAATGATTAACTTCAAACAAATTCTCAATATGTGATACGCCTTTACAGGGTATTTCCCTATTTCTCTTAATCTTACCTGGTTCCCACGCTTCTTGTTTCATTACTGAGGGTATTTCTCCTCCATTCATGTATCTGTAATTAAAGCTTGATGCTTATTGTCAATTGTGTATATAATTGATAGAATTTCCCTGTGATTTACATTAAAATATTTTCTATATTTTTATTCCCTCGTTCCTTCATTAGTAGCGTTCTCTCAGCTCGACAGCAATTAATTTGTAGGTGTTTCTTCATCTTTTTTAATGATTTGCTCTTTAAAATTATATTAGAAATCAGAATTTTATTTCATATTCATTGATCTTCCACATGTCGTTCTTCAATATAATTAAAGTTTCCCTCGCAGTTATCAAGTATTATTTGAAAATCACTTATTAGCTCCAATTGATTAAGTTTTCTAACCTCTTAACTTAGGTGATTTTGTTAGTGACCCTTCACAGTTTAATATATTTGTGTTGCAGTTTTTAAATGAGAACTTTACACAATTTTCAGTACATTTTTGCAAAAAGTGTTTGCACACTCTCAACATATATTCTGTTTTTTTATTGTATGAGAGATAAAATAAAATCAAATAAATGAATAATGAATTGCGAGAAGACATAAATTCAGTGAAAATAAATAATTAGCTATTTAGCAAGATTTTAATTTAGGATAATAAAGAATTTACCCATTTGCAAATTAAAAAAGCAAAAAAGAAAATAAAATAAAGTATGAATCATGTGATGGTAGGCATGAAAACTTGGTGCAGAGAGCAAGTTAGCAAGAAATGATCATATAAGGAAGGTAGAAAAATATGATTTAAAATCTATTTTTTATTATTTCTATATCTTCAAATGATAATACTCCTTGTGTGAAAATTAACCACCTCATTAAGGAAATTGAGTAAATGGGCGCCCCCGTGGTATCAGCTGGACGTCTCAGGCGACAACTCCTATAATATTCAGATTGTGCTGAATGAAGAATGTCCCTGTTTGGTAAAACAATCGGATTGGAAACTAAATGAGGAAGCACAAATGGTGTGGGCACAGCCTAGATTAGTGATAAACGAGCGCATAGCAAATTGAAGACGAGAGGCGAGAAAAAAGCAATCGAAATACGCTTGGGTTTCAGACAAATGCATCAATGGTGTTAAGCAATTGTGAAGTGGATGATGGGATGGAGTGTCAGATAATTTGTGTAAAACAGATGCAAATGAGGGGTTCGTTCAGAAGTTGAATCAGTATGAATGTAGGTATGGTAAATTAGTTTAGTATGAAGTGAAAGACTTAGGTTTGGTAGTGACGGTAATTCTTCAGCTATAAGTGCTTGAGTGGAGTGTTGATTCCAGTCAAATTATACATGAGTGTATTGTCCTACTAACACTAATAAGTTAAAGAAAGGAGACTGATTCAGAGATGGAGTACTTAACTACATAATTTGCCAAGTTTGTATATATGGATTAGAAGGGGAGTGGCTTTGTGAGAAACATGTGTGAAGAAAGTTAACACCCCCAAAATTGAAAAAATGTGCATTTCGTGTATACGGCCGAATATGTACATACGTTTGTTCCATACTTGAATAACTTCATTCCTTTCTTCTCTAAGACTGCTTTATTTTATTTTTTAACTATTTGTCTTGATTCTTTAACCAGGGACGATTCCTAATATTATCTATATATTGCCATATGCAGCGTTTTGAGGATTTAATTAAACAACTAGGGCAAAAATATACTTTTAATTACCTAAAAAAATGAAATATTAAATCTTTAAATATACTTAGGCTATAATAAGAGGATCTAAATAAAAATTATTTTAACCAATGAGTACTACGCGATGCTTGACACAAAAATTCACTTTAGTACGGAATGGTAACTAAAGAACATAAATAAGTTGGATTCCTTTTACCTTTAACTAAGTGGGAGTCTGGCGTGAAATAACCTTGAACGAGAACCTCGTTGATGCGAGGATTCCAGGCGTGATGCTGAAACGGACGCAAAGTTGTTTGTTTCGCTGCGCGGAGGATAACGCTGGTGGAGGTTATTTGGAAGTAATAGCTGACTTAGAGGTAAGTGAAGAGTGCGTGGCGATGCTTCTCGACTTAATGATATAAGCGAGGGAATTGTGAATGTCGATTATTCCATCCTTGGGTTACACTTGCGGGCTTCTCGATGATGAGATAGGTGGTTTCTCTGAAATAGATTGGTATGAGAGTGATTCTCCATACCAATGGTCTACTCTTCGATGTGACCAAAAGGAACAGCCTGGGAAAGAAAGATCCCGCTCGGTTCCCCTTCTTCTTGATTCCCTGTTTTACTCAGGGACTGCTCTTCTTCCCTCGATCGCTACCTTGTTTCTCCTCCTATTTTCTCCAGAACGAACAATATATACCTCGATTAGGCCTACCTTTTCTCCTCTCTCTTAGGGCATCACTTTTCAATGTTTTCACCCTTAGCCCTTCTGGTTTATATCAGAGAAAGTGCAATTTTGTCTATTTGGTGCAAAGAGACCTAAAACAATAGGAGTGCACAGTGAGCCTATCCATAGATTTTTATTCTAAAGGCTATCCCAACTTCCTTTGTTTATATAGACGGACTACGCAATCTGCTGATGATAATCCTTCTTTGCGAACGATATCGAGGATTTTGGGGCCAGCGGGAAAAGGGAGGGGAAGGGTAAAATATCTGACCTATTAAACGTAACTATGGACGCTGTTTAAGCAAACTAGCGTCTGTTTGTCCTCGCAATATTGATTTCCCCACAGTGCATTATTTTGTCAGGTGTAGAGGGATTTTAAGTAAGCAGATGGGGAAGAATTCTTTAAAATTGGTCTGCTTGAAAAGTTTACATAGAGCGAGATGGGCACCTTTGTGAGTTAAAAGGCCTAAGCACTGGTTGCTATAAAAAATAAAAGCCTTTCAACCAAAAATATCATGGTCAACAGTGGGCAGTAGAAGCTGTTTGAGTGGAAGCTAAGATCAATAAACTGAATCTATCAACTTCCCATGGCATTAATGCTACTCTCCTTTATATATAAATATTAATGCGAAAATGATTTTATATCTAACTAAAGACATCCTGTGAACTCAAAAACATTTGCCTTTTTTTATGGTGGTAAGAAATTGTAGGACTAGACACCATTCAGTAAAGCCTAAACCTATGTTGAGAAGGACATTTCCCGCCCAATTTGGGCGGCAAATTATAAATATATTTTAAATTGAGGACTTTTATCAAATTACTTTGTGATCAAAATGATGTGTGTATCAATAAACGATTTTCATAGACTTTTTTAATAACAAGTTATATTATTAACCTGAAAGGAATTAATTATGCGAGAATAGACAAAAGTAAAATTTAAATTTATTGCCACAAATTCTACCTGGATAAAATTGACGTATTAATTTTAATTTACATTTCCGTGAATTAATTGCACTGATAATTAAACTGACACCAATTGTTATTACAGTTCCCTAATGGGAATTCACTATTTATCAATTAATTTAAGCGGAAGCCCATTACGTTGAGTTTTATAGCACGAGTTACTTAGTTAGTAGTAGAGAAGTACGAGGAAGAAACTCAATGCAGAATTATCAAGGGCCGGAAGAGTTAGATCTCTTGCGCAGAAATACCGAGAGGTGTCTGATACTTCGCGAGTTATCTCGAAGGAAGTAACTCAACATAATGTTGTGGAGAGTTTGAAGACTGGCTTTTCGTTGAAGAGATTGCAGAGTTCAAGAGCTAGCAATTGATGGGCCTTGTAAGATAGAGGAGAGTCATGATGCTTTGAGCGTCTGAGTGTCCCCAAACAAAGAAGAATGACCGTAGTACGTGAGAATGATAAAATTGTCAGAGAGCATTGAGAGAGAGAAAAAAGGTGTCTCCTCTCCAAGGCGTTTTAAATGGGTACTCGTAGAGGTTTGGGAATGAGCAACCTCATGCATAGGTGAGGGTAATGCAACACTGCGCGAGGTCAAAGAAGGGCTTTAGAATGCCTGTATTCAAAGTGCGCAAAAATGCAGTCTTTGTTGGATCTTCGCACTTGCTGAGGCCTCACGTACATAGAGCTAGTTTTGGTAGGTCGTATGCAACCCAACAACTTAATTATCTTCAGTAATTTGAGTTCCTCTTAACCTCTCAAAGGGTAAAGTTTGGTTTAAATTTGCTATAAATGATCGCACAGAGCATCTTATTTTCACTGCCAATGTCTGTATTAAATTGCCTCGACGTGAAATTGAAAGCGTCATGAATTTGGATAATACTCGTATATAAACGAAGAACTACCACCTGGTATGCCATATTCCCCATAAATACAGCAATCTTTACTCATGCATATGTAATAAATTTTCACCTTATAAAGTCTATATTTGTGAGATGAGGAGAATTAATATGTTATTAGATAATAATATTATGTCTGATAAAGAAATAAGGATAGACTGATGCTGCCTTTTACTATGATTAAAAATGAAAATAATTCCGTCTTGCACAACTTAATACGCTAGGTATGATACGCACGATAAATTTTAATTGAGTCCATTGATTTTTACGGATATTCATAGTAAGTTTTGGAATCTGAGCCAAAACCAAATAAATTTAAGTGTGAGATTGAACCGTATATAATTTTTCTCTCAGGAATTTATATTTAAATAAAAAAATATCTAATGCGCTAAGATAAACTTAATGCTAGGGCAAAAAATAAAGTAAAAAGCGTAAGTTAGAGTTTAAGGAAGAGAAGATATAGAAAAAATAATGAGTATTCCGGGCTATTGCAGAGCTCATTCATTTGTTTACTCTCCTCAAACCGTTATTTTTCGTGACTTCACAGTTATTTAGCTCATATATTCTCATAATTTATATTAGTAAACCATTTTATCCTTTTTTGCAATTCAATAAGTTCCCCTTCTATTTATCGATGATTCTTTGAAAATGAATTGAAGTGGCTTAGTCTGATATCGTACGATCTATTTCTACGTTTAGAAATTTATTTTGACTTTCGACGTTTTCTAATATTAAAATATCCTTTCTCAGATATGCGAATACTCTCTCGATTGAGGGTATGTTGAGATGTATAAGTATTATAGTCCTGTTGTATTCGTGGAGGTATGATTTATAGAGCACGCACGCACACACGCAAGTATGTAAATACCTAAGAATAACAGGCACTTAAAGTTTATGCTCTATTTTTTAATTTGGCGAGAGTTTTGAGCCTGAGTGGCTATGAAATAGTGATAATTAAATAAATCAAATTTGAAAAGGCATTTCTCAAAATATAAATGCACATTTCGTTTGTTCTCTCAAGGAATTTGTGGGTAATATTGAATTTTGTGTCAATGAGGTAAAAAATTATATTCTTTAGAAAAAGCTGTATGCACCACACAATTTAAAGAGTTCCAACTCTTTGTTGAACAAAGAATGGATCCTGTCTATTACTTTCGAAGGACACCGGAAGATATTTATTATATTTATCTGCAACTTACACTTTAGATATGTTAATTAGCCCTCGTTATGACAAAAAGTTTCATTCCAATGATATCGCCAGATTTGTACTATTTTAATTAGAATCCAGGATAGTGAATAATAAGTGGAGAAATTTTATATCATTTATGATTCCAAAGTAAGGGCTATTAGATGTGATCTAACGAAATTAAAATCACCAAAAAATATTCAGAATATGATATTAATGAACAGAAAGGATAGAACAGGATAAAAGTGAAGACTTTAGGGGTAAATCTCTGTAAATAAAACTTTGTACATACAAGAAACACTGGAATATACAAACCGAAAACCTTATAAAGGGAAAAGTTATTCCACCTAATTAAATTTTCACGTAATAACAGCGAATTAATTACAAAAGATTGAATTCTGACGAAATAATGATTTTTAAACCTCGATGGAATATGCAGATTATGAATCCATGGCTACCTAAAAGGGATTTTAGGAAATCAAGTTTTTTAACTAAATTCTAAATAATTCTTTTCGTCGATCTTCTAATTCATTTTTCGATGGCATCACAAACTAGCTTCCTAACAAATAATTCTTGCGAATCGTGTCTTTCGTTAGAGAAAATTGTCTCTTTCAATTTGATTGCTCGCACCTATCTAATATGTAAATAAATTGAATTTCCTTGTTTCAACATACAATCTAGAAGACAACTTGGACAGAGAAAAATATGATACAAAAATCGTTACTAGTACAACGCCAAAACATTCGGAGCGATCTTGAGTGATATTGACGTAGAAGTTTCTGGTATGAGGACATTTCATATTCCATGATCTATAAAATGATATGTTAAAGAGATAAGGCACAAGGGACTTCCGCTTTGAGAACTATTTAAACAAGCATTAACAAATAAGAAAATGGAAGCATCTTTGAATAAATTCTTAAATAAATTAAAAATCAACGTCTATTTTTACAATATATAGATTCCCATATAAAGATGATTACACTGAAGGACACAAATTTGATTAAGTAAAATGTTTGACCTGTTTGGGGGTATATTTATTTCACTGATTCGAAAATTAATATTGTTTTTTTCTCCATCAGCTTTGTTTTTCATACATGATATTTTTAGTCGGTTGGTTGGTCCCCGTTTCGATTTTTGTTTGTTTTTGTAATAACATTGTAACTATTCAGCGGTTCCTAACAAATTTTGAAATCGTTATGATGATACATTCTCTTTCGAATGATAAAAGTGCCAAAGTCCTCCCAAGATTAGCCAGGGAGTTATTTAGTTTTCGCAATAACACAACTATTTGGCCATTTTAATGAAATTTAAACCCTTATGTTGATTTACATTCTTTTTCAAATGATATAAATGCCAAAGTGTCCCCCCACCCCAAGATTAGTCCGGGAATTATTTTGATTGGCAATAACATGTTAACTATTCTGCCGATTTTAACGAAATTTTAAACCATTTGTTTTTTTACATTCTCTTTCAAATGATAGAATTTCCAAAGTCCTCCAAAGTTTAGTACTGGAAGTTTTGAAAAATTTGTAGATCGTAAGCTCATAAATCAGAATAGGTGAGACCATGCGACCTTTTGTTCAGCAGACTTTGTTTACTTTGAAGCCACTTAGCATGAACCAATGTCCACATAAATGCCCCCGTAAGGGGCGCGGCGATTTGCCATCCTGGCCGCCGTGCTGACGGGATCCAGCGCTCCGTCCGGCCCCAGCTTAGCCTCTCTTCCTTCCTTCAGATAGCCCGATTTCTCCCCTACCTCGTCGCTTTTCATACAACCTCTCCCACAACTTTCTCTGGTCAGCCTCTAATTTCACAGGGTAGAATGCTGACCTTCTTCTCAAGCCAACCACCCCGGATCGGGGCTGAGGGGGGGAGGGGACATTGTTCCCTAACCCCTCAGCTCCGGTTCGGGATGGGTTTTTTTTAACAACCTGCTTCATCCCCACCCACATCTTCCTCACATCCCTTTTCCTCTCCTCTTCACAACCTATATTTTTTACGCCGTGTCCAAGGTGGAGCCGCCATGCCGAAGGACTGCCAGGCCACCAGGCGGGAGGGGTGGTCCCGAATGGCGGCGTCTGGCTCTGCCGGGCTTGTAAGCACCTCTCACAGTGCGGGCAACTGCGAGAGGTGATGAGCTATTGCGTCCCGTAATCAAAAGAGGGTCACCATGCCCATGTATGAAAAAAAACAAAAACCCCAACCCCCAACTTCCCCAAAAACATCTACGGAGCCGCCCTCGGGCAGCTCCACCGAGAAAATGGAGGTCCCCCCCCTTGTGCTTGCGCAAGAGACCCTCCATAATTCTTTAACCGGAGAGGAGGCTTACTCCTCTCCTACGCCTACGGGTGTAGGAGACTCCCCCTCACCCCCTTCTCTGGAGGTGCTTTCGCGCACCTCCCTATCTCCAGCGGCAGTCCCTCCTTTGCTTTCTAAGGGGACTGCCAAGAAAGCCAGCAGGCAGCCCATTGCCGACCGCCCCTCGTGCAAGCGGCTCGGTAGGGCAAACCCCCTTAGGGGGGAGAGGGAAGCCAGGCCCCTTCGGTCGCTTCCCTCAAAAGACCTGCTGGCAAGAATTTTGAACCTTGCTGGGGTCAAGGCCTGTGCCTCCCCACACCACCTGACTAGTGACAATACTGCCAAGGGGACCTGCGATGTCCTGGGAGGGGATGGCCAACTGGAGGCCCCTCCTGTGATAGACATGGTCCTTGAGGAGACCCAGCCCCAGACGGTAGGGCCTTCCATGGGGGGGAATTCGGGCTCGGCGCCAAGCACCGAACCCGAATCCGCCCCTATGCAAGGTCCTCCTCAAATGGCTGAGGGCTCCGAGGCAGTAGAAGGAGGGGAGGGATCTCCTCCGACAGGTGCCCCTACGACAACCAGGACCTTCTCCATTTCGGAGAGGGACCTGGCTGAGGTTGGTCCATCTGGCCTGGGGACTTCTGCCGGCGGAGGTGAAAAGCGGGTTCATTCCCCGCCCTCCTCTCCTAAAAAGAAAAAGACTAAAAAGACTCAAAAGACGAAGAAGACTCGGGGCTCCTCTCCATCCACGGGGGCTGCGGGGACGGATGGGTCTGCTACCACTTTGGTAGGCGACCAAGCCAAGATCGGCACATCCGGCCCCTCTACCCCCTCGTGTGCGGAGCCCATGACTACGACTAAGACCAAGAATGCACAGGGCGGAGCCTCGATGACATCGGGGCCCCTGATTCAGAGGTTACCTGGCGTTTTCGAGCCCGCTGGCTTCAAACGCTTCCTCGTTATTCGCTCCACTGATGGCACCATGTTGTCCAAGGGCAACATGATCCATCAGAGGAGAGGATTAGCTAGTGCAATTGGTAGAGAGCCGAAGGTAACCCGTTTCTCGGACGGGAGCCTTCTGGCGAATGCGGCGAATCCCGCCGAGGCGGCCAAGATAAGTGCTCTTCGGACACTTCATGGCACCCCGGTGAGTGTGACGCCGCACTCTACCATGAACTTTGTGAAAGGAGTAGTTTATGCGAGGGAACTCGTTGACTACTCCATTGAGGACATCACCCTAGAGCTGGCCGACCATGGGGCGGTCAAGGTCGAACGTGTGATGAGAAAACAGGGAGGGGCCTCGAGACCCACCCCTACACTCTTCGTCACGTTCGACTGTGACAAGCTCCCTGAGTCGGTGCGTGCCGGTTGGTACCGCTACCGCGTGAAGGCATTCGTGCCACTGCCGCGGCGGTGCTATTACTGCCACCGCTTCGGCCATACGAATCGATCATGTAGACGTGCAAAATCGGGGTCACCCGAAGTCTGTGTAAATTGCTCCAAGGTCGCACACGATAAGTCCAAATCGTGTGTGGCCAAGTGTGTCAATTGCGGAGAGCCGCACCCTGCTTCTTCGAAGCAATGTGGTGCATATCTCCTTGAGAAAGAAATCCTGGCCGTTCAGGCCCAGGATCGACTCTCATTCCGCGAGGCAAAGGACTTGGTCCTGGCGCGCCCGGCTCTGCCTGGGACGTCATATGCCTCAATAGTTAGAAAGGCACCCTCTGCTCCTGGCCCATCCAGGCCAACGAGCACGGTTGTTTCCGCGCCCATTCGGAGCCCTTCTGTGGGCTCTACCCAACCTGGGCGCTCCCCTGGTAAAGCTGGCGGCAAAAAGGGTTCATACCCTGCCCCGGCTAAAACCAGGGCTCCCCCCTCTTCCCCCAGCGTGACCGTTTCGCGTAAAGCGAAACGGCCACGCGCCTCCACCGAGTCGTTAGACTCACAGGAGGCAACACCCCTGAAGATGGTCGCTAGGCCATCTTCCGGGGTTCCTAAAGCTGTTCCCCGAAAGGAGAACAGCAACAAAGGAGCTTCGGCCCCTTTGCCCACGCCCCGAGGTGGAGCGAGTGGCTCGGAGACGGTGGTTCCTCGAAAAGAGGGCCCCCCGCCTCCGAAGCCGCAACGCCCGCCTAAAGTTTCGAGGCGGAGGGAGGAAAAGACTCGCATGGCGAGCCCAACCTCCCCCAATAAGTCCTCGAAGGCGACAGCGCCTTCAGCGCTTTGTCCGGCCAACAGCGCCCGGGGTTCTGCCCCCGGGAAGCGTACGGCCATTCCCGTGAGGGTCTTCAATTCGAGGAGGGCCCCCGCGTCTCCTCCGAGCTAGGCCTGGAGGGCATATTCCTTCAATGGAATTGCCGTGGACTCCGGGCCAACTGGGAGGAGATGCGGAGGCTCGCCTCATCCCGTTCCCCGTTAGCTATTCTTTTGCAGGAGACCATGCTAGGCGCGTGCCCGCTGCCTGCCCTCCCGGGGTATAAGGGTCTTGCGACCCAACCACCGCGGGACGGCCGGGCTGGGGGATGCGCGGTTTACACCCGGCATGATGTCTCCGTTCTTCCTTTCTCTTTAGATACCTCCTTTCAGGCAGTGGCTGTGCAGCTGCACCTGGATAGGAGGTATACTATCATTTCTGCGTACATTCCACCGTCAGCTGACTTCGACGCGGGGGACTTTCGCCGCGTCGTGGCACGGTTGCCGAGGCCCTATCTCTTGCTTGGAGATCTGAACGGCAGGCATCCTCTCTGGGGAGATTACACCATAAATCCCAGGGGACAAGTCCTTGCCGATCTGATCGAAGAGCTTGAGATGGGTGTCCTAAACGTGGATGAGTTTACGCATCACTGTCCGAGAACCGCTTCATTTTCTTGCCTTGACCTATCTTTGTGCTCTTCGGATGCACAGCCTGATTTTGATTGGGGGGTGGTCGATGACCTCCATGGTAGTGATCACTTTCCCATTTAAATATCATTTTCAGGGCAACTGCCGCCTGAGAGACCACCTCGGTGGTGCTTGGCGCGGGCGCGGTGGCCTGCATTTCAGGAAATGACTGAATTCTCTATCTCAGTCAAGGAGTTTAGGTCGGTAGATGAGGCCGTCGAGTTCTTCTCCGGCAACCTCATCGCCGTGGGCCTGACTACTATTCCTAGGACGTCTGGCCGTTTTGCACGCCGACCACTCCCATGGTGGTCGGCCGAGTGTGAGACGGCCCTCAAACAGAAGCGTTATGCCTACATGCGCTATAAGCGCCGCCCGAACGATTTCACCGTCGCTGAATTTCGTCGGGCTAGGGCTAGGTTCCGGTATATTTCGAAGCACGCCCGCCGCTCTTCTTGGCGGGCATACGTGTCTTCACTTAACGGGAAGACCCCTTTAGCTGAGGTGTGGAAGCGAGTCAAAAGGATTCGGGGCAAGTTCTCGCAGGACCCCCCTCCCGTTCTCCAGGAGAATGGGACCGCAATCTCGGACCCCGCGTCCGTGGCGGAATCCTTAGCGACCGCTTTTTCCGCATTCTCTAGCCGTGATGCTGCTCCGCCAGCATTCAATGCACGTCGTGATGTCGCGGAAGGCCGCCGGCTGGACTTTACCTCCAGAGGCGGAGAACCCTTCAACGACAAGTTTACTGTGAGTGAGTTGCGTTCCGCTCTCGCTTCGTGCGCGGACACCGCCCATGGTCCGGACGATGTCCCGTACGCCATGCTTCGACACCTGGGTGAGCGAGGCATGGCCTTTCTATTAGATTTGTTCAACAGGATCTGGGTGGAAGGTCTCCTCCCAGATTCCTGGCGAATCGCTACTGTGCTCGCCTTTCGCAAGCCGGGGAGAGATCACTCTACTCCGACCGGTTTCCGCCCAATCTCTCTAACCTCTTGCGTGTGCAAGTTGATGGAGAAATTGGTAAATGTTAGATTAGCCTATTTCCTGGACAGCGGAGGCCATCTGTCTTCTGCACAGTGCGGCTTCCGTAAGTTCCACTCCACGTCGGATGCTCTGCTCCGACTGGAAAATGCCGTCTGCGAGGCTTTCCTTCGTAGACAGCACTACGCCACGGTGTTTTTTGATCTGGAGAAAGCCTATGATACCGCATGGCGATACGGTATCATGGAGACTCTCCACACGATGGGGGCGAGGGGACGCCTCCCAATGTTTATATCTGAATTTTTGCGAGATCGTCGATTCCGCGTACGGGTGGGGGGAGCCCTCTCCGGCCCAAAGGAGCAGGAAGAGGGTGTCCCGCAGGGAAGTGTCCTCAGTGTCACACTCTTTGCCCTGAGCATCAACGGCATCACCTCGGTGCTGCCGGAAGATGTTCTCGCTACGCTCTACGTGGACGACCTTTCGATCTCTTTTGGCGCGGCCCAGATGCCAACTCTGGAGCGCCGACTCCAACAGGCATTGAACCGCGTCTCTCGCTATGCCGAAGCGCACAGGTTTCGGTTTTCTTTGGCCAAGACTAAGGTGGTGCACTTCTGCCGCCATCCACGGCTTCACCCCGACCCAGATTTGTTTCTTAATGGGGTGCGCCTGCATGTGGTTGAGTCGCACCGTTTCCTTGGTCTTGTATTCGACCGACGCCTCACCTGGGAGGCTCACATTCGCAGCCTTAGGGTCTCTTGTACCCGCGCCATGGACATTCTCCGTTCCGTGACGTTCAGCGCTTGGGGCGCTGATAGGGCTACCGCCTTACTTTTTTATCGATCCTTTGTTCGCTCGAAGCTCGACTGCGGATGCGAGTTTTATGCATCCGCAGCCGAGCGTTTATTGCGGAAGGTGGATTCGATCCACCACACCGGCCTTCGCCTTGCGACCGGTGCCTTCCGCACTTCCCCCATTGAGAGCCTGTTGGTCGATGCTGGGGAGATGCCACTCGCTCTGCGCCGCGTGCAGTGCATCACTCGCCTGTACGCGCGAGCCCAAGGCCTCCCCCAGTCGCCAACAGCTCTCACTGCATCCGCAGCTGATCTCGATGGTGCCTATGCCGCCGAGAGACGCCAGTCATACCCTAAGCCCTTTGGGTTTAGGGCCAGGAAACTCCTTCGAGAGGTAGATATAGCTCTCGGGCCGGTGGCGCCCCTGGTTCTACCCAGGACGCCACCCTGGAGGGTACCACATTTGGCTATTTGTCGCCACGCCTCTGCTCCCAAAGCTTGTACTGCGCCGGGAGTATTGCGTTCGATCTTTTTGGAGCACACATCGTGTCACGCTGGTACCGTGCCAGTGTATACGGATGGCTCCAAGTCCCAAGAGGGGGTCGGCTTCCACGCCGTATCCCCTCTGTTTGAAGTCAGCGGGGCTCTACCAGGCGCTGCGTCTGTCTTCACGGCCGAGCTGGTGGCAATACACCACTCGGTACGGGAGATTACGCGACGTGCCCGGTTCGGAGACCGGATTGTGATTTATAGCGACTCACAAAGCGCCCTAAGTGCTCTCGGGGCATTGGAATCTCCGCATCCCCTGGTTCGCGAAATCCGTGACGCCACGGTTTTGGCGAGCCGGGCAGATGTCGAGATTATCTTCTGCTGGGTTCCTGGACATGTAGGAATTGCGGGGAATGAGCGCGCCGATGAGGGCGCCAAAGAGTCCGCGAGGACTCTGCGACCGGACCAGCGTTTCGCTCTTCCTCACACCGACTACATGGCAGGAATACGGGCAGCTCTTCGGACTGCTTGGCAAAGAAGATGGGAGACGGTCGAGGGGAACTTAAAGTTGCGTGCCATTGCGCCACGACTGTTCCCATGGACCTATCCCCCAATGCCGCGGCGGCTTCAGGTTGCTTTCTGTCGTCTTCGAATCGGACACACTCGTGTGACGCATCGTTACTTGGTGGAGCGCTCGCATGTGCCCTATTGCAACGACTGCGTCGTCCCCCAGACTGTTCGGCATATTCTTGTCGAATGTCCCAGTCTGGGTGATCTTCGCGCACGATACCTGTCTCGGTACCGGGATGGGCGGGGTCGCTACCGCCTGTCCCTTGTACTCGGGACGAGTGCGTGCACCATGACTGGTGGACTTATTGACTTTTTGGGGGAGGCCGGCCTTCTCCCCTTTATTTAAGGTTCCTTTTTTTGTTATTGTTTTGTTTTAGATTGCACTCTCCTGCACCGGGGTGAGGGGGACCTCCCCCCGCTGCCGGAGATTGCTTCGATTGTTAAGTTTTTCAAATTTATATTGATTGTTAAGTTTTCATATTTTAACTTTAAAGTAGCCTAATTCTAGGCTGTCGTGTTTTTCGGCGACTTATGCCCAAGTGGGTAGTTGCCAGATGGGCTCTATAAAAAAAAAAAAAAAAAAAAAAAAATCCACATAAATGCATGATCCCCCTATCGAAAGAGGTATATAATTGGGAAACAGAAAAAAGAGACTTGGAAGGGTATTTATGGACTTTTAGTTATTGAGACATTTGTTTGAAACATGACAGATTTTAATTAGGGGGACAGCATTGGAAGGCAAATTGTTCAGATTTTTGATGTGTGGGGAAACAAACAGGCACCAAAGTGGCCAGCCCTTGAATTACTACTCCTCACACAATAAGCATGCAATTCAGGATCCTACTAACTATTGCCTGGTCCTGGTAGTGGTAGAGGCATACAGGTGGCTACTTTACGGTAGCAGGGATAAACGTACTACCTGTAGAATAGGGAAACTGAACCGACATCACCGCGAAGGGCAAAGGACAAAAATTTCCAGCTTATTCTTGGAGAGTTTATAAGACGGAGAGGTTTTGTATTCGTATTTAACATGTAATGTATAGAGCTAGAACCACCACATTTATGACAGTAGTACTCCAAACAAAGAGGCTACAGTCCATTGCATAAACAAAGCAACGGTTTGGGATAAAAAAAATGGCATCGGAACAAGAAAGCCAGTTTCATAAACATACTTAAACATTTCTAAGATGTGTCAATTTAAAAAGATTGCCGCTATCTGTAAATAAACGCCATTCACTCGGCTTGTGTCTAGATCATGGGTGGAAAACCTTTTTAAGTGAGTGCGCCAAAATCTGGCAAATCTTTGATGCAAAAAGTGTTCACATGCCAATACATTAGAATGCTCCATCTCTTAATCGTTTTACTTGACTAAAACACACTAACAGGATATAAAATTAAATTTCTTCTTTTATTGATTCTTAATCCCTAATAAATGATGCAGAAAAATCACAGAGAAAATATAGTTATGATCATCATCATCATCCCTAACTTTATAATTTAAGAACGAGGTTTTAGAGTATTTGAATAATAATTTCATCTTAGTTTGGTTATGACTCATGTTTTTTTTGTTTTTTTTATTAAGATAATTTCTTTAGAGTTTGAAAAAACAAAATAGTCGAGTTCAGAAAGAATAAATATGATTATCCAATGCTTTATACTGTTGTAAAAGAAATGAATTACAATTGGTGAAGTTAAGAAAATTTATGAAAATTTAACTATGGCTACTTGTCTTTTAGATTTTAAATTTTAATGTTAGTAGTGAAGCGCAAGTGCGAAGCCCTTGCCTGGTTTTACCTATAAAACTACTTATTAAAAAGAAGTTAATCTTCACCATTTATAAAAGAAATCTGAAAATTAAAACTAAAGAAAGAAAATTTGTAGACCTTTATTCTGCGGCTGCATCACTGATTGTATGCGGTTGCTATATAAAAGAAGTTGGTGAAACATTAGGGGATTTTAGTGAGGATTTGGCTTCGCGTGCCGGTAAGAAGTCTTGACGTACCACGTTCGGCACGCGTGCCAATGGTTGCCAAGGCCTAGTCTGGATTTAACTATTTGTATTTACAATCATCACACAGTAATTTCAGAAAATTAACCGTTCTCTTTTAAGTAGAAGAGTAGTAAAACTTTCTATGAAAGACTTAAGTCCATTATTAGGTCATTTAATTCTTTTCGACTATGGCGTTCTTCAACTGAGATGTTCTTTAAAACAGTGTCATTTTGCCAAATTATGCTATCTTTGTCAGTAGATGATTCATCATCTTCCTCGGCGTCCTGTGGAAGATGGATGAATGATTGGACTGGTTTTTCCTTTGAATCTCAATACAGCATGCCGTTCAGCGTAGTCGATTTTAAGATACGTCCACTCGCTATTCTATTTGTTTCTCTCTTCTCTCCAAAGCATTGGCATAAATTTCAGGCACCTGTTTCCTTTGGTCTATGCTGTACACGTCTTACTCACAAAATGAGGAGCCTACGGTTTATTTCGGTCCCCTAATATACTTTGAAATAGTCAAGAGAAACTTTTTTCGCAAACGTCAGCAGTAGTTCTTCTCTGTTCAATGAACGCGTAATTTTGCAAAAAAAAACATCTACATGGTTTAAAAACTTGTATCGTGAAAAAGTCATCTCAACGCATGCAACGGGATTTCGATTCGCAGGCAAATGATGATACCCTTCTAGAAAGGTAATAAATTAGATAAAGACGCGCAATAACTCAAATACTAGTGATTTTTCCTTATATCCCATGTTTTATATGTAGTAATTTGAGAAGATTTGGGTCAAAATAAGTTACAAAGGACATATCTAAAATCTATGAAGCCTAGGTAGTTGATCTTTTCATATGGCACCAACAGTTGGTCTATCCACTCGCCGGGCAGTTATTTAACTAATATCGTAGGAAATTTGCTTTAACTTCCGTGATCAATAAAATATTAGGTACGTGTAACAAGCTCATTTGCCCAATCACGCAGTGCAAATGTTATGTCGAAAAATTTAAAGTTGGGGTAACTAAAAGAGTATAAATAGTAACAAATGAAAAGCAAACATGCATTCAATCCCAAATTCCCTAAGTTACTAGCTGAAAATAGAAAGTTTATTAGCATCAAATAAGAAATATTTTGGCTATAAAATCATCCTAAATATGAAAATAAGAGAGAATATGACTTCAATTTTGTGAAAGATAAACTACAAATTCAAATGAATAAATCTTTCTTTACTATCGCTTTTAGCATCCTTATACTAATTAATTTCATCGCCAAAAACTTTCGATTCAATCTTTGAATTAGATTAAATTTGGGAATTACAGAGATTTGTTGAGTCTAAGCTTTGATTATTCCTCTCGCACGAACTTACATTATTCACAGAAATTGAAAGCTGAAATACTTCGAAATATTTTTACATATTTTGCGCAAAATTATTGTGCCCTTCTCTCCCTATAACAGAGTTATATTGCAACGAGTGATATAAAAAAGAAACTACCATGATCTAATCACTGAGTGTTCAATGAATAGGCCGATAAATAAATAAAAAAAGAAATAGGCAAAAGTGACGTAGGATGAAAGGTGTCATGTTGTAGACTTGTTGATATATTGAAAAAACTATAAAGTGATTTTAAATTTAGAAACAAACGTAGTAGTTTCAATGGCAATAAGGAAATAAAACAACTAATGAAGTTAAAAGACTCGTAAATAGAACAGGAATTGATAAAATATATAGCTAATAAATTGCTCGTATGATAAAAAGATATGAAAATAATCCTTGCTACAAAACGAAATATATTTCTAATACCAAGGACTTTTTCAATTGGTTCATTCAATTTTGTCCCATTTACGTTTCCGGAGAGAGATCCGATTGTAGATGCTCCTCCATAAATCGAATCAGCAATTATTGTCATCAACAAAGGTCGTTAAATATAATTGAAACTTAAAACTTCTTAAAAACGTCGATTCAATGTCCTTAACTGTATGTTGAGAGAAATCACCTATAATCGGAGTCAAAGGTTTTCAGACAGTCAAGTAAGGAGTTATAAATAGCTATATATCATATACCTACCAGAATATCAACGAGGATTACCAAAACAAAATTTGCCAAAACATCAAAGATCAGCAAAATATAACAGATAAGCAGATGAAGGTCTGTGAAAACTATTAAAACCAAACTAATACAAGAAGCTCAGTACCCTTTCAAGAGTTCATTGACAGTGATAAGTAAATTAATTATTACTTGCATGTTATCCACGCGGGTGCGACACATGAACAGTATGATGCCCACCCCTTCTTCGGTGATGACTGCATTCAGTTGCTAAATGGAGGCTGTCTGAAAACATCTTACGGCCTTTTTTCAGGTTCTGCAAGATGTTTTCCAGTGGATTCTTATCTGGCGACTGAGGATGCCAACGTGAAATTTCTGTCCCGCTATCACTAAAGGGTGGACGCAGTGTTGTGAAATGGGGCATTGTCTTGTTGGAAAATCACATTCCGGGTATTTCTGGATATGTTTCGAGTTGAGTCAGGGCAGCATGCATTATCTTATGACTGCTTGGTACTTCTCTGAAGTATTAATGCCTTTCGAACCTGCGAGACTACCCACACTGAACTTCCATACAGTCTCATGTCATTACAGAATGCCACCTTAATCTTTTCGTGGGAGTATGCTCTATCGATTCAACTTTTTTATTGGCCTCCTGCGGCTTCTTGGCCTTGGGTTCGGAACCGACCGGAACGTCGACTAATTGGACCATTTGACACGTCCCCAATGACGCATAGTTCAGTTGCGCTGATCATGCGCCCAAATATAGGCGACGTCCTTTCTTCTGAAGGATGATCATTGGCTTCTGGTGGCCATTCCCTTACTTCAGGCCATATACAAACATTCTATGACTGACTCTACTAAAGGGTTCAAATAACTATCCGCTATCTGTCCATTCATGTGGCAACTGAACTGCGGTTTGCTTACGATCATAAAGGATCAGGCAACCCAAAGACTTTTCGTTACGATCTGTATGAACCTGGGATTCCAGAACGAGGTTAAGCTTTGATGTTTCAACTTTCAAAAATTGTGTTCATAATTCTGTAACACTGTAATGTTATACACCGAACAACCGAAGATTTCTCAAAGGCTGAGACTCGACCCGTGCAGCCAACGTATCAGACATCTTTCTTCAACGGTATAGTTAAGTGTTTTGGTCATTATTATATTATTATATGATTATCATTTTAATAAACAAATATGATCTAAAGATAAATTAAATGTAACACACCGGAAATGAATACCTCGATTTCATAGATTTTAATAGTTGCGTCATTTTAGGTATTTAAAATAGTTATAAGGAAGCTTACTCTTTTATTCTCCTTTTTACTCTAACTCTCAATATCGTATACCGAAGAGAACTATCTACCACATTCGATATTTGAAGAAACAATCAACATATAATTAACAGATGATATTGTGGCGGCGGGTTCGCGAGACCCCAGCCAAAAACTCCCGCCGTCCTGACAAGGTCCGCTCGGTGGTTCAGTGAGAGGGTATTGAGGAGAGAGAGAGAATTTTCTAAATTTAATTTAGAAACCGTAACTCTAGCAAAATAATACAATCCAAAATAATCAACCCGAAATATAAACAACCCTCAACCTAAACCAAATACATTACCTATATATATATATATATATATATATATATATATATATATATATATATATATATATAAATATATATATACAGTTGGCCTCACAATACTCTCGCCAACCACCACACGTATATATTTACAAAATGGCTTACACAAGATCTTGGCCACGCAAATGTATAGTATAATAAAAATATCGCGACAGACGGGTGCACCCATAACTATCTAGTAAAGTGAGACGAGTTGGAGAAAGTGGGAGATGGCTTACTTTCTGCGGGATTCTTAGGGGTCCAGGACTCGGCAAAGCCGAGGATTTGGAGTAGCTGGGACGCTTGTTGGTCCCAACTGCTGGAATACAGTCGGTTGGACGCTGCTTCAACCACTCTCTGGAGACTGGAAGGTGCTGGCCAAGGTCCACACCTTAGAAAATCGAAGGTTCTTTGCACTTGCGAGCGTCAGGATTGGATTCAGCCATCTCCGAAAGCCAGATGTCGGCGACAATCGGTACCACAGAGCTGGAAAAGAGAAGTCACATTCAGTCACCTTTTCACTGCCACACTCAAACATCTTTACTCCTAACTCATTAAATTATATTCACTCTCACACAATCTTCACTCACCTATCCTCCGTCTAGGCGGCTCTTCCTTCTTCAGTCACAACTAATGACTTCTAAACTATTACACTTTTTAAAATATTTGCTGAAAGAATCCGCTTAAAAAGAAAACAGGTGATGAATGAGGGAGCACGATAGAGACCCATCGAATCCCCCCACACAAAGCAAAGACGGTGATCACACGATCCACACACACATTCTGCTAAATAAGAAAGAGATTAGACATAGGGGAGGAGAGGCGGACAACCAAACTACTACATCCCTCCCAGCTAAATTCGCCTCACCTCACCATGTCTCAATCCCCATCTTCATTCATTCACAATGCTTTCGACATCACCCAGTCCTACTCTTTCACTCTGCCTCTCCTCCTAGTCACAGGTTCATCAACTGTCTCTGTCATCTGTCGTAATGTCTCCTCTTGTCTGTCCATGGCCCCTTCTCTATGTACTTCATCCACACACACATCCGACATTCCCTGA
Organism: Ceratothoa steindachneri; assembly: GCA_963969495.1. Taxonomy (NCBI): domain Eukaryota; kingdom Metazoa; phylum Arthropoda; class Malacostraca; order Isopoda; family Cymothoidae; genus Ceratothoa; species Ceratothoa steindachneri. Next base: position 173,356,445 of record OZ018326.1, read on the forward strand.
CCAATCTCACTCAAATACTCAACTAACCTCTCTACTACATCCATCAAACCTTCGCATTCGTTCATAGCATTTATCGACTCTTGTTCCAATTGCGCAATTATCCCATTTATACTCTCTAGCATAGACTCAGACTCATTCAAAGGAATCTTACAAATACTGTATGTTCTATCATATACTCCATCTCGATCTTGCACAAACCCAGAAAACTCTCTCACATCACTCTCACCGAACTGTTCCATCCATTCATCCTTTCTCAACCGTTTACTCTTACGCTTCCCCCTTCTATGTTTAACTAACACTAACTGTTTCCCCTCTAAAGGACTAGCTATATCAACCACCATTTCACAGTCTTCCATTCTTTCAGACAGATATTTATTCACCGGATATTGCACCAAATATTCAGGAGGTTCACGCCACTTTCGCAACTGACCTTGATGCGCTCTACGTTCATCCAAACTTTCATCCTCTCTTTCACGAACTATCACATAACTTACCCCATTCTACCAAACCTTTCTTACTACAAACGGACCTTCAAACTTCTCTTTCAACTTATCCACATTCAGTTTACTTTTTGTCTCAATCTCCTTTAGTACTTTATCACCCACAGAAAAACTCTCAAACCTTTTCACCACAACTCACGATCCTTCTTACTAAGTCCCATATGTGGCCTAATCATTCTTTCAAAGTTCAGCAAATACTTACATGGTGACATTCCAATCGCCTTATGCACTGTCATGTTATACGCCCAAAGCACTCTTCCCAAACATTCATCCAATTCTTTCCCATCTTTCACCAACAATCGTAACATCTCACTCAAAGTTCTAATCGTTCTTTCAGCCAAACCATTAGCACTAGGCATATACGGCGTCGTTTGCACATGATCTATTCCCCATTCACTCAACATCTCCTCAAAAGCACGTCCTACAAACTCAGGTACATTGTCACTCAACATTCGCACAGGCTTACACATGCACATGGGCAACATTCTCTCACTCACTTCTCTAGCAACAGTGAATGAAGATTTATTTGTCACAGGTGCAGCATACGCAAATTTGTTCTTATGATCCACCATCACAAACATCCCAACATACCCTCTTGCAGTTCTTGGAAAAGACACACAATCGATCGCTACCATTTTAAAGGATTCATTCACACTCAACTTTAATACAGGTTTGGCAACATGCACTCTCTGATACTTTCTCTTCTGGCACACTTCACACGTATTCGCTACATCCACGCAAATCTTTCTCAAAAAGGGACTAAACATAAATCCTTTTATACATTCCAACAATTTATTCTTACTCATATGTCCAAACCTATCATGCATAATCTTCACCATTCGAATTATGCCACACGGAAAACACCGGAATATATACCTCGTCATCATCTATACATTGCACAAAATACACTAAACCCTTGCACACTATAAACTTTCCAGCAAACCTTCTAAACTCTCTTAATATGCGTCTCCATTCATTCACAGGAACACTGGTCTGGTCATCACGCTATCTTTCAATTCACGCACCATCGGACTTGACTCTTGCATGCTCTCTATATCTTCACTCAAATCGACACCTGCCACTCCTACAAATCAAGATGAGCCCATAAGCTCACTCTACAACTTCCCAACTGTTACACCATCTTTCACTAAACATTCATTACATACATCCACTGAAATCCTATTCTTACGCAGAAAATCAATCCCAAACAGCAAATTCATGCAATATATCATTCAACTTCTCCATGCTTACAGACAAACTCACTTCCTCCCATGCCATAATACGTCCACTTCCGAGTCCACTTATCGAAACTGTCACACCTTTTCTAGAAACATTCCAACTCATATTATCAACATCACGCACAACTTTTGCATTCACCAAGGAAATTTGTGCACCTGTGTTAATCATTCCACAATAGCTTTTCCCATTCATAGTCAAGGTAACTTGCACTCTCTCTTCAAGTCCATGTTCACACATTACATTCAACACTTTGTTCTGTTCAACAAACAGTTCTGCAGCATCTAAACCTTCATCTTCACTAACAGGAACAATTCCTTCGCAAACATAGTCAATCTCTCTTCTTACATAATTCTTCTTCTCAATCAGCCGATTATAATGCACACCACTCAAACATTGCAGATGCAACTCACACCCATTCACTCAGTCTACACCTTTACCACGATACATCACTGGCTTCTCCACACCATAATGCACATATACTCTGACACCAAACAGCTTACTCACTATCGCTAATACTTCCGGAAATATCATCACTCCTGGCATATACATACTTCTCAACTCTTTTCTTAACCTACTTGAATTTTCCATTCCCAATTGCTCTGGTCTCTTACACGCTTCTCCCATAACCACCTTTCGTAATGCATTCACACTTTCTGGCACCTTCTCAAGCAATCCATCTTTCATCAAGTCTCGTAAACCATACAACACACTTTCGAACATAGAATCACCTCCACCCTTACATTTTCTTCCAACAACTACACCTGCTGGCAAATACTCAGGATTTATGATTACAGTCTCGCTCTCATTCAAACTACATGGCAAACGTGACATCAAATCAGCAATCACATTCCTTTCACCTGGCAAATACTCAACCACAAAATCAAAATCACTCAAATCCTCTATCGTCATTGCAAGCCTACTATCAACTAACCTCATACGCTGCAAATACACTAGTAGCTGGTGATCTGTTCTTACTACAAACCGTACTCCATACAGAAATGGTCGTAACGACTTGAGACAGAATCTTAATGCAGCCAACTCTCTTTCAATCGTCGAATATGCACGCTCTGCCACACTAAATGCCTTGGAAACATACGCAATTACTCGCTTTCTTTCAACCCCATTCACAACTTGATCTTGCATCAAACATCCACCCATCGAATGACCACTTGTATCCGTATACACTTCAAACATTCCTGCATTTGTTCCATTTGTTGGATAAGCAAGTTCCACATCTTTTGCAACTTCCGCTTTTGACTTTTCAAACGCTGCATTCATAGAGTAATTCCACTTAATCACAGTACTCTTCTTTTTCCCAGTCCATACACTCAACGGTTTCATTACACCTGAACAATCTTTCATAAACTTTCTCCCAAACTCAACTAAACCAAGAAATCCTCGCAACTCTCTCACTGTGGTAGGCTAAGGGAAACCCCTAACCTTTCCCATGAACTTCTCCGATTTACGCAATCCAACCGCACTCACCTTATGTCCTAAAAACTCAAGTTCACTGGCTAACCATACACATTTAGACAACTTCACTTTCATCCCAACCTCTTCCAACTTTCTTAAAACATCATTCACGAAGGTCATATGTTCTTCTATGTTCTCACTCATCACAAAAATATCATCCAAAAACACTCGTACATTCTTACACGGAAAACCACTCAACTCTACATTCATAGCACGCTTGAAAGCAGCTTGGGCGTTCGCCAACCCAAAGCTCAGGTTTCTGAACTGATAATGGCGCTTTGAGGTAGAGAACGCCGTAATAGGCCTACTCTCTTCAGCCACAGGCATCTGGTAGTATCCACGTACCAGATCCATCTTAGAAAATACTTTCATTCCATACATACTGTACACACATTCAGACACAACACTCATAGGAAACTTGTCTTTCAACGTTCGTTCATTCACTCTTCTATAGTCAATACACAGTCGCAAACGTCCATCTGGCTTTCGTACAGGTACAATCGGACTATTTCAGGCACTCACACTCGGCTAAATCACACCAATTCTTTCTAATTCCTCACACTATTCCTCAATCTCTTGAGCTACGGGGGCAGGAAAATGACGAGGCCTTTGATAAATTGGCATATCGTCGCTCAAAATTATTTTGAACTCAGGCAAGCGAGCGCTGCCAAAGTCCTCATCCCATTGACTCAAAGCACCTCTCCAATTCCACAACATCCTGTAAACTTTTTGCTTCTCACATTCACTCAACTTTTCTTCCAATTTCACTTGCTCAATCAAATCTTCATACTTCCAAATATTCGAAGTTACACTCACGGAAAACACACTTGCGTTCACCACAGGCATATCATTCTCCATATTTACCACTGTATTTAACACACCCAATTTATCTCCCACTTGCACTCCTCTAAGACTCCTCCTTCGCAGGTCAGGCCAAACTTGTATGCATACAAGCGAATCTTTCATAACAATTATACCATCAAACCATGCACCACTCGCCTTAATCGATAGTTCGCAGCACTACCATCCAAGACATAAATATTGCTATCGTTCTCACTTATCTCAACATCCGAATTCCATCCAATCCTTACACTCAATGTTTCATTCTGCTTGACAGGCACACTCTCGATCGCATATACCTCCAGACCTATCATGATGTGCACTCTCACACTTCCATCTGGATTCACATACCATTGACACTTCATACTTCCATTCTTCTTACATTCAATCATCTCTAAATCAGGATGAATCACGATACCATTCGCTTTCAAGAACTTATAACCTAATAGCATGTCATACTTCTTGTTTGCACCTTCTACAACACAAAATTCATTTTCATTCATCCGGACACCGACAATCAAAACACTCTCTCCTAAACCTTGCAACAATCGACACATCCTGTTTACCTAATCCAGTCAAATGATATCCACGATCCTTAACTTCACTTACTTTCATTCCTACAAATGCTTCATAGAACACCACATTCACCTTACATCCTTTATCAATCAATGCACTAACTTCTCGTTCTCCACATTTAATTTTAACACACATACACCTATTCACTCTCTGACCCCAATTCACTCCGCGATTTGACAATCCTTCTCTCACATTCATCATGACCACTCTAGAGAATTCCCCAGAAGGAACCCTCTCATTCCTTAGTTTCCCTGAGTCGTATCCTCTCGATTACTTGCATCATTCCCATCCATTCTATAATTCATGCATCTTTTCCCAGTCGTACACAACCTTGTTGCAAGACCTACCATTCCAGATTTACCACAGGTAGCACTTAGACTGGTACACATCATGGCATAATGCCCTGTGATAGAACGGTCTGAGGCCGCTTTTATTCAGCCTCTATCACATGTTAACCATGCTTACCCACATGCGTACCCACGTGCATCCTGCCTGCAAGAGGAAGCAGAAACGCGTTATCTCCCATCATAGCCAATGTTTAATCAAGGAGGTTCACTCCCCCGTTTCGCCTCCATACGTCGATCTCGCCAGATTGAATTAGGCTTATGGGCAGATAAGGTATTTTCCCAGGCGCCACCGGGACATTCCCCCGAAGTCCCCCACTCAATTATCCCCTACGCCATGGAGATGGCTCCGGCTATTTATACCGTAGCTTTTCCCAATTAAGGCAGATCCAGATTATCTTCGCGAGGCATCAAGCCGATCCGGTCTCCCTTTTGCACCTAGGAACTCTGCCGAGAAACCCCTTATTGTCCAGAAGAGGACAATATCCCTTGAGTGCCAAGGTTCGTGCCCTTCGAGACGCCAAGTCAGCAAGGCCCCCCTGTTGTTCAGAAAGAGAACAACGTTAGAACAGCCATTGTTCTTTGAGCCCGCTTGACAAGAGACGGTTCTCATCTCCCCCCTTGTTGTTCAGAAAGAGATCAACGTTAGAACAGCCATTGATCTTCAAGCCCGTTCGTCAAGTAACGGTTCACGTTCCCAAGACATCACGTCCGGATAATTTAATTCCCCCCTTTTTAACGTTCTTCAAGAGAACGCTTGGGTTTCAACAATAACCTCCACTGTTCATCTAGAACATCTCCGATTTGCTGTCACAAGGATTGCTCGTACTTCCGAGCCCCACTTCGCTCTCACTCCTCGGAGACAGTCCTTCGCCCTCGTTAAGGACAACCCCACGAAGAACCCTTCTGCTGGAAGTCGCCAGTGGACCGAAGATTCCTTCGCATCGTCTTCCTCTGCCCAACAACTTTGTAATTACGTAAACTGAGCATTACCTTTAATCATTTAACCTTTTGTCCATTAAATGGTTTAGCGAACCATTTTCCCCTCTATTTTTTTGTTTGTTTACCTTTTTAAATCTCTCCAAATCTTAATCCTCAGATTAGTTAGATATTCCCACTACCCTTTTTCATTCCCCGTTTGTGTACACATTTTTTTTGTGTGTTGTTGATAGTTTAATTAATAAAACTGTATTTTATTAATGGTAGCCATATTATTTATCCTTTTGCTCCTTTCCACATCTTAAGCATATTGAAGATAAATAAGCCTCTCCAGGGCCCCCCGTCTTTTGGACTAACGTCGATCAATCAGATTACCACGCACTCGAAATATAGAATAATTTCCTAAACGAATAGTTATATATAGTAAAGCGTCGGGAGCCTATTCTACGACATGCCCAATCTGCCCACAAGTACCACACACTCCAGCTCCACTCATATTCTCTCGACCACCTTCCCTTAATCTTGTACCAAGTGGACCATTCTTCCACATTCATAACACGCGCTTTCCCTCGCACAACTACAATCTTTTATCTTGTGCCCCATTTGTCCACAGCCAAAGCAACTTCCTTGTGACCAGCGACAATCAGCCCTCATATGCCCAACTTTCTTGAAACTCAGACACCTAGGCTCATTTACTCTAGATCTACTGTCTTTCCTACCGTTTGTGCGACCACTATTCCGACCTTTCTGAACCCTACTCCAACCATTCCGACTCTCACTCCTACTTTTACTCCCACTCGGTTCGCGGCCAACATGCACACTCTGTTGTTCATTCTGCCCGTAATAATTCTCCCAAAATCTCCACATCACTTCGATCGGGTTCTCTGTCAATGCGTCCCAATACGACCGGAACTGGGGCAACTTGCTTCAACCTGAGTTGCGCACTGTGTGAATCGAGGCCTCCTCCCTTCCATAACCCTCAAATTCATGGTCCTCTAACATCTCCAGTACATCCTTCCATAGCAATCTTTCACCAGCCCATCTCATCTTATCTTTCTTCTTATACGTCACATATCACTCACTTCATTCGGAACCGTATTTAAAAACTTCTTCATCAGCTCCTTAATGCCATTTATTTCGTCATCTCCAAATCTCATTCGTGCCAAGGACTCTAAGCGATGCGCGTAAGAATTAACATCCTCATTCTTCCCCATTCTCGCTTCCTCAAACCCATTTGTTTTCTTATATTTGACACTTGTCTTCATCCTCTTACAGTGCTCTATTATTCTCTCTTTCATAACCTTCCACTTAGGCTCACCCACGATCATAATCGTCCGGTAAAAATCCTTCATACGCCCATCCAGAAACTCGGACAACTCTTTCACCCAAAACCTATTATTCTCTCCAAATTTTTCCTTAAAATAATTTTCATACTCTTTCAAAAACACTTTCACATCTTTTGCTCCTTCCACTCTAAACTTACTTAACTTTGGCACTTCTTTGATTTGTATACTCCGTGAACCTCAGCATCACTTTCACTATCAGTCACTTCTATCCCACTTCCACTCATGCCTTCATTGGAGCAGAAATACAAGGAGTCAATACTAGCCAGTCGGGTCCTTTCCTGTCAGTCTGGGCATCTAGTCTTTGAGATCTTCTTTTTCCGGTGCCTGGTCATTCACGGGGGTTCGTTTACGCCTGTCAATCCCTTTATATCAGTAATGCCCTTTCCAAGTGGAGTCGAGGCCACACCCCCACCAATTGCACCTGATTCTCCCATTTTCTCATTCAGCATTCGCATCAATCTTTTCTCCATTCGCACCTCACTGTCTTTAATCCTCTCTTCCATTCTCACTTCCATCTCCCTCATTTTCCTTTTCAAACTATCATTCTCTTCTCTCAAATGCGCATTTTCTCTGTCTTTCTGCGCCGCACTAACTCATATAATCTTCTCATCTCCAAATGCATGGCCCTAATCTGTTCCTCCTCCATTAAGGACAAAAAACACAGGCTCTCACTCCTCTCCTTCCTTAAATTACCGGGCAGTCCCTATTCGGGCGCCAAAAATATGTGGTGGCGAGTTCGCGAGACCCCAGCCAAAAACTCCCGCCGCCCTGACCTGGTCCGCTCGGTGGTTCAGGGAGAGGGTATTGAGGAGAGAGAGTATTTTCTAAATTTAATTTAGAAACCGTAACTCTAGCAAAATAATACAATCCAAAATAATCCACCCGAAATATATCAACCCTCAACCTAAACCAAATACATTACATATATATATATATATATATATATATATATATATATATATATATATATATATATATATATATATATATATATATACATACATATATATATATATATATATATATATATATATATATATATATATATATATATATATATATATATACAGTTGGCCTCACAATACTCTGGCCAACCACCACACGTATATATTTACAAAACGGCCTGACACAAGATCTTGGCCACGCAAATGTATAGTATAATCAAAATATCGCGACAGACGGGTGCAACCTTAACTATCTAATAAAGTGAGACGAGTTGGAGAAAGTGGGAGATGGCTCACTTTCTGCGGGATTCTTAGGGGTCCAAGACTAGGCAAAGCCGAGGATTTGGGGTAGCTGGGACGCTTGTTGGTCACAACAGCTGGGACAGAGTCGGTTGAACGCTGCTTCAACCACTCCCTGGAGACTGGAAGGTGCTGGCAATGTCCACACCTTAGAAAATCGAAGGTTCTTTGCACTTGCGAGCGTCAGGATTGGATTCAGCCGTATCAGAAAGCCAGATGTCGGCGACAATCGGTACCACAGAGCTGGAAAGAGAAGGCGCATTCAGTTCCTTATTCACTGCCACACTCAAACATCTTTACTCCTAACTCATTCAACCATATCCACTCTCACACAATCTTCACTCACCTATCCTCCGTCTAGGCAGCTCTTCCTTCTTCAGTCACAACTAATGACTTCCAAACTATTACACTTTTTAAAATATTTGCTGAAAGAATCCGCCTAAAAAGAAAACAGGAGATGAATGGGGGAGCACGATAGAGACCCATCGAATCCCCTTACACAATGCAAAGACGGTGATCACACGATCCACATACACATTCTGCAAAAGAAGAAAGAGATTAGACATGTGGAAGGGGAGGCGGACAACCAAACTACTACAATATGACCCAAATAATTACAAATGTTAGACAAAAACAGAAATATTGCATATGTAGATGCCAGCCAGTGTATTCAGGAGCTTTAATCATGGCGAGAAAATAAAGAAAGTAAAAACAAACAGGAACAAATTCAAAATAATGCTAGTTAAACATCGAAAAAAATAGAAATTTAAATCGATGGACAAACACCCATAGCATCCCTAACTAATCTTCACCTCTCTTCCCACCACCCTGTCTCTTTTTTTCTCCCCATTCTATCGCCTCCGACCTCCACCACCTCATCTACCCATACCCTTCCTCCCTTTATCATGAGTGTCTTTCCCACCGATGCTACTCCATCTCTCCATTAATTCCAAGCCCATTTACCAGAGTCGTAACCATTCTTCCCGTACTCCCTACTCTTCATCTCGTTCTCACCCCTCCTCCTGTCCTCAACCTTCCTTCCACTGTCCTCAAACAACCTACTAAATTCATATCCTGTTGTTCCACAAACCGAAACTCTTACATCACTGACCGCACCTCTAATATCATTGCCTCCACCTTCTTCTTCCACAGTTTCCATCCTTCCGGCTACCGCCCACATCAGTCACGCTTTGGTTTACTGATTCAATCCACTACAATAACCTTTCCACTCCCCTAAAAACTGACAACACCTACCGCACACCCGTCATCCTTGGCTCATCCACCTAAAAAAGTGAAGGATAACGCATCGCCAGTCAGTCTCTTGGGACAATCACAAGGGATTAAGGAGCAAAATACTGCGAAATTTTTCGTCCCCCTTCCCCGGCCTTATGTCAGCGTAGTGCACCACATTTGACAATATACACAAACACCAAACGCGACTATCCAGCTCACAAAACTTAAATCTATTAACACCTACGCGTTATGTACAGCCAGGTTCCATGCAAAACAGTACAGCATACACATACAAATTCATGAAATAAAAGCAACATGAACGATATTTTAGAAAACGCGCGTTTCTTTGCTCCCTCCCCTTTTCCTCCCGCTGTCCCAGTTAAACTAATACCATAACAATACACCTGGAATCTGTGTCTAGGCACCGACCTGTTAACTATCCCTACCTTTTCTTAAGTTTTTCCTATCCCTTACATCTACTAGTAGATGATCTTCTGTGGTCTTCCGCATTGATCACTCTCTGTTCTTTCTATATACATTGACTGACACATTGACTAACTCAGGTTGAATTTAGTGAAGATCTTCCGTCAATTTCCTCGAACTGGACTCAAAATGAATAGCTAACATTTGGTAAAGAAATGAAAGCCAAGAACAAGAGAGATAATAACGCTAGATTTTCGTAAAACTGAAGATAGAAAATTAGAAGAAAAAACAAAGATATATGCCCATTCGAATGATTGTAGATTCCGAATGTTTTCAGTGGCCTGGTAAGAGACCATAAAGGGGCATCCATGCATATATTTCGCTTATTTGTTTGCCTAATCTCCTAAATTTTTATTAAACGCTCTAAGCAACCTAAGTCTACCAGCAGAGCGCTAAGAACCACTTTAAGTTAGGGCGTAGTGAACTCCAAAAGGATGCCCCGTTAGGCAGCTCGAAGAAGGGTAAGGAGTTTGAACCACGAGCTAAAAATTTAGTGGAGGCAACTAATAGTAGTAGGCCTATTTAGGTAGGATGGTCAAGGAGTGCTAATATAATATAGAAGTAATTAGAAACCCATAGGTGGTGCAAAAGGAATAAAAGTATTGTCCTGACACAATATCTTTTCAAGAAATAGTACCAATAAAAATACAGCTGCTTTGAATGCGGCCAATGAGTGCACTTCTTGAACAACTGTAACCACCCGAAGGAGAGAAGGAGAAGAAATGCTTGAATTGCGGCGGACCATACAGGCATAAACAATGGCTTGCCCAAAGAGAAAAGATATTATTTTTAGAAAATAAACTGAAGAAAAAAACAAATCAGAATATAAGGAAAACGCGACTTTCGCAGGAATCTCCAAAGCGACAGGAAAGCAAGTGAGGGGAGAAAATCTCATCTAACAGTAACTGAGTCGTCAATGGAACTTCTTTCGTACTTATTATATACGCAAGTAATTACTATAGGGAAACCAGGAGACTTTTTCATATCCCCTCAATAACTTGCTGGTTAAAGATGGTATGAAGTGGATGTGGTCCTCTGAGAAACAACCATCCTCGGAAATATTAAACATCATTGCGGCAAAGCCGCCCAGTGTTAGACAATAGCCAAACTACAACGACATAACAAGAAAAAAAGAATACTGCCACTCAATACAACACTAGAAGGATTGAGACAGCAGACCTTAAACTCAAAGAAAAAAAGAATAAAGCCGTGGAAAAGCCTACAGTATAAACCAATATCAAGAGAAGAAACCTAGTCATTAACCCAAAATACAACCAAAAAGGCAAAAAAGAATATAGCCGTGGAAGGCAACACTAGAAGATTGAGGCAGCAGACCTTAAACTCAAAGTCAGTGATGAATACCAGCTAACGAGGGAAAAGATACAACAGTATTTAATAAAAGCCCTATGTAATGCTACAGTCAAATAAACTTACAAAGTGAATATATGAGCGACCCCTAGAGGAGGAGGAAGTTGTTGTCGAGAATGTACTCTTCTATGACAATGCCATTATCTGCCCAGGTGACTGTGTCACCTTATGCAGGTAGACATACACAGATTTTATGTGGGAAGTGTGAGGTTGATGGGACCCCAAAGAACATGTGGTCTACCAAACATTCAATAAATGACAATTGAAGCGATCTAGGGTAAATAATGGCTTACCCTAACCCCTACAAATTATCAAAAAAATGGCGAATGATGAGCCATTGATTTTCAGAAGGAGTGACAGCGTCTATTAAGTACTTCCAGCTTCCATGGAGATAAAAATAATGAATGAACTCAGCCTTAAGCTTAAACAAATAGAAACATAATAGCATGAATGCTGCAGAATATACATAAGGCAACAGGAATAAATGAAATAATAAAATATATACTAGACGAACTCCCCGTCAAGTTAATTATATAAAAGAAGAGAGAATATGAATAACAGAGAGAGAGTGATATAGATTCGCGGTTCTAGCGCAAACTAAGTAGATATTTTTCTAAACGACTTGAAAAATATAGGACAAATGGCATTCATGCTATTATGTTTCTATTTTTTCAAGTTTAAGCCTGAGTATATTTATTGATTTTTCGTTTTTTTTATTGCCATGGAAGCTGGAAGTAGGTAATGGACGCTGTCATTCTTTCTGGAATCTCTTTATATTAGATTTAAAAACGCAACTTTAAACGGTGATATAAGCTCATTTCTACTTTTACTACAACTATAATTACACAGGAATTACGCACGCCAAATCCACTCCCCCCAAAAAACAACCCTTATTTTTCCGATATTTCTATTATCTCCCTTTTTTTACAATAAAGGCACCCAAAACTAATTACTCTCATTTTTATGTTAAAAACAAAACATATTTCCTATAATTTGAATATTACAACCTATGCTTCTTCCCATTTCCCATATAATTAATTTATAATGTAGAAGTCTGAATACCACGTGCATTAGTGTACGCAGAAATACTCCGACACAAGCTACGTGTCCCTCCCATATTCCCAAAGGCACCAGCCTCGAATTCTCTATCAACCCTTTTTTCGCGCCATCGTAAACTGCGACGTGGCTCGAAGGTGTGAAAGACATACTTTCTTCCCACAGATGAGAAAAAGGTCTTTCGCGCGGTGATACGGATTTTATGAGAATTCGGTGCTCTCTCTCGATTTCTGCTCGCGAGTGCACTAAAAGGAAAACTTCTCCCAGGAGTCGGACAGAAGACCTTGGACCTACGTTGTGAGGTGGAGCTCATTCCAGATAAGAAACAGTTCGCCCGTTGCAAGAAAGGATCTTCTCGGGGAAATGGTTATTACCGTCACGGTACTTGTAGGTACCAAACTTCTCCCAGCCTCCCTCCCACCATTCAGAGTAAGAAGTTACACAGGACCTCCCTCTGCCGATAAACCCTAGACGTAGCTAGGTAATCGGTTTTGGCTACCCACTCCAGGAGCCAAATAATCGGAGAGTCACTTCGAGGAAGAAGAAGTCTGATTTGAGCCACACTTGGGCTTGCCTTCATGATCGAGCATAGGATCATTATATCGCCGGTCTAGGATTAACTTCTCATTCGGTAACCTCGGACGACCGGACTAAGTTTGGTCATCGTCACCAGAAGAAGATCTTCACTGTCATTCTCAAACACACTTATTAACTCAAAGGTATCGTTAAAGTGAACTATCCCCTCCGCTTACTTCACCAGTTTGTTTGTGAACTAGAAGTGCTTAATTCAGTGTTTAAATTAATAATAATATTCCATTTGTTCTGGCGGGTGCCATTAAGACGCAATGATCGTAGTGATTAATTTTCAAGTAATCCCACGAAATTTTTGTAGACTTACTTATTAAGTGCAAAAATTAATTCTATTTATATCTATATAAGCTGTTGTTTATTTTAAATTCATATACATTAAAGATTATTTTTGTGTCTGTGTTTATCTATTTTGGACGATCTTTAAAAATTATTAAGCAATCCACTCGGCTTAAATCTCAATATTACACCGATCCATCCATTATTTGCTTTTACTGAGTGGGGACACACTCAAGGGATCATCATCTTAGTTTTGATCAAAGGTACGCAACGGGGTTATTCTTATTCACCGGAAGTTGCTACGGTAAGTGTATTGGATACAATTCACCTCCGCTTCACCTCGGTGCGGTAACAAAATAGGTGTCTAGGAAGTTAGACTGGGATTACCCACTCATTAAACCTCCACATATAAATATCTGGTAACTTCTCTAAAAGATTCTTGTTTGTATATATTTATAATCTCATATCCTTGAAAAGGGGTTCATACTCGAAACTTCGGTACCAATAAATTAATAAAAATAATAAACTTCCTAAATTTAGTCTGCTTATTTATCCTAAATATATATATATATATATATATATATATATATATATATATATATATATATATATATATATATATATATATATATATATATATATATGCATATATAATTTAAATGTTAAAATCTGTCAAACAACAGTAACATAAATGAAAAAAAAACAGTATTAATCCATAATTAAACTAGATAAAATATAGAGTGATAGTATGAATAGTCAAAATAAGTGAAATGTGAAGGATCTAAATTAAAACTTTTTAGGTTAATGAAAACACTAACTAAAGAAAGAGTGAAGAGTATTATAATAAAGAGTAAATTAAAATTTCTAAAGTTAGTGAACCAAGCAATTCCAATAATTACATTAATCAAAATTACAAATTTAACGTTTATAACGTATAAAATTGAATGCAAAATGTATTTTTAGGTTTAGGAAAAGTTAATTTATACTATAAGTCAAAACCTGTCCAAACTCGAAGATCCTTTACCTGGAAACTTTATTTCCTTCTTCCGACTAAGTATGCTTTATCTATTCTGCATCTTCAGTTTTTCTGAGTTCTTAGGTATTTTATTTTACTTTGTGTTACTTAAAATAAACTTTAAAACTTTGCTCGAACAATTGTCTTTTCTGACATCAGATTGTTAATATCTCTGATGAGGGCTATTTGGAAAGGATGGAGGAAAGGAAAGAAAAACATTGCATCAATTTCATATATATATATATATATATATATATATATATATATATATATATATATATATATATATATATATATATATATATATATATATATATATATACTCGTATAAATAGATATATATATTAGTGTAAATGGGTAGCAGACCTTCTTGTATGCAGATTTTTTAAAGACCATAGTATATTTCGCCTTTATTAATTTTCTTTGGAAACTTTCCATTTCTCTTCTTATATTTTTAGTTCATCTTATAGTTGTTAAACCATTTCTTATACGTTCATCTCTTTTTTAATTGAAATTTGTTTTGTAAAAAACGAACGACTTTAATTGCTGAGCTTCAATCTATGAGATCATCTTCCGAGTGTCTTTCCTCCTTTATCGTTGAAGAATGTTTGAGTCAGAATGAAAAGAAAACGGATTTTAGGGGATATTTATTCCTCCTCGCTTAGACGTTATGTCAAGGGAACGGGCGACTCCTGTGTAAGCGCCATTTTAAAAAAACTTTAATGTTCGACTCCAAACCGTGGTCTGGATGTTGATAGCTGGCCTTTCTTCCTTAATTAATAAGGATTCTAATGTGTTCAGTCTAACTTTATTTCCCTCTTTTCTTTTGATCGTTGTGTTATTAACCAATATGACATTGGTAAGCTGATGTTATGCGCAATCTCCATATCAATTTGGGAGGCTCCATGTTGCAGGTGCATTGTCAAACGCCTCTAAAATGTAGTGGTGGTCATGGCAACATATTTTGAGTTGTTTTGAAGCGTACAGTCTTCATTCAGTCAGGTAAGCTCGTAAGGTATGTTTGTTGACTTCATGAACGAGGCGTATTGGCAAATGTTATTTTTTTTATTAGATTGTTAACCTTTGTTTTTTTTATAATATATAATCATCTGAACCTTGTCAGTTTGCTTCTTAACTTTGATGTTACGGTTAACAATCTCCTTGCTGTTCTTTTTGTCTATTTTTTTATGCCGATGACATCTGATTTCTATAGTACAGTTTCATGTTATTTACTGCTTCCTGGTTACTTTCCGTTTCATCCGTGTCTTTGAAATGCCTTTTTAAGAAGGATTGAAGTTCTTTTTCACTCATGCTGTTAGGGAAACCGTCGTTCACGAGGGTTTGTTTTATGCAGGAGATCTCTTGATGGAACCGTTCCGAAGTGGAGCAACATTTTTATGCTCAGCGGATGTATGAGCAGATTACACCTTTTATGTACCTAACAGGTCATTCACTATCAGCATTTAGGCCTCTCACCATGTCATTAGCTTTTCTGTACACTTTTGTGACGTAATTACCGTTGATCATTTGTACATCTACGGCCTTAGACTGCCGATACTTAGACAATATCTACATCAACGTCCAAACTGAAGAACATATTAAAAACATCATACCGCAATTTTAGTAGAATTTCCTGTTAAAATTTAAGACCAAATTATAAGGCTAATCTACACCTAACAATGGTACGAATATCGAGACAAGTCAAAGAAAAACAATAAACAAAAGGCATTAAACTTTATTAAAATTGACGAAGTGCCCAAATTAAAATTTAACTAAAACAAAATAAGGAGAAAGAACAATGAAATGTATAAAGAAAAAGAGGCAAATGCCCTAGCTATAATCAAATTAAAATTAAAAGAATCAATAATCAACAAAGTTAACTAAATTAATAAGAAACGTAAAATAGTCTAACTGCAATAATAAAAAATGTAAACAAAGTCAGGCGAAATTAAAAATAAGAAATGAAAATCAAATATTAAAGTTAACGAAAATAAAAGAGAAAGATAAATTAACTACAATATAAACAAGCATAGATACAAATTTTGCCCAAGCTAAAAGTTAAGTAAAAATAAAATAAAGAATAAATAAATTAAAATGCCCATATGAAATTAGAAAAGAATATTTAGCAAAAAATCCTCGAAAGGCTTGAAAGCCACGGTGGAGGGACCTACTAAAAGAATAAGTAAATGTTAAAAAACGATGGAAGAACATGACTGGCATAGAGGGTCAGCCATATATATCATTGACGTAGGATACAAAAATCAAACAAACAATAAGAAGATAGTATGATAATGATGCCCTCAACTCCAAGGAAAAATAGTAAACAATTTCACATATATGAAAACATACCACACATTATGTCACTTTCATTAACTTGAACTTGAACAGTCATCCCATTTATGTTCATTCTCTGAGGATCACTGGTCGAAAGACGTCTCGGAATAAATTATGGCTTGTGCGAATGTCTTTTCTCGCTTACAAGACCCAGACAAAAAACTTGTAAGAAAAATAAAGACAAAATATCTATATATGTATATAATATATATATATGTATATATATATATATATATATATATATATATATATATATATATATATATATATATGATGAGAATTAATGCAATATCGCAAGAAAAGATGAGGAATTAAACCACATTCTCCGAAGACAATTTAATTCAGAACAGTTTCAGGGTATCTCACACCCTTTTTCAACTATTAACTAGGCAGAAAATATAAGAGAAATGCATATAAGCATAACAAAAGATCCCCTCTCTTTTCCCCCAATCCCCTACTTGTGGCTAATTTGGGAGGGGGGTAGGCCTAAACATATTGAAGGGCTGACATTTTACTATTTTGTTTATTTGCTTCCTTATTACAGGATTAAAAGAAAAAAGACCCTCAGATAGATTTAAATTAGGAACTGACGATATCAAACTCGATTCTACGATTCTTCCTCTTAACATAGTTAGCCGATTCAAATACTATTTTACTTCCATTGAAATCGATCGTATGATTCTTGTCTCTAACATGGCAAAATATTCCACTGCTTTCGCTGCCCACTCTAATATCTCTTTTGTGTTCGTACAATCTCTGGGCAAGATTTCTCCCCGTTTTCCCTATATAAACTTTATGGCAATCGTTGCATGGTACTGCATATACTCCTATGTTATGATGTTCTTTGGGTTTCCTAGCCATCATCAATTGGTTTAAGGAATTATTATATTTAAAGGCTAGATTAATATATATATATATATATATATATATATATATATATATATATATATATATATATATATATATATATATATATATATATAAAAATTGATATATATATAAATGCAATGTCCGCAGGAAAAATGAAATGGTGCTTCCAAGTACTTTCGAACTTTATTCAGTTCATTCTCAGGGATAACTACAAGCGAAAGTAATATAATAAGGGCATATATTAGCTAGTAAAAGCTAAAGGACCGCTTTTAACACAAAAAAACACCAATGAGCAAGTAGGAGAGGGACGGGTATATTCGCAATAAGATTTAGCTATAACAAAGGTAGCAAGGTTAAACTGAGAGGCAAGAAAAACTCAAGAACAGAGCCAAAAGGTTTAAAATTATTAACGGATAATGCCATAGGCTCAAGAGGGACAGTAAGAGCGACACAAGAAGTAAATTGAAATGAAGGGGAAAGGGTGAAGGAGAGAGCAAGAGATATAAAATAATGTTAATACAAAATCAAGGCAAGAATTTAATTGACACACTCGGTTCCCATAAAAATTAAAATTTCCCCTTAAAAATAATAAGATAATAAAAAATTAGGAATATAAGTCAAAGCTAATTTCTTTAAGAATGAGTTTTTTCATAACAACATCAATTTTAAAAAGGCCAGGGGAAATGTTAAAGTTATTACATTGCCTTCTACGTTTACATTCAATAAGTTTCTTTTAATTAAGTCATTTGAGAGAAAAATAAATTTTGATTAATTCCAATTAATTAAGTGATTATTTTTGGAGATATGCACAAAAACGCAATATTATTTACAGGTCTCCTAACATTGTATTTATGCTGATTAATACGGACAGATAATTGCTTTCCTGTCTGTCCAAAATATTTACTTGGACAAACAGACCACTCGGCCGAATAGACTACCCCAATATTATTACTCGTATTTGAAAGCAACTGAAATGTTAAAGTTTTTTAAAAGACAGGAAAGGTCATTGAAACAAACAGAGAAGGGTAAAACCGATATGTTTTTAACATTAAAAGCGATAGCAGGAGCTGTATTATAGAACTTCTTTTTTGCAGAAGAAACACAGTTTAGAAGAAAGGGATAAGTGTAACATAGTTAATGGTCAATCTTCTTGGAGGCGGTCTGTGGGGGAATTCCACGTATAATTTCTTTTCCAGCACGGAAGTGACGTCCATGCGCTAAAGATAATTCTAGAATTAGGTTAGGCTTAAATCGGTAAGCCTCCCCCCCCCCCCATCCACAAGCGGTAGCCTCGATCCGCGTCCACCTCGGACCACCTTTTTGCTGGTTAGAATCGCCAGGGCGTGAAGATTCGAGGCCATTCGAGAGTAGAGCTGTTTCCCCCACCCCTGCGGGTGAAGCGTCGGATATATAGGGCTCGTCTTTCAGGTGGGAGACACAGAGAGTTGAGAAGTCCCACCAGGATCCAAGAAGCATTACCCTAGTTCCAAGTCAGGTGCTAACAACGAAGCAAAGTGACGGTTGAACTTTTCGTGTGTTGGAATTAGCCCAGCCAGTGAGGTAATTCCATTTGACGATCGCTACCGAGCTATTTTTCCGATTCCACTCATCAACTCCTGTCGATGCCCTTCTCGTTCCCTCCTCGTCTTCAGGTGGCCGAAATACTCTCACCTGAACAGGACGTTTCTGCTCTCCCCCTTTTGGAGAACCATCATCACGTCAACTTCCCGCTCAGAAGCTCTGAGTGCCCTCGCCCTGACGTTAATTGCCTGCCTAAGACATCCTTGAAACCTAACCATGACTTCTCACCTGGAATCCTTCGTAAGCCAACCCCTCTTCCCCTTCAGCAACCCATCTGAGTTAATCCTCCCCATTGGAATAATCTCCTTCTGAAACGCATTAATTTCTAACTTCAGAGTCTGATGCATAGCTCTGCAATTCCCTCCTCCCTCATTTACCAATATGATTTGGCCTTTTGATTCTCCTATTTTATGTAAATAAAATTATATTTTGGTACATGGGTCTTTAAATAACCTTAAGCTTTGCAATTGCCCAAATTTTAGCTGACCTCGTTGCACTCTTTTCTCACTGCTCCGCGCGTCGAAACTGATGGCGTTCCGTCCCTTGTCGGTTCGCCTTTAAGTATTTAGCCCCTCCCCCATAGATATAATATGGTATTCATATAATAAAATATCACACCACGATACGGTCCTTTATCTTTTACTAGCTTATATATACCCTTATTATTTTATTTTAACTTGTAATTATGCTAAAAATAACCTGAATAAGGTGCGAAAGTACTTGAAAGCACCTTTTCATTTTTTCTGTGGAACATTGTATTTATGACGAACCTTACGTGCTAATTTGTGAGTTATTCGTTTCATATATATATATATATATATATATATATATATATATATATATATATATATATAGATAAGATAATGTTAAATCACAATATTTGAATCAAGAATTTGTTTATAACTATCAGGCAGATTTCGGCAAGATAACATTTTCAACTATTAATGAAGAATCTAGGCAAGTATTACAGTATATATAAGCTAAGACACATCCTAAACAAAATGAAACAGAAGGAAATAATCTAGAAGAAAAACTCGAGTGAATCTGGCGTGAATGACAAGCTAAACAAAATAAAATGGAACCGGAAACAATCTGGAGAGTTGCTAATCCCCTAGCCGCATTGTTTCCGGGGGCGTATAAATACGGATGCTATGCGTCTCGAGGATTAGCAACTCTCTAGATTGTTTCCTGTTTCATTTCATTTGGTTTACCTTGTCATTCAAGTCAGATTCAATCGATTTTTTTTCAGACTGTTTCCTGCTGTTACATTTTGTTTAGGATATGTCTTCCCTTATATATACTGTACTACTTGCCTAGTTCCTTCATTAATAGTTGAAAATGGCATCTTGCCGAAACCTGCACGATAGTTATGAACAAGATCTTGATTTAAATATGGTGGTTTACCTTTAACTTCCACTTATATAGACCGCGCTAATGCGATATCTTCTATTATACGAGTATATATATATATATATATATATATATATATATATATATATATATATATATATATATATATATATATATATATAGATTTAAATATAGATGCAGAGTGGATACATGTATTTGCACACCTAAATTTTCAATATTAAGGAAATATTTCGTGCTTTAGTCTGCTTATAAGGCTAACATGAATCTCGGGTAACATATATTTAATTGAATGAATACAAATTAGAGATAATTTATGTATATAACAAAAATTGCGAATTTAAAAATAGTAGATAACAAACATAATCGATCATTCCTATAACATTTGAGAATAGTATTATAAAAGAAAATAGATTTTTCGGGTTAAATGATCATTATTACGTTTGGGGAGCAAACGGAACTGCTTATGATCCTAAGCATACCATCCCAACCAGGAAACATGTAAGAAGCAGTCTACTTGTTTAGTGCTGCTTTACTGCGTATGGCACATGAGCACTCTAAATTATTGATGCAAAAATGGATGTTTCTACGTATCGAAAGATACTGGGGGAAATGTTGATGTGAAGTAAGCAAAATTTTACGGCTGACATCAATGGATATTTGAGCAGGACAAAGATCTTAGTCAAGCACCCAAACTAAACAAAGAATGTTTTAAGAAAAAGAAGAATTAACTTCCTCCTATGGCCAACTGGAGTTCACTCTTTTGTGCATTTTTGCGATTACTGATAAAGGGCAAGGCAAAGGAGAACCCACAGAACCTTGCCTCTTTGAAGTAAATTTTGTAAAATTAGTAGAACAAATGATTGCAAAAGCAAATATCAACCCTTAATGATCGTCTTCCTTCTGTTATGCAAACACAAGATATGTCACGAAATATTAAATTCCTGAAATTGTTATTGGTTGAATACATTTATCATCTCATCCCCCACTCCTGTTGGCGTTAGTTCAAACAATATAACTTCCTTATATGGGTGATAAACGGACTCGTCTCCTGTGCCTTGCTTACACCAGAGGCTTGTCACATTTATTTTCTGAAACAAGTTCGGCAGTTGTAATCAAATATATAAAAGTAATTTTCTTAAAATAAAGAACCTTCTGTTACATTGAACAAAGAGCATACGTATATATTATGTTAATGCCACGAATAAAGAACAACATAAATTTATCTCGACTTTAATTTAAGGAACGTTAATTTGGCTAACGAATTTGCAGCCAATTAAGGAAAACTCGTAGATTTTATAAAGTATCACATTCTTAATCAAAGAGTTGTTGAATACACGCACAACAAAAATGTTTTAATTTCATTTTGACCACTTACAGAAGCTTGGTAAAATAGTATATGGTAATTAGGAAATCTATTCCACATATACAGGATATAGGGGCTAAATTTGAAAAGTTTTACTGTTTTTTTTTCACGAACATATTCATGTATCCGTGAACATTAAACGGGGTTGCATAGCATGGACAATAAAGTTATAGTTGAGAAATAGTTATCTGACATATGGGACAATCTAAATATTAAAATGCATTTAACATACATGCGCGCAATGATCTATTAACACTATAAAAGCTTTAAAACGTGTCATGGTTGCGCCAGAAAGATGGTCTTCGGAGTCAAATTATGGAGTTGGATCTGAATGAGAAACTTTGCTACCACTCGTATATTAAGCTCAAGGGACAAATACTGAGATACAAGGAAAAGGAAGAACCGATTGACGAATTCAAAGAAGTTTCACTTGTAATCCCATTGATTATTATGTGTGGGGGCAGTAGACAGTGAAACACACCGCTTTTTCTGCAACCCTAAAGATAAGCTTGATACCAAGATCTGTTTTGATGCCGTGGTGGACGCTGTGGGCGACTAATTTGAGTAAACAGTTTTCTCCTACGAGGGGCAGTCAATATCTTTGGCGAATCGGTAGGGTAAAACAGATATAATATGGTATTCATATAATATAATATCACACCACGATACGGTCCTTTATCTTTTACTAGCTTATTGGAGGTGTTGGGACAAGTTATGACAAGTCAGGAACTGCAGCCGCACGCTACTGCCTGGTCTATTTAAGAAGCAGTAGCTGATCGCAGATCTTCAGTCACAAATTTTTCAACATTGGAGAAGGTTGAGCACCGCGCAGTGATCAAATATTTGACCAAGGAATGCAAGAATGCAAAAGAGATCCATGAACACATGGTTGCAGTGTACTTCGACGATACTGCCCCTTCCTATGCAACCATTGCTCGCTGGAATAGGGAGTTACACCATTGTCGTGAGTCCTTTGAAGATGACCCCCGTCCAGGACTCCCATCAGACGTGACCAAAGAGGACAAGGTGGCCCATGTGGAGAGGCTGATCCTCCAAAATCGACGGGTTAAGGTCGAAGAATTCGAGCGAGAACTTGGAATATCACATGGAAGTGTTATCAACATTATCCAAGGTTGTCGTGAGAACTTGGAATATCACATGGAAGTGTTATCAACATTATCCAAGGTTGTCGTGAGGTTGTTGCCCGTTGAGTCCCTAGAAACTCTCACCAAACCTAACGCCCCATGATCGACTTCAACGTCGTCAAAGTTCGGAGGAGCTGTTGCTCTTGTACAACCAAGACCCCCAGCAGGATTCCAGTCACGCATAGTGGCAGGTGATGAAACGTTGGTTCATCACACGGATCCCGAAACCAAGCTCGAAAGCATGGCCTTGGAAGCACAGAGGCTTTCCGACCCCCAACAAGTTCCGAACCCAACCCTTAGCCGGCAAGATCATGGCCACTATCTTCTGGGATTCTAAGGGAGAGTTTATAGTGTACCATGCAACTCGTGGAAAGACCACCACAGGCCAATATTACGCCGAGGAACTGGCTGAGTTGAAGAAGTGCATCCGTCAGAAGCAGCGCGGCAAGTTTACATGTGGTTTCCTACTTCTCCACGACAATGCCCCTATCCACAAGGCCAGAGTTGCACAAACTGCCCTGCGCAAGTGCGGATGCCTCGAGCTCAACCATCACCCCTACAATCCAGATCTGCTCCCTAGGGACCACATTTTATTCCGCCAGCTAAAGATTGCACTGCGTAGATGCCGGTTTGGGGACGATGAAGATGTCCAGCCCGCCGTCTAGGAGTGGATTAAACAGCAGTGGGGAGATTTCTGGTTGTCCGGATATCGAAACCTCAGGGACAAGTCGCGCAAGTGCATTGACGTCGAGGGTAGTTATATTGAAAAAATAATAAAACACTTTTCCTCATATCTCGTTTCCTTATATCCGAAATGCAAAACTTTTTGACCGTCCCTAGTAGCCATTATCTAGTAATTTTTTTATTTTTAAAATAAATTTATTTTGCGTTGAGATATTGCAGGATGTTTATTTCCACGCAAACCGTGTGTGGTAGAATAGGCTCTTGACGATATACCATATATAACTATTCGTTGAGGGAATTATTCTAATATTTCGAGTGCGTGGTAATCTGATTGACCGAGGTTATTTATCTTCAATATGCTTAAGAAGTGGAACGGAGCTCAAGGATAATAATATGGCTATCATTAATAAAAAAAGAGTTTTAATAATTAAACTATCCACAAGACAAAAAAAATGTTTACATAAACGGAGAATGGAAAGGGTCGTGGGAATATCTGACTAATCCAAGGATTAAGATTTGGAGAGATTTAAAAAGGTAAACAAATAAAAATTAAAGGAGGGGAAATGGTTCGCTAAGCCATTTAAAGCACAGGGTAGCTCTGACAAAAGGTTAGATGATTAAAGGTAATGCAGCGGAAGACGATGCGAAGGAATCTTCGGTCCACTGGCGATTTCCAGCAGCAGGGTTCTTCGGGGGGTTGTCCTTAGCGAAGGGGAAGGACTGTCTTCAAAGAGTGAGAGCAAAGTGGGGCTTGGAGGTACGAGCGATCTTTGTAACAGCAAATCGGGGATGTTCTAGATGGACAATGGAGATTATTGTTGAAACCAAGCGTTCTCTTGAAGAACGTTAAAAAGGGGAGAATTAAATTATCCTGACGTGATGTCTTGGGAATGAGAACCAAACCTCTGACGAACGGGCTTAATGAACAATGGCTGTTCTAACGTTGTCTCTTTCTGAACAACAGGGGGGGGGGTGAAAACCGTCTCTTGTCAACGGGTTCAAAGAACAATGGCTGTTCTAACGTTGTTTTCTTTCGAAACAACAGGGGGGGAGGGTGACAACCGTTTCTTGTCAACGGACTCAAAGAACAATGGCTGTTCTAACATTGTTCTCTTTCTGAACAACAGGAGGGGCCTTATGAATTTGGCGTCTTAAAGGCACGAACCTTGGCACTCAAGGGATAGTGTCCTCTTCTGTACAATAAGGTTTGTTCTCGAGGTAGAGAGCTCCAATGGTGCACAAGTGAGACCGGATCGGCGTGATGCCTCGCGAAGATAATCTGGATCTGATCTGAATGTGGGAAAGCTATGTATAAATACCCAGAGCCGTCTCCATGGCGTAGGGGATAATTTAGTGGGGGACTTCGGGGGAAATGGCACGGTCGCACCTGGAAAAATGCCTTATCTGCCCATAAGCCTAACTCAATCTGGCGAGATCGACGTATGGAGGCGAAACGGGAGAATGAACCGCCTTGAGTAAATATTGGCTAAGGTGGGCGATAACGCACTCTGCTTCCTCTCGCAGATGCACGTGGGTAGCATATGTTTCTAAACATGTGATAGCGGCTGAATTTAAGCGGCCTCAGACCGTTCTATCACACCGTGAAATATGGCGCCTAATCCCCGTATTTCTCAAAGTAAGGCTGAACTTCTCATTATTTCAATATAAACTTTAAATTTTGTTATTTTTATTAATTTTTCGATTGCCTAAATGCCGTGTATTGTAGAGGAGTTTTAAACTTTTGGAACCTTTACGCAATGTGCGTAGCAATTTAGCAATCATTTTTCGCAATTAATAACATTATGCGTTATATACCTAAAACGGCGTTTAATCCGTTTTCGGAGAAAGCCCGTTAAACACGTAAACGATCCATTGAAACACCACAATTATCCAAAAATAAATACATATTTTAAATTTACCAATTAAAAAAAGTACAATATTTATAATCACCTAATAAGTTTAACCATGATAACCACAAACCAATTTTTCAATTAGTTATTTAATAGTGACCCTTTTAGATTAGCATTAAACTCTAAAATTTAAGCTTCACTCGTCTAACGATAAAGATCGTCTTTACCTCAGTTATTAGAGTACCGTAATAAACTCATACTAAAGTAATACAAATATAAATGTTCTTTCTGACTTATATGAAAGCAAGGATCAGGGTTTGCAGGAGGTCACTAGATGGCTTTTTCCCTCGCTTCTTTTTCTACGGCGAGTGGCTGGATTTTTTTTTTCTTTCACGAGATAAGGTGGAAAGAGGGGGAGAGGTGGCGATGTCAACTTCGTATTGCAACTTTACCTCCTGCTACGTTTAAAAGACGGAGAGAGATGTTATGCTTTCTAGCTCAAGGAGTGCTCTTCTAGATGCTCTTGAAGCCCTTCTGTATTCAAGGCTTTAACACCGGGTGCCCAAATGGTTTGGGGGTATACGAGGTGATTTCTACCGTACTTAACAAATGGAACCTTGTTGGGGATTAGTTCTTATCCTTTCCCTCTTACGGAGCTTGCGCTGTGTTTTCTCCAGTCAAACTTCTTCTAAGTCTGTGAAAGATTCTTTGGCATGGCACCGTTACAAAACGTGACGTTTATAAGTTAGTTTGAAATTGTGCGAAGGACCGATCTTCTCGAACTGATCCTCTATCATCTCTCACCGAATAATCTCTTGTCTTTACTTAAGGGGCTTATTAATAGAGTAGCGACCGCCCTATCTGAGGAGGAAGGGCCAAGGCCGCAGAGGGGAGAGCGAGAGGGTAGGCGAGGGTGGCACCGTGGTGCCAAAGTCAGCTTTTTAATTAGATAAACCGCCAACCGTCACCATCCTTGGTGTTCTGTTTGACTAGCACCGCTTTTTGTTGCGATTTAACCATGGGTCTCCGGATCTCGTAGGTAATTGGATCCTTTGAGCGCTGCGTAATGGCCTTCGGTGTTCATCTTGTCACAGAGGCTCGCTCCCATCTACCTAAGCGGCGGGGAGATCAAAAAGGGTTTAACTGTTATTCTGCCGGCTAACGTTCCCACGACTCTCCTCATGTGGCTCGATTCTCTTGCTTTTTCCGCAGGGTGTGTAGGACTTTAACGTATACGTCCGCCTGGCCTTTCGGGGGGCGTAATGTTGTAATTCCTGTACACCTATATTAAAAATTTTGGTTGATAAGACAAAATTAAGAAATAGAGAAAATTTAAAAGTAAATTTACAATGCGACTAAAAGTGATTAATAGAGGATAAAATGGAAATGAACTTCAACGTAGATGGATGTAAGGAACCGAAATAATCTGGGAGTATATTTCATATGCGTCCATGATCTAAACATGGAAAAGTTTGAAAACAAGATTTGGGTAAATAATTTTGAGCCACAAAATACATCGCAAAAAACAAAGAGAATTCTAATTTTCATAGCCGAGAGATTAGAATTAAAATTTAAAAAAAAATCTTTTCATTAATTACAGTGTTTTATGGAACTGATTTGATATATCTTATTCAATTCAGGTCTTATGATCATAGAACACGCATCTTAATCTAGAACACATTCAATGTGGAGGGGCGAAATTAATTTCAGAGCTTATAAATAAATCATATGTAGTCAGACTGAAATATCTTAATTAGCATTCAGGGGGAAGTTGCCCTTAACACGCAGTCGGCTAATCCAAATTTTTTAAATGCTAAACACTGTATTTGCTAAAAATTATGAGTCGATATTTGGGTTATACAACCAAGCGCCACTAGAAATAGTAGCTTCGAGCTAAATACTGGTACAGGAAAAAAGGTTTTCTCGCACAGAATTACTCAGACATACAATAAGTCAACTATGCAAGTTGTTGAAATCAAATCAGTCCATGTGTTTTAAAATATGATAGAATGGATAAATCTAAAGATACAAAAAATGAAACCGTAAGATTGATATACAATAATTACCATTTTCCGTACCCTATCATCTTCTCATCTCCCTCTCTTCTTTTACCCCTCTGAAATCCTGAAGTACTCTAATTCTGTAAGTTCCCTTCATTGTCAGCAAATCTTCGTGGATGAAGCAAGAAAAGATTGGAGAGTTGTGGATAAAATTGCATTCTATTTTTACAACCTTAATATTTGCCTATTTACTTACCACATCCATTAATTTTTTTTCGAAATTTGGTAACGACAATATGGCCTTTCATTTTAAGTATCTGAAAGATAATTATCAATTCCTTGTATATAAGGTGAACTCTTTTGTCGTGGAATTAAGGTGGTCCTTCTGAACTCCTTTGGATTTCCCCGCCCAATGATGCAGGGGAGGGAAAACAACAGCCTGGATTGTGGGGCAAGATTTTCCTAGAGTGCGATTGGAATTTAAATGGCGAGAATGAATTACTCGTGGCCGGTATTGATATTATTTACTAAGACTTTGCTGGCCGGAGGAGTTAAACAGGAGGACCTAAATAATTTATTAATATTATACAAACAACAATAGATATTTACAGAATAATATACAAGCAATTTAGTTAAAATCATTATTAATTGCTAAAATTGAAATGACAAGTAGGACTCGTCTAGGCCTTACTAGGCTCAATAATTACATTAATTAACCAAGGGACAGCCGAAAGTGACTACTAGTCTTAGCCGTACGAGGCTCGATGATTACATTAATTACCAGAGGAAAAGCGGGGCCGACTACGTAGTAAGTCTTACCCGTACGAGGCTTAATAATTATTATAATAATCAATTAGCCGAGAGGGGCCGGGAGGCGATCACAGGGTGAGTCACTTCGTCGGAGAGCGTTACGCCTCTTCGACAATGAAGGAAAATGTAAGTCTTACGATTTTCTGGACAAGACCACGAGAATGAGTACTCAGCGGAACATATTCTCCGAGGAGGAGGGTTGAGCGCTATATTCCAGACTTGTTCTTTGTCCTTCCGAATTTAGATTCCTGCTAAGAGACTGAATAGCACCGGTGTTTGTCGCTCGAGAATTGCCTTTCCAGAATGAATAATTCCAAAGACCCTTTTATGATGCGACGTGAAAACCTTCTGTATTGCGTGGGCTTGCTTACTGGGGATGAACGGGGAGACAGCTTTCGATCCGAAAGCTAAAAGAATGCTTCTTCAATTATTCACGGGGTAGAGAATTTAAATTATTTCTAAGGAAGTTCCAATATTGGCCGACGGAAGCGTTATAGGTTCGGTCCCAGAGCCTCGATGGTGAGAATCAGCGGTGAAAGAGATAACGCCATAAACGAGACGAATTTCTAGCGCATTACCGCCCCGGAAGTTAACGAAGCAAAGCTACTTCGCTAGGAATCCCTTCCCGTGACTTGATCACACCTGCTTGCTCTCGCTCTCTCTCATTTACTGACAACTTTAATTAAATCAAATCTATAACATAGATGTTGGGGATAATACAAAAATACAAAAATTCCTTTTACTGAATTTTCTCAGGTCCATCCTCTCATCCTAAGTTTTTTCGATATATTTTTTTTTTAATCGATATTTCATGAAAAAATTCATAAATCAAAAATAAGTTGCGATACGATTAATTTTTTTTCAGCGATGTAATTTACAACGATATTTACATTGAAACCCAGCAGTCTCTTTATGACTTTAACAAGAACACAAAATAAATTAATTTTGTTTCTATGACAGAATTCGCCTTTTTTTTAAAACTGTTGATCCTTACGAAAAAATCTCTATTTTAAAAGTAAAAAACAGGACCCAAAATTTCGATTAACCTCATTTCCTAATTTTCTTCGAGGATTGAATGAAATTTGGTGATAACTAGTTTATTGTATTAAAAACATCATATCAAAATATGAGTCTTTAGGCTTTTCTTGTTTATTCTAGCGCACGCGTTTCAGATGACCTCCATTTAACTCTGTATTTCTTGAGGCGCAGCAGAAAGTTGTCCATGACGTCCTTACAAACCGACCAACTAATGTCTCCGATCTTCTCCCTGAGGGCTCTCTTGAGTTTCGTAATGGTCTTTTGTCTCCTTGCGTACACTCTTTCTTTAAGGTATCTCCAGAGAAAGATATTTTCGGGGAGGTGTAAGGTCTCGGCTGTTTGGTGCCCACTTAAAGTCAATCTTGAGACTGATCACACGGCCACCAAATTTCTCTTTACGCCAATTTCGGGACAGGTTTGAGGTCTGAGAGCTTGCTCCTTCTTGCTAGGACCAGAACTTTCCCATATGTGACGGGAACATGGTCTGCAACTCCCTCTTGAAGGTTTTGAGGACATCAATATACCTCTCCTTGGTCACTGTCACTGTCGTGGCAGATTCTTCGAAGAAGAATGGTCCGCTGATTATTCTGACTGAGCTTAAAGTCCATACCATTCACTTAGGGGAGTGTAGGGGTTTGGTGGCTACTTCATCCAATCTGAAGGTCGCCCAGAAGATATTTGTGTTTGAGTTTAGCTTTCCTTCAATTTGGAAGTGAGATTCATCTGAGATCCAAAGGAGGTTAAGGAAAGTTGGGGTCTCCTGAATCTTCCCCAGTATATCGACTGCCATAGCCTTTCTCTGCTACTTGTCTGAGGCTGTAAGGGTCTGCTTCGTCTGTATTCTCTATGAGTAGGACTTTACATACATTACTAACACTCACCTGAAAGTGTAACAGGATATACCGAGGGATTGACTTCCCTTTCGCATAGAGCGTTTTAGACTCTACTGAACTGACTCTCTCACGCTCTCGACCAGCTCAGCTGTACGCTTCTTGGGGCGTCCTGAATGGATTGGACGGTTTACACTGCTTTCATTGGTGCTCTATACTGTCCCATAGTTCTGGAAGTATTCCACTAAGTTCTGATTTCTGCTCTTAGAGGACCTTTTCACATTTGAACTGATGCATGAAAGTGTCCTGCACTTTCATGGACGACTCTCGCTTGTAGTAATATTTGACGCAGTATATTCTTTGCTGGAGGACCCATTGAGATCTAGTGTTCACACGCGTTGCTCCTTTTACTTCTACAAAGTAATGGTAATTAGTGAATGAATGAAGGATATATCACAAAAGGTGTGTGCAGGTCTGTTTTTGGCTCCACTAAAATAATACCAAACTGAAAGGATCCTTCGTCATCTTAAATAAAACTCTTATCTATCCTAAAAGAATTGGTGCCAAGCAATGGTTAAACCATATTCATAGCGAGATAGAAATAATATTGAAATGATTTTCGGCGTTTGCGCATCTTTTTTCTGAGTTTTTTTTTATTGACCTTTTACCTAAATTAAGAAATATTAAGATAATATATTATTGTAAGATATATGGTATATTATATTTTATAGGTTGCTGAAGACGAGACAAACGGACAAAACACGAGAAGGCCAAAGAGATCACCAGGCATTTGAAAAATTTATCGATCATCAAGTGTTGTCTTCATATCTTCCGATAATTTACCGCTGAACTCGCAAACTCCTGAATTGTATCTGGCATGAGTGCCTGGAGTTCTTTCGTCAAAAGTAACTGTTGTTTAAAAAGACAAAAAAGAGACATCAACTTCAATTGTCTTTTCCGGTCACGAATATGCTTATTTTACCCTGAACGGCTGAGACTCTTCTTTCGTCAGTGCTACAAACTCACTTATTGTCAATTTTCTGCAATCCATCGATATTTGAATAACATCCATGCAGGGAGACGTCGTCGAAGCAAGAAGTATGGCAGATTTCATAAATTGGCCTTGCGTGGATAACCATGAAGGTAAACCTGCTATTGTAAAGTAAAAAAAAAAAGTAAAGGTTTATTGAGGACAACAATGAAATAAAAAAATTACTTATCAAGTGCAACATTTTATTTCTAAATGTATAAAGGAAAACATTTTTACTAGAAATTTAATATTCTCAAGCCGTTAAGAGCAAGGCAGTACTTTTGGGGGTCAGAATCCGTATTGGTTATTGGAAATTAATTTCTTGAAATTTCAAAACTGATAATTCTTGGCTTAATTCTTCTAATATTTTCCTATTGTGAGTGAGTGTTAAATACAGGTAATAAACAATTACTTTCAATTGTAATAGAAATATTCCAATTTAATGTTTAAAATATTTGGATATAAAATTATCTTTCATTTTAATATAAAATTCAATTTGAGAGAAAGTTAGAGATAAAATATTTTATCAATGATGATTGGTAAATATGCCATTAATATACCCATTTGAATATGTTTATACATGTTTTGGGGACCAAACAAATTCACATCCTACAAACTCATTTCGAGCGGTTTTTGGGATCATTCGACAGAGCTCAAATCTCAGATAAATGGTCGATTGATCGAAGATCTACGACATTTACGTGATGGGAACTGAATCGTAATTAGGAACAAGAGTTATCAAATCTACTCCCTTTCATCGACATTATACTTTCACTTCCTGCTTTCTCCGCCGATTGTGAGCATCGATTCTCGGCAATGAAAAAACTGCAAGCAGATGTAGTGTTTTGAACTGTTCTCCTCTGACAATCTAATGATGGTCCATCTCAATTGTCCAGAAATCCTCAGCTTTGATCCTCAACGACTAATAGAAATATGGCTGAATCTAACAAGTCGAAGATTTGGAAAATCTAATGAGGTGAAGAGAACAGTGAAGAGAATGACGACTGTGAGAGTTTAAGTGAAATAGCGCTGATGTGGAGATATAATCAATGAATGTTTAAAAGTACCTGGACAAAATTATTTTAGAAAAGCACGTTTCCTATTTACGTATTTTCATTTTTTCCGGTTTTACAAATTTAAAATTGTTATAGAAATATTAGATATTTTCTCCGAAAGGTGATAGAATTCTTTAGACTAAATCCAGGGATGCGGTGGCGCATATCAAGGCTGTTTGACACGTAAACTAATGTTTGAGAAAGGCGCGCTTTCATATGATTTACCCTCACAAATTTAAAGTAAGCTTCCGAGGATTGACGGAGAACTTAACTTGCTTCAACATTGCCATTTTAACCATATATATATATATATATATATTTAAAATGGAAATGTTTCAGTTAACTAAACTATTCTTTAAGCCCTCTGAAGAAGGTAACCTTACAATTAGGGGAAGCTAACTCATAATCTACAAAGTGGTGAACATGGAGTACCCCTCGACTTCTCTAGCGTGAAATAGTTTGCGACAACAACTTGAATCACACACATCTAGTAATTGAAGAAATTTCCTCCCTTTAAGAGATTACGCTAAACTCAGCTATCAAACTAACCTAGCCACCATTTTGGAAATTTTACTATATTGTACACGGTTCAAAAAATCTAACTTTTGCACCGTTCCACCGAGGTATTCCAACTTTCCACTGATGATTTCCTTGGGAAATTGAAGGACACACTGGGCGAAAATATGAGCACTGACTTTCTTGGGAAATCCTTGATTATTCAGATGCTTTTGAAATTCTATCCCAAGGAACCACACTTGAACAACTCGATACGGCTGCCTCACGAACTCTGAGTCGCAGCTCGCATATTAAGGCTGACTTTAATCGCAATTGATCGCTCACAAACCTTTCAAGAGCAGATGGAGGAAGAATTGATCCCCATTAAGGAAGAACACGCAACGCTTTCTTGAAGGTTGGTCCCTCGCGAGAAGTCTAGAGAATACATCAAGAGAACGTCAGCATCCCGTGCGCCCAAATTCCCTGTTGGATCACGCTACTCTCCCGCCGGATCGCCCAACTCTCCCAATGAATCTTGAAATTCTCTCTATGGAACGCGCAAGTATCCCCATGCTTGCAAGGAGAATGGTACTTATAAAAACTTGTCATGTAAACAGAAATGAAACATATGGCATCTAGGTATCTCCACTCTCTGTAATTGCAAGTTATCGAGATACCACCGAAAGATAATTCCTGATCGAAACAGTATCAGTAATCTTAATTCCCTTTGCTACATCTGACAATCCGTAACAACAATAGAGCAACATTCTCTTTCACTACCGCAATGGGATCCCAAATTAGTTTATTTTATTTTTTTATTGTGCAATGTTAAAAGTGTAATACTTACCAAATAATAATATATTAATTCAGCTTAAGCATCTAAACTTGGTGGACGAAAACACCAATCTACCAGTTGGCGCTATAAGTGAATATGCTTTTCCTATTTTGCTCTTTTTTCACTTTCATCCATATTTGCACTAGCTCAACTCCTTCTAAAAAAGAGTGAGCTTTATAAACTACACTACGAGAACCGCAATAGCCAAAGGTGTCTAATGCTTCCTTTTTCTATTTTCATCATGTGACGCAGTCACAAAGTTACCTAAACTGAATTTTTGCAAGCGAAAACTAAGATCAGCATGTACACCATTAGAACCAATCTTTTGCAAGGCAAAACTTGATGGTTTGTAAATTAGCATTAAATAATGCATTTTCTTAGGAGTATCATTATAGTTTTTAGGATATAAATTTAATTCTTAAGATATATCCACACAAGGGGATAAAATAGCCGCTATCAAGGATTATCCTACCCATAAAACATAACAAGATCTACAGAGATTCCTGGGCTTAGTCAATTTCCTTCTTAAATTTATTTATAAACCTGTCACCACTATTATTCCTCTCACGAGATAATTAAAGAACTTAAACAAACGTAGCACCCCAAAAATATTGCAATGGCATAACCGCAGAATAATTCGTTTTTAACAATATGAAAGACGTTATAGAATAAATTAACCTTTTACTAGACCCCAAGACTAATATTTGAATTCATTTAATTAGGGATACCTCTAACTTAGGCATCGTAAGTGTTTTGCACAATATTTTTGCAAGAAAATGAGAGAAATAATAATAATGATTGGGATTATATGTTGTCTTCAAGACGCTTTGATGCACTTGTAAGACCCTTATGCATCAAGTAGAAAAAGCCTGAGAGAATAGATAGGTTTTCATTGCCAGTTTCAAAACGCTGGGCGAGGAAGAGGAGCGTATAACATAAGACAGACCAATACAGAGCTTAGAGGTGAATAAAGCGAAGGTACGATCAAGCATTTAACATAGACAAGTGTAACGAACCTAAAGCAGGAGGAAATTGCTTTAGGGAAAGGGGACATGCCGATTAAAGGGTGCTTAAATGGAGTTCAAAGAGCATCAATGTAGTACGAGAAAAAATCCCCGGACTGAGGAGAACTCATGCATAAAATTCTGGACAAGTTAAAGGGAAAGAATTGACTCTTCGGGGCTCCACTTAGAAGAGATTCAGAGAAACTAAAGCTGGAGGTAACAAAGGCATAGATGGCTATTTTGAAACTGCTTCGGTGAAAGTGGGACCGGTGACGACTGAGGTTACGAGTTACAGATATTAGTAACATGCAATTTGAAATCGAGTTGGCTGTCAAAGATATCATCTAGGTTTCTAACATTATCAGAGAATGCGATCAAGAAGCCACTTAGATAGAGAGAGAGGGCTACAATTATACAGCGAGTGACATCTGCTGAGGTCCCCCCCCGTAAGGGGCGCGGCGATTTGCCATCCTGGCCGCCGTGCTGACGGGATCCAGCGCTCCGTCCGGCCCCAGCTTAGCCTCTCTTCCTTCCTTCAGATAGCCCGATTTCTCCCCTACCTCGTCGCTTTTCATACAACCTCTCCCACAACTTTCTCTGGTCAGCCTCTAATTTCAAAGGGTAGAATGCTGACCTTCTTCTCAAGCCAACCACCCCGGATCGTAACTGAGGGGGGGAGGGGACATTGTTCCCTAACCCCTCAGCTCCGGTTCGGGATGGGTTTTTTTTAACAACCTGCTTCATCCCCACCCACATCTTCCTCACATCCCTTTTCCTCTCCTCTTCACAACCTATATTTTTTACGCCACGTCCAAGGTGGAGCCGCCATGCCGAAGGACTGCCAGGCCACCAGGCGGGAGGGGTGGTCCCGAATGGCGGCGCCTGGCTCTGCCGGGCTTGTAAGCACCTCTCGCAGTGCGGGCAACTGCGAGAGGTGATGAGCTATTGCGTCCCGTAATCAAAAGAGGGTCACCATGCCCATGTATGAAAAAAAACAAAAACCCCAACCCCCAACTTCCCCAAAAACATCTACGGAGCCGCCCTCGGGCAGCTCCACCGAGAAAATGGAGGTCCCCCCCCTTGTGCTTGCGCAAGGGACCCTCCATAATTCTTTAACCGGAGAGGAGGCTTACTCCTCTCCTACGCCTACGGGTGTAGGGGACTCCCCCTCACCCCCTTCTCTGGAGGTGCTTTCGGGCACCTCCCTATCTCCAGCGGCAGTCCCTCCTTTGCTTTCTAAGGGGACTGCCAAGAAAGCCAGCAGGCAGCCCTTAGCAAGCCGCTCCCCATCGAAGCGGCTCGGTAGGGCAAACCCCCTTAGGGGGGAGAGGGAAGCCAGGCCCCTTCGGTCGCTTCCCTCAAAAGACCTGCTGGCAAGAATTTTGAACCTTGCTGGGGTCAAGGCCTGTGCCTCCCCACACCACCTGACTAGTGACAATACTGCCAAGAGGACCTGCGATGTCCTGGGAGGGGATGGCCAACAGGAGGCCCCTCCTGTGATAGACATGGTCCTTGAGGAGACCCAGCCCCAGACGGTAGGGCCTTCCATGGGGGGGAATTCGGGCTCGGCGCCAAGCACCGAACCCGAATCCGCCCCTATGCAAGGTCCTCCTCAAATGGCTGAGGGCTCCGAGGCAGTAGAAGGAGGGGAGGGATCTCCTCCGTCAGGTGCCCCTACGACAACCAGGACCTTCTCCATTTCGGAGAGGGACCTGGCTGAGGCTGGTCCATCTGGCCTGGGGACTTCTGCCGGCGGAGGTGAAAAGCGGGTTCATTCCCCGCCCTCCTCTCCTAAAAAGAAAAAGACTCAAAAGACGAAGAAGACTCGGGGCCCCTCTCCATCCGCGGGGGCTGCGGGGACGGATGGGTCTGCTACCACTTTGGTAGGCGACCAAGCCAAGATCGGCACATCCGGCCCCTCTACCCCCTCGTGTGCGGAGCCCATGACTACGACTAAGACCAAGAATGCACAGGGCGGAGCCTCGATGACATCGGGGCCCCTGATTCAGAGGTTACCTGGCGTTTTCGAGCCCGCTGGCTTCAAACGCTTCCTCGTTATTCGCTCCACTGATGGCACCATCTTGTCCAAGGGCAACATGATCCATCAGAGGAGAGGATTAGCTAGTGCAATTGGTAGAGAGCCCAAGGTAACCCGTTTCTCGGACGGGAGCCTTCTGGCGAATGCGGCGAATCCCGCCGAGGCGGCCAAGATAAGTGCTCTTCGGACACTTCATGGCACCCCGGTGAGTGTGACGCCGCACTCTACCATGAACTTTGTGAAAGGAGTAGTTTATGCGAGGGAACTCGTTGACTACTCCATTGAGGACATCACCCTAGAGCTGGCCGACCATGGGGCGGTCAAGGTCGAACGTGTGATAAGAAAACAGGGAGGGGCCTCGAGACCCACCCCTACACTCTTCGTCACGTTCGACTGTGACAAGCTCCCTGAGTCGGTGCGTGCCGGTTGGTACCGCTACCGCGTGAAGGCATTCGTGCCACTGCCGCGGCGGTGCTATTACTGCCACCGCTTCGGCCATACGAATCGATCATGTAGACATGCAAAATCGGGGTCACCCGAAGTCTGTGTAAATTGCTCCAAGGTCGCACACGATAAGTCCAAATCGTGTGTGGCCAAGTGTGTCAATTGCGGAGAGCCGCACCCTGCTTCTTTGGAGCAATGTGGTGCATATCTCCTTGAGAAAGAAATCCTGGCCGTTCAGGCCCAGGATCGACTCTCATTCCGCGAGGCAAAGGACTTGGTCCTGGCGCGCCCGGCTCTGCCTGGGACGTCATATGCCTCAATAGTTAGAAAGGCACCCTCTGCTCCTGGCCCATCCAGGCCAACGAGCACGGTTGTTTCCGCGCCCATTCGGAGCCCTTCTGTGGGCTCTACCCAACCTGGGCGCTCCCCTGGTAAAGCTGGCGGCAAAAAGGGTTCATACCCTGCCCCGGCTAAAACCAGGGCTCCCCCCTCTTCCCCCAGCGTGACCGTTTCGCGTAAAGCGAAACGGCCACGCGCCTCCACCGAGTCGTTAGACTCACAGGAGGCAACACCCCTGAAGATGGTCGCTAGGCCATCTTCCGGGGTTCCTAAAGCTGTTCCCCGAAAGGAGGACAGCAACAAAGGAGCTTCGGCCCCTTTGCCCACGCCCCGAGGTGGAGCGAGTGGCTTGGAGACGGTGGTTCCTCGAAAAGAGGGCCCCCCGCCTCCGAAGCCGCAACGCCCGCCTAAAGTTTCGAGGCGGAGGGAGGAAAAGACTCGCATGGCGAGCCCAACCTCCCCCAATAAGTCCTCGAAGGCGACAGCGCCTTCAGCGCTTTGTCCGGCCAACAGCGCCCGGGGTTCTGCCCCCGGGAAGCGTACGGCCATTCCCGTGAGGGTCTTCAATTCGAGGAGGGCCCCCGCGTCTCCTCCGAGCTAGGCCTGGAGGGCATATTCCTTCAATGGAATTGCCGTGGACTCCGGGCCAACTGGGAGGAGCTGCGGAGGCTCGCCTCATCCCGTTCCCCGTTAGCTATTTTTTTGCAGGAGACCATGCTAGGCGCGTGCCCCCTGCCTGCCCTCCCGGGGTATAAGGGTCTTGCGACCCAACCACCGCGGGACGGCACAGCTGGGGGATGCGCGGTTTACACCCGGCATGATGTCTCCGTTCTTCCTTTCTCTTTAGATACCTCCTTTCAGGCAGTGGCTGTGCAGCTGCACCTGGATAGGAGGTATACTATCATTTCTGCGTACATTCCACCGTCAGCTGACTTCGACGTGGGGGACTTTCGCCGCGTCGTGGCACGGTTGCCGAGGCCCTATCTCTTGCTTGGAGATCTGAACGGCAGGCATCCTCTCTGGGGAGATTACACCATAAATCCCAGGGGACAAGTCCTTGCCGATCTGATCGAAGAGCTTGAGATGGGTGTCCTAAACGTGGATGAGTTTACGCATCACTGTCCGAGAACCGCTTCATTTTCTTGCCTTGACCTATCTTTGTGCTCTTCGGATGCACAGCCTGATTTTGATTGGGGGGTGGTCGATGACCTCCATGGTAGTGATCACTTTCCCATTCAAATATCATTTTCAGGGCAACTGCCGCCTGAGAGACCACCTCGGTGGTGCTTGGCGCGGGCGCGGTGGCCTGCATTTCAGGAAATGACTGAATTCTCTATCTCAGTCAAGGAGTTTAGGTCGGTAGATGAGGCCGTCGAGTTCTTCTCCGGCAACCTCATCGCCGTGGGCCTGACTACTATTCCTAGGACGTCTGGCCGTTTTGCACGCCGACCACTCCCATGGTGGTCGGCCGAGTGTGAGACGGCCCTCAAACAGAAGCGTTATGCCTACATGCGCTATAAGCGCCGCCCGAACGATTTCACCGTCGCTGAATTTCGTCGGGCTAGGGCTAGGTTCCGGTATATTTCGAAGCACGCCCGCCGCTCTTCTTGGCGGGCATACGTGTCTTCACTTAACGGGAAGACCCTTTTAGCTGAGGTGTGGAAGCGAGTCAAAAGGATTCGGGGCAAGTTCTCGCAGGACCCCCCTCCCGTTCTCCAGGAGAATGGGACCGCAATCTCGGACCCCGCGTCCGTGGCGGAATCCTTAGCGACCGCTTTTTCCGCATTCTCTAGCCGTGATGCTGCTCCGCCAGCATTCAATGCACGTCGTGATGTCGCGGAAGGCCGCCGGCTGGACTTTACCTCCAGAGGCGGAGAACCCTTCAACGACAAGTTTACTGTGAGTGAGTTGCGTTCCGCTCTCGCTTCGTGCGCGGACACCGCCCATGGTCCGGACGATGTCCCGTACGCCATGCTTCGACACCTGGGTGAGCGAGGCATGGCCTTTCTATTAGATTTGTTCAACAGGATCTGGGTGGAAGGTCTCCTCCCAGACTCCTGGCGAATCGCTACTGTGCTCGCCTTTCGCAAGCCGGGGAGAGATCACTCTACTCCGACCGGTTTCCGCCCAATCTCTCTAACCTCTTGCGTGTGCAAGTTGATGGAGAAATTGGTAAATGTTAGATTAGCCTATTTCCTGGACAGCGGAGGCCATCTGTCTTCTGCACAGTGCGGCTTCCGTAAGTTCCACTCCACGTCGGATGCTCTGCTCCGACTGGAAAATGCCGTCTGCGAGGCTTTCCTTCGTAGACAGCACTACGCCACGGTGTTTTTTGATCTGGAGAAAGCCTATGATACCGCATGGCGATACGGTATCATGGAGACTCTCCACACGATGGGGGCGAGGGGACGCCTCCCAATGTTTATATCTGAATTTTTGCGAGATCGTCGATTCCGCGTACGGGTGGGGGGAGCCCTCTCCGGCCCAAAGGAGCAGGAAGAGGGTGTCCCGCAGGGAAGTGTCCTCAGTGTCACACTCTTTGCCCTGAGCATCAACGGCATCACCTCGGTGCTGCCGGAAGATGTTCTCGCTACGCTCTACGTGGACGACCTTTCGATCTCTTTTGGCGCGGCCCAGATGCCAACTCTGGAGCGCCGACTCCAACAGGCATTGAACCGCGTCTCTCGCTATGCCGAAGCGCACAGGTTTCGGTTTTCTTTGGCCAAGACTAAGGTGGTGCACTTCTGCCGCCATCCACGGCTTCACCCCGACCCAGATTTGTTTCTTAATGGGGTGCGCCTGCATGTGGTTGAGTCGCACCGTTTCCTTGGTCTTGTATTCGACCGACGCCTCACCTGGGAGGCTCACATTCGCAGCCTTAGGGTCTCTTGTACCCGCGCCATGGACATTCTCCGTTCCGTGACGTTCAGCGCTTGGGGCGCTGATAGGGCTACCGCCTTACTTTTTTATCGATCCTTTGTTCGCTCGAAGCTCGACTACGGATGCGAGTTTTATGCATCCGCAGCCGAGCGTTTATTGCGGAAGGTGGATTCGATCCACCACACCGGCCTTCGCCTTGCGACCGGTGCCTTCCGCACTTCCCCCATTGAGAGCCTGTTGGTCGATGCTGGGGAGATGCCACTCGCTCTGCGCCGCGTGCAGTGCATCACTCGCCTGTACGCGCGAGCCCGGCGCCTCCCCCAGTCGCCAACAGCTCTCACTGCATCCGCAGCTGATCTCGATGGTGCCTATGCCGCCGAGAGACGCCAGTCATACCCTAAGCCCTTTGGGTTTAGGGCCAGGAAACTCCTTCGAGAGGTAGATATAGCTCTCGGGCCGGTGGCGCCCCTGGTTCTGCCCAGGACGCCACCCTGGAGGGTACCACATTTGGCTATTTGTCGCCACGCCTCTGCTCCCAAAGCTTGTACTGCGCCGGGAGTATTGCGTTCGATCTTTTTGGAGCACACATCGTGTCACGCTGGTACCGTGCCAGTGTATACGGATGGCTCCAAGTCCCAAGAGGGGGTCGGCTTCCACGCCGTATCCCCTCTGTTTGAAGTCAGCGGGGCTCTACCAGGCGCTGCGTCTGTCTTCACGGCCGAGCTGGTGGCAATACACCACT
Source organism: Ceratothoa steindachneri (assembly GCA_963969495.1). Classification (NCBI taxonomy): domain Eukaryota; kingdom Metazoa; phylum Arthropoda; class Malacostraca; order Isopoda; family Cymothoidae; genus Ceratothoa; species Ceratothoa steindachneri. The sequence goes on from OZ018326.1 coordinate 173,397,706, forward strand.
CGGTACGGGAGATTACGCGACGTGCCCGGTTCGGAGACCGGATTGTGATTTATAGCGACTCACAAAGCGCCCTGAGTGCTCTCGGGGCATTGGAATCTCTGCATCCCCTGGTTCGCGAAATCCGTGACGCCACGGTTTTGGCGAGCCGGGCAGATGTCGAGATTATCTTCTGCTGGGTTCCTGGACATGTAGGAATTGCGGGGAATGAGCGCGCCGATGAGGGCGCCAAAGAGTCCGCGAGGACTCTGCGACCGGACCAGCGTTTCGCTCTTCCTCACACCGACTACATGGCAGGAATACGGGCAGCTCTTCGGACTGCTTGGCAAAGAAGATGGGAGACGGTCGAGGGGAACTTAAAGTTGCGTGCCATTGCGCCGCTACTGTTCCCATGGACCTATCCCCCAATGCCGCGGCGGCTTCAGGTTGCTTTCTGTCGTCTTCGAATCGGACACACTCGTGTGACGCATCGTTACTTGGTGGAGCGCTCGCATGTGCCCTATTGCAACGACTGCGTCGTCCCCCAGACTGTTCGGCATATTCTTGTCGAATGTCCCAGTCTGGGTGATCTTCGCGCACGATACCTGTCTCGGTACCGGGATGGGCGGGGTCGCTACCGCCTGTCCCTTGTACTCGGGACGAGTGCGTGCACCATGACTGGTGGACTTATTGACTTTTTGGGGGAGGCCGGCCTTCTCCCCTTTATTTAAGGTTCCTTTTTTTGTTATTGTTTTGTTTTAGATTGCACTCTCCTGCACCGGGGTGAGGGGGACCTCCCCCCGCTGCCGGAGATTGCTTCGATTGTTAAGTTTTTCAAATTTATATTGATTGTTAAGTTTTCATATTTTAACTTTAAAGTAGCCTAATTCTAGGCTGTCGTGTTTTTCGGCGACTTATGCCCAAGTGGGTAGTTGCCAGATGGGCTCTATAAAAAAAAAAAAAAAAAAAATGCTGAGGTCCCCATAAAAGCACGTTCTTGGCATGGTTTATTTTGGGAAATTTATCCGTTTACCGCCTAGTTACTAATTGTATCATATATGAATAAAATATTGGTTACGAAAACGGAGAACGAGGGAATGAGCTTAGGGATGAGGAGACAAATACGTGCCAATCATCAGCATATGAATCGAAGTATAACCCAAGTGACGCAGAAGAAGTCCAAGAGAAAGGAGGCAGATACGCAAAAAGAGCGGAGGAAGGATAAATTCTAGAGGAATATCATAGGACATAGAGGCTGGTCGAGAGACCTCACCTCTGATGTGTAGAAAATGAATAAGAGATAACAGATATAACTGATAGTAAAACCATATTAGAACAGTTTCAGAGACTACGAGTAATTTATTAGGGCGGTAAAGAAAAAAGGAGTAGTTAACGGTGTCAAATTCTGCACAGAAATTGGGAAGCACCACAATTAAGGCCTCCTAGCGTCGGCCCTGCGATGAAGTCGGTCATTAACCTTTAGAAGAGCCGATTCGAGCTGTAACCTGCCTTGAATTCGGATTAGAAGGTGTCCAGGATGCTGGAGGAGAAATGTGATAGCTGATGCTAGGTACTTCTACCCTCTTATGAGCCTTAGGTAGAAACGGAAGTTTAGAGATTGAAAAATATTTTTGATCGATTATTGTGCTCATAATTTGGTTTATTTAAGATCAGACGGAAAAGAGAATGTTTAAAGTCAGAAGGCACCTCGCCCCATAACATAGAGATGTAGAAAATATCCAGTAGGTCTAGTAAGAGGACTAGTAAGAACTGAAAATTTCGAATGGGAGGAAAGTTCATAAGTTGGGTGGTGTAGTAAGAGGGATTATGGTGTGACGGGAGCAGAAGAAGGCACAATCTCAGAGCGAATACTTACTACCTATATTTTCAGAGAAAAAGCTAGAATAACTTAATGTAGCTAGGGAGACTAGAGAAGGATTAAGGAATTGAAAACTCCACGTGGATTTAGTTTTTTCATCTTAATTTTAATAGGTATGGGATTCACAGGAGGATAGCGGGAGGGATGTGTACGCGGCAAATGCAAGAGAATAGGCGAGAGAACTAGGTTTCTTCCCTAAGGCTTGGTAGTGCGTAGACGGAAGGATCCTCTCCCATGCTACTCTGTGTTTTGGGCCTCAAACAGCTTGTTGGAGATCCAAAGCGTGCGGGGTCTGCAAGAAGGCCAGGAGGAAGGCGAACGTAAGAGTTAATGCAGAATGAGAGTGATTGTGAAAGGGAGCGGAAAGAGAGGTTGAGGTGAAAAAGGTGAGAGAGAGTGAGGCTATCGAAAAAACAGGGGGCTAGCTCCAGGAACATTAGTACAATTTCATACATTAGGATTATTTAGTAAAGTTTCCATGGGTCCAAAATTGAAACAATCCACGTTTACCAAAGAAGTAAACGCTATATCTCTAGGAAGAAAACACTTCAAAGCCTACGCGATGGTACTTCATTTTTTTTCTCATTGATACCAAGGCAATCATTAGCACCGCCAAGTGTCTCAAAACCTGGCTCTCTCAAAAAAAGGAGCTTGCTTTTGAATTCATAATCAAACTAACACTATTTCTTAAAAGAAATTTAACGATTTTTATCAATTTGTATTTAATTTTAGGTTTCTTAATCAAAGTCCAGAAATACCTAGGGAAGTGTAATGATTTTAATGGTAGAATCAAACAATATAAAAGGGATCTTCAATTGACCAAATTTGACAGAGCCATTATGAAACATTGATTTAAAAAATTCCAAGTCAATTATTAATATTAGAGATATTAAAATTAAACAGCTAGCGGAAGCCTTTAGATTTGGAAAAATAATTACTAAGGACAATTAGACTTCCTATCGGCCTTATTGAATTCTGAGTAGTTAACCTTTTTACTTCCTACTGGTTTATATAATTACATTTTTTAGGGCTTAAAACTGATAAATTGATATATATATATATATATATATATATATATATGCATATAATTCTCATGAGCACGAGAGAATGGGGAAATAAATCCAACGTAGATCCGCGTAGCCGAGTGATCTAAAGGGCGGTTTAATTGAGATCAAAGCGATTGCTCGCTGCCTCAATGTGCATGGTTCGAATCCCACCCCAGCTTGGATTTTTTCGAATTAAGAAATAACTATTTCCGAAGAAAAATTATTTCATTTTTTCTTTCCTGCGGTGAAGTTGAATATATGATACGTAGTAGGAATATGAAGGCAACAGTCTGAGTATCACCATCATCCTCTAAATTTTGATTCATTTACCATCTTATCTTCAGCCTTAACTTCAATCAATTTGAAAATCTTTAAAGTCACTACACATAAATAAAATAAATCCAAAACTAAATAATAACTCCTCTTTAATTAAACTATTCACTATATAACCATCCAACAGTTCAATACATTAACTAGTAGTTTTTCTTACGTTAGTTAGTTGATTTCACAACTCCTACGATAAAGGTTAGTTCCTCTGTTTAATTCGTTCACATTTTTCTTAGATTTTCTGTTTATAATTTAATATAATAGGTTATTTTATTGTTTATTCCAGTTATCTTTAATTTTGGATATTCACGGCAGTTTATGTTAAATCTTCACTTCTTGCTATTATTTCCTAAAATTACACTGGATAGTATCAATTAATTCTATATATTGTTATTTGTGTTTTATTTTAATCTCAATAATTGTCAATTCTATTGATTTAACTGGCCTTCACCCCCTTTTTTATCCATTATATAATGCATACTTTTAAATGTTTAACTGTTATCCTTAATATTTCTTCCCCTTCTCATTAGTCGATACAATCGCTGAAGATAGTCCTGCCGAAGGTCCGATACGTCCGACCAAATAATTATTAGTGTCGTTAGTCAGCCGAGAATATATATATATATATATATTTATTTGTTTTAATTTTAATTTTAATAAACCAAATAAACTTTGACTTGTGGCGTAGGTTCGTGCCTCGGTGATTGCTTGAAGATCGTTCTCTAAGAGTGGTAAACTTTATTTTTATTCTAATAAATGAATAAAAGGGGTTTCATTTTTGACTTTATCAATTATTGCCACTTTAACTCGTTCGAGGATAATTAAAACAATGCTTTTACTAAAAAAAAATAGACTTTAATGAACATTAACCCTCTCCCTAAATAACATAAAAAATACAGATCTAATACACTTACAAAAAAGAAAATGGGATTGCGAGGCTAGCTCTCGAAGCTCAATTCGAGATAAAATTTTACGGGGGAAACAATTTTAAGTTAATATCTTTGTCCTTGGCCAGACATTTAATAAACTAATTATTATGCACGAGGACATAAACAACAGGATTATTCTTTACTCACATAAGGCAATGGAGATTAAATACCCGAGACCAGTTAAGACTATTTTCAGGGATTTTGTTCTGGAGAGGCGTAGCTCGAAAAGATGGTTGTTTGCTCAAAAGATGGCGTTCGTCGACCTACCTGTCGATTTTGACGGGTGACGTCACGAGGGATCTGGTTTGGGTGGATGCTTAAGCGCAAGCTTAGTCCTTCTACTTATAGCCGGTTGGTGCGACCTTGACCTCGTTTTCTTCCAGAGTCCTCAAACTGCCTAGCTTAATACTCAACCTATTAGAGGCTCGAGCGGCACCGAGCTTCCTTGAAACGATCTGTTTTCGTACAAGGACTGCAAGTTCTCCTTAACTTGCAGAAAACTTTCCACCGGTGTTTTTTCCTGTTTCTTCTCGAACTCGAAAAATCTCTCAACCAGTGACTTTCTTGTCTCTTCTGTTAGAACGAACAAAAAGCCTCGTTTCCTTGGGTCAACTTATATACCCAAATTACTCCCGCTTGGTAATGGGAAGGTGGAGGGGGGACTCGCAAGGTGAGATCTCAGGTTGGTCTGCCGGGCTTGGCGTCTTGTAGCTCTGAGAGAGGGTAATACGAGATCGGCAGTTTGCACTTTTGAATTGATTGTTTATAAGTACACCCTCGAAGGGACTGCCTTTTGAGCTGAGATCAGGAATCTGTCTCGTAACATTAAACCTTTTGCCCGTTCTCCTATGCTACCGGAGAACATCGGAGGGGCAAAGCTAAACCCAGAAGTCTTTGGTTATTATTTCCTTGGTGTCGATACATATGTATATATATATATATATATATATATATATATATATATATATATATATATATATATATATATATATATATATATTTATATATATACATATATATATATATATATATATATATATATATATATATATATATATATATATATATATATATATATATATATATATATATATATATATATATATATACTTAGGTAAGACGTCATATTTTATACATGCACTGTTAAAAGCAATGTCTCGAAGGAAAATAAATAATGTGTTTCGAGTACTTTTAAACTTTATTCATTTTCATATAAGAGGAACTACAAGTGAAAATATTATATAAGGTTATGTTTATGACAGTAAAATATAATTGACCGCATCTACGACAAGAAAGCACCGATGAGAAATTGGAGGGGAAGGGTTAATTCACATAAACATTTATCAGGAGCAAGTAGCAAGGTCAAACGAACAGGCAGAAAAGGTAAAGAACAGAGCCAGATGGGATAAAAGATTAACGGAAAAGGATATAGTCTAAAGAAAAAGATTGTGTTAAATGCATATTTATTCAGGAGATTCGCTAAGATATATTAATTATCTCAACTCATTTGTTACAATGTCCATGCTCTTTTAATAATATATTATCTTGTAAAATATGAGCATTATCGCTCTATATTTTCATGCGATGATTATATTTATTATCCATGGATATTTTGAAGTTCAGAACATAGTTATGTACAACTGGACCATAAAACATTCCTCTGTCGAAATATGTTATTTTTTATTATTACAGGCTGAAGTACTAATATGTCAAGATAATTTACTAGTTGAAGATAAAAGTGGTAAAATAAAAAGATGATTCAGGAAGTTTGCCCTGAGTATGAGGACTTCGCTTTCCTTTATGTGGTTGGGTATTCACGGTGTTTTTTATTATTTGTTTTATGTTTGCGATATTTGTTTATTCTTAAACCAATGTTGGCATTGTTATCAGAATGGTATTTTTTTGAATTTAGGTTATATTCTCCTTCATTCTCGTTTAATTACCCTATATTTAGCTCAGGGTTCTTTCTTTTTTGTCCTTTTTTCATTAATTTTGTTAGTCTTTCTTCTTCTTTTCCTTATTTATTTGCGCTTCATGAATGTTTGTTTATGTGATACTTTCGTCTAATGTTTTTATCGTGTAGTGTTCATGTCTATATTGGTTTTATGTTCTCCTCTGGAGAGATATTAGTGCTTCAGAACCTAGTTCTGCGGGTCATTCTCTCCTTTTGGGGGGGAGGGATGTTTATTCTTCCTTTGATCACTTCTACTTGTCGAAAGATATATATCATTGGTCCTTTCTGTTCAGACCCTTTTGGCCAGTTTCTGTTTCGCACATTTGAAGGTATCTAGTTATTGTTTTATGTGCAGCCCAGATTTGGTTTTATGGTTGCTGTCAAAAATAGTGGCTCATAGCGACCATGTGCCCCGTCGAAACCACCAGGTCAGGCAACGCCGAGCGAGAGCCACGGGACTATCAAACTGCTTTCACCGATAAGAAAAGGATTGGAATGTCAAACGCGCGCCTCTGTCGCATCCCGGGGCGTTATCAAGAAGCCCCCGCGTGGTAAATTTCCATCTCTCTGTGCCGTGCTTAATCAAGAAGAGTCCTGCCCCCTTGGTCTAAGGCAGTAACGGTTCCTGCTAGTCCCTATATATTGATGGTTCCAATTGGGCATTGACAGTATCGGCCTGCCGCTCTCAACGAGGCACTTTATTCTCGATTGAGCCTACGTTTCCCGACGAGGCCAAAGCCAGCATTCTACAAAGTGATCTGAGCTCTAGTCAAGTGGCCTATCCTTGGTTTCGGTACCTTTCGTTTGGCACGCATGATCCCCCGAATTAGTGTTACTACTAGAAGCTAAGCCCCCCCTGCTTAAATTCATTCTAATAAAGAACCAAGCCAGGCTTGGTTATAACCTCCCGAACACTCACGAGGGGTTCGCCCCTGTTTGCTCCAAGTAGCTCTGTTAGATCGATTACTGTAAATATCGATTATCCATTGCCCTTATTTTATTCTAAATATTTATTGTTTATTCTGTGTTAATGTTCAAAGGTTAGTTTGTTTCTACCTTGCAGCATTCATTAGTTTATTAAGGGCCAACCGCACTCTATTGTTTGTTATTGAAATTCCTTGAACTCAATTTGGGAAGGTTGTTCCCCCCTCCCCTACTTCTACTCCCATTTATGTCGCGACCATAATTGAGCCAAAGTTACATATTTGAACTTGAGCGTCCACTCATTTCGGTAAAGGTAAACATATATGTTTGTGGGTCATTCTACGACAGTTGCCATGTTTGTTCATGTAGAGGATGGCGACGTTTGGACACACTTGAGTTTTCTCCTAGAGGGTTGATGAGCTCAGCCGAGATATCCATTTTGTATAGTTTCCTAATGTTGGCCACACTAAGATTTTAAATCTCTAAAATTTGAAGAGTTCTTTCTTTGCCAGTCTATGCCTGACCGTGTGGTAACTCCCATACTAAGTCACTAGCAACACGCTGGTGACCTGCCTTCGGTGGCCTAGCCGCATATCATCACATCTCCTACAACACATGTTGTACTTTGCGGCATAACGGGATTATTTTGATCTTGTCTCAATTAGTTATGATAATCCACCTCCTCTTTTAATAAGAGATAATATAGATTTCCTCGATGGTTCTTGCCACCTGTGGTCTTGAATTCCTGTAGGTACATGTGACGACTTAGGTGATGTATCATCGAATTAAAGATACATCGCGTTCCCTTGCACAAGTGTTGGGTGTTATATAGTAAGAACGACCTAGGGCATTGGTCTCAGCTAATTCTCCTGGGGAAACACGTTTTTAGCTCGAAATCTGGTCCAGTGCATCTGTCGATCATGAGTGGGGTCTAACTGAATTTTCAGGATTTAGTATTAAAGCCTTTTCTGCGAGAACTTTTTAAAGGCCATATGTACGCTCCTGAGCACAAGTGTACATAATTTCCCTCCGATCGCCATTGGGTGGTTCTTACTGTTAGTAGTATCAGGGCTATAACCATCGCCGTCTTCCAACGAAACCCAAATTGTTGGTGGCTGTGCACTCCTAACTCATTCAGTTCGCCTTTTACAGGGTAGCATTCAACGTATTGTTAATGACGTGAACAATTTGACCGGGTCGTTCACATTATTTTTCTTGAGCCTAGAACAGCCCGGTGCACTCATTTTAAAAGATCTTATGTTGGTTATGCTGTTTTCAAATTCGATAGAAACACGTGGTCAAATATTTTGCTGTGTTGGGACACATGCCGATGTGGATGAGTTCTATATACCATCGTGTTGAGGTCATCAAGCTGTTAGTCTAGCATTTTTGATCGAAGTTTTCGTTTTCATGGGTGGTTATTGCAACTATCTCCTTCCACTTCCTCCCCACACTTTGGAGAGATTTTTCGTGTCTTCTATGAATTTTCAGGCTTTGATCAATATCTTTCCCTTTGGGAGACAACCCTCTAAGTTTTCAGAAATTCCTCCAAAAGATTTCACAGTTGCTTTCCCGGTCCAGCCTACCAATAATATCATTTTACATATCCCTTTTTGGCTCCAGTACCTTATTCTAGATCTGATTGCTTAGAAGTCAGATTCTTGTTCTTCGTTCTCGTTTTTTTCCTATCTTGCCGATTTCCTCGTAGATTATTCTATGCTATTGAGTGATTTTTTTCACCTTATTCATCATCTTAGTTTGTAGGAGCATTTTTGGTGAGATTCTGGGTGCGTATCTCTCGTCGGCTACAATCAGGAGATTACTGATCTTATAAATCTCCTTGTATATTTTCTCGCAAAATTTATCGCCAAAAGTCAGCTCTTAATAAGTCCTGAGCATCTCTAATAAGAGCCCCCAGTTAGCTTCTGTATAGTAGATAATTCCTAGGAAGGATGGGCTTAAGAATTGGAGAAAGCGAGATGGTTGTTATTTTATGAATATGATTGCTTGGGAACATGGGCCTTGGTTTATTGCTGATGGGTAAAGGGAAGTTTGTATTCGCAAACACTATCTCCGGCTTTATCAACAAAAGATGTTTGGGGAGGTTGAAAAATTTAGTCCGATACTTCGGAGCCAGTTTCTTTTGATCAATAGGTCCAGGTTCCCGGTCGATGTTTCCGTAAACGGAATATCTGCATAAGGCGTTTAAGTTTCCACTTAGCAGCAGTCTACCATATATGTACAAGGTGAGGAAGTTGTCCATCGGCAGGTATGAGCATTAGAGTGACTTGTATGCCATTGCCAGTGTTAAGCTCCCTACCAGGGTGGAAACTTTGATAGCCACGTATGACTTGTCTTGGATTGGTAGCCTTTTGAAACTAAAGTTATCAGGATGGTAATGGCTAAGCTATCGTACCTTATTTATTTGTGGTTTGTTTTATAAATGTCTAGGTTGGTATTTTTATCTGTTGTTTATGTGTTTATCTTATGTTTCATAAAATAGATGATGTCGTGACCTACTGTTCTTAATATATTTCCATATATGATGGATTTCCTCTCACATACATCTGTGTTTATATTAGTATTTCAAGTGCGTTTTTAGTATTCTACATGTTTACTTGTTAATGTGTTCGTTTCCTTTAGTTCTCTTTGTTCATTTTTGAATGTAGTTGCCATTGCGGATCTTCTTAAACTCGGTAGCACTTAATGTGATATATGAAGGCTTGTACAGTTGGATCATTTCCCGCGTGGACGGCTGATTCAACTTTTGTCTCTTTGTTTGCATCGAAGTCCAATCTGAAGTTTTAGGGGCGCAACCTCTAGGTGATCTGCGGAATTTAAGGCCTCAGACTGTAACCTTCTGCCTCTGAGTCGGGCGAAGATGATTTGAAGCTTTATTCCTTGGAAATTTTTTCGCATTATTCTTGGCTTTAATTTTCTTCTATCTCAGCCTCTAGCACTCTAGGGTCCTTCCTTCGGCAGTGATTGATTTCTGGTTTGTTGTCTTGGAATGCTTAATTTGAGTTGGTAGAAACTTCTGTGGTAGGTTTTCGCGTGAATTTTAGCTACATGACATGAACTGAGGTGGTTATCCGGCAGTATTTAGTTGTGTATGTAGCAGACGTACTTAAGTTGGGCATATTTCTCACGTGCACGTAAAGAATACATATCAGAATCTTAATATAATTCTCATGGTCTAGCTATAGGTGCGTCTTCTGCTGAGGCTCTGGTACTACCTCAGGGAAGCCCTCTTAGCTTAGGCGTATGCTCTTTTCTTTCTACTGGTTTCCTATTCTTTTTATAGGTGAGCTTCCTTTTGTGTAGCTCCGTTCTAATAGTCGTGAAATGAACATTGTTCCGTGATTTTTCCCTAATCTGCTCACTTCCCCTCTTGATAGGTGTATTATTGCTATCCGTGACATTTTTCCTTGCATTTGGATCAGGTCATTTCCTGTTCCGTGTAATCATTGCTGGCAAGTTACATTATCTTGTAGCAGCGGAAACACACTTTGAATGAGAGTAAATTCCTCCGTTTCAATCTGTTCACCGCTTGCTTTTGCGTTAAATAACAGGAACTACGTTCTTATGCCTTTTTACTATGCTCGTCAAAGAGAATAGACGAGCATGCTGTTTTTCTGTGTCATCTTTATTATTCCTTAATATTATGGTATCCATTATTTTTGCACAGATAGGATTTCTTTCGACCTCCCTATGAGTGCTGGCCTATCCAGGGATTATGCTTAAGCTAGATCATAGAGATTCGATTTCCTAAAATGCCGTAGTCTCTTCACCCTTTTTTATGTTCTCAACATCCTCTTCGCGTTCCTATATTGCCACGATCAGTTTCTAAATATTTTGTCAAAGACTTTCCCTCTGTTAAGTTTTGCCTGCCCACTTTATGTCGTTAGAATGACTGTGGTGGCGTAATGGCTCGCAACTTTACCACCACCTTCACTCTCTGTGGAGTGAACTTTTACTTCATTGATTTTGTCGATTAACACTGTGTTTTACGCTTTTCTTTTGATAATGCTTTCCTTTAGTTGTATTTTATAAATTTTCATTTGGGTTTTTTAATTTTTCTTGGCGGTGAGGGATCTGCCCACTTTTCTCTGCCGCCTCAATAGATAGAGGAGTTGCCTAGCGGTTGAAATGATGGATGGATGAGATGAACCAGGGGATAATCTAGCTGAGTTAATTATGATAGATTTATGTTAACTTCGCCCCCCTGAAGATATGGTTACTGTGGGTACGTCCAGCCAAGAGAGAAACGATTATTTTTCCCTATGTGGTTCTGGATGGGTCTGAGCTGAAATAATCAGAAGTGGTTGCAGCACTAACCTTCTCCAGTATCTTTTTGCCATCGTTATCGGCTGTAGAATATCCCTCAAACCAGCTTATTATTATGTCATTTCAAAAGAACAGCATAGTTGTGATGATACACGAGTGGCAATTCTTTCTTCTTACATCGGGTGGAGGTAAGTCAAGAAGGGTGCACTTGGTTGGTACGCAGTCATCTACTTTAATAGATCCGTTATAAGAAAGATGGAAAAATCAGCGAATTAAAGGGTGAGTTAATTGTAGAAGGTACAGGGTTTATATTTGACTACTGGTTTCCGCAACAAGAAACCCATTTTTTTACTGTAATCCTGGCTTCGCTTTTCAAATTATTCCTTTGCCTGGTACCGAAATAGTTTTTGCCAGCGTTCAGTGTCCAAGAGTTCGGGCACCGGTTTGTTATTAAACTAAAGAACCGAATAGATAATAATTGGATAAAAACGCTTATATTTAAAGTAAATTCCATTCATACTCCATATCATTAATATCTTTTATGGAAATATCGTTTTGGATTATATAACAAAGTTTTAAATCATTTCCATTTTCTATATTTTCCTAAAACTTCACAAATTGATTTTGTAATTCTGCTCATACATTCAGCAAAGGCAAACCCTACTAATTACACAAATAATTTTCTACTGCATTGAAATTATTAAATCTAATACCTCTTCTTAGCTTTTTTCTTATATTAAAATTGATCAGCTATTTCTTACTTTCTGTATATGAATCCGTTTAAAGTATCGAATTCAGTATCTTACCAGGAGAATATATTCAGCACAAGAACTTTACTACTGTATAACCTAACATATTAGTAGGTAGTGTTAAACAAAAATGGGATCGAGTAAAGATAGTCTCTACCATTTTATCAAGTAAAGGTCAGCCCTCCCAAAGTTACACTAGTAAAGCTAATCCCTCGAAGGATAAAATAAAAATATATATCTTTTAAAAAATTCACTTGGGAACATATTTCCAAAACAGCCTTTTTTAAAACAATAAAAAATTGTTATCCTTGTAGAACTCTAGAAATTAAATTTTAATAACTAATTAAAACGGTATTGGCTGGCAATCGTACCGCAAAAATCAATGAAAACAGTGTATTTATTTCCATCCAACTAAATAAATTCCTGCAGATAAGAGTTTAGCATTTCTCTCCTACATCCTAGCATGTGTTCAATTCTAGGATTATGCTTATTCCAGTAGCTTTAAAATGACACTGTCATAACCTCGTATACCTCCAATTTTACGAAGTAAGGTCATCCCTCCCCCAATTAACGAAATAAAGTTAATCCCTCTTTTTGTCTTAGGAGGGACTATCTTTACTTGTTCCCACAAATAGACCTCCTTTTTTAAGTGGACTATAGGTCCTAATGGAATCGAAGTTGCAGAATTTGTCTTGCAATTTAGGATGTACCTACGATCACGTCTTGCATAAACAAATTTGTGCTAATCATAAAGCTGCTAAGAAGATGTCTCGTGAACAAAAAATCACCTAGAATTTAGAGTGTACATTTATCTTAAAACGAAATTGTCCTATTTCTTATGGGGCTCAGATGTCTTACTAAAGCCAATTTGTTATATTTTTAAGAGTATAAAAAATTCTCGTGTTTGCCAATTTGTTCTAGTCTTCGCTGCATACTTGAACAATCGTTTAAATTTAATTAATATATAAATATTCTTGCTAATTTGGGAGTTTATTAAATGTAAAAGGTTGTCCGTAAGTCTTGTTACCATTACCGAAAAGTAATAAGAACAAGAGAGGAACAATATACTAATATCAAACACATGTACTGGTTTAAGTCTATTCACTTACAATGGAGGAACAGTATAATAATATGGTCCATGCTCTTGCCAGAATGCACACAATTATGTGCCAATACATTTGCCTCTCTTCCCAACTGTATGAGCTCGTGTCAGACATCTGAAATAGAAAATGAAAAAGAATATTTGAAATAGAAAATCAAGACTTTCCGACCACCCTATACAATTTTGTTCACCTAATTTGTATATTTTGACTAACTTATTAAAGAAGGGGGTTGATAACATTTACTAAAAATAAAATTATTTAGAAATTTGAAAAATAATGATGAAATGTGATTTTTCTGTTGGGTTTTTCATATTAATTCCCAAAGGTTCATACACTTGTCTCTAAATCTAAATTGTTCCTTGCCGCATAGTCACCTTGTGGCCTTTCTAGGACCAACAACTCGTTGTTTTGAGAAAGCGGAGAAAAAAGGGATGACATAAATCTTTTCATACTATTTGTTATATAGATGACTTATATCTTTTTCACAGAAAAATATTTTCTTGGGAAAAGAAAACATTATCTAAAAGTCGGCAAAAATACGCTAACAAAAATACTTCTTTGCTATGTTTTTACGTTGATGGAAGTATATTAAAAATAAAAATACTTTTTAATTCCTGAGACAACTTTTTATTATGGCGGAGTTTGTTAAAAAGAAATCGTTTATCTATTTATTTACCCTGAAATTTCTTTATATTACGATTAACTAAAAGTTCTTAGATGAGGAAAAGGACAGAATAAAATATTGGTGGATTTGCTTAAGCGTACTATAAATAATATTAGCAGATCGAATTTAATACGAATAAAAATAAAACCAAGGTAAATCTATATTCCAGGAACTATAAAATCATTTTTAGTTGCGCGTCGCTTAGTCGAGGTCGAATCTATATCGTATTATGTAGGTCGGTCGGTCGCAATTTTTTCTTTTTGTTGTTTTGGTAATAACATTGTAACTATTAGGATTATTCTAACGAAATTTGAAAGACTTATGTTGTTTTACATTCGTTTTTAAATGATATAATTGCCAAGTTCCTCTCAAGTTTAGCCTAGGAATTATTTTGTTTTGGCAATAACATCGTAACCATTCGGCGGATTCCAACGAAGTTTCAAAGCCTTATATTGTTTTACATTCGCTTTCCAATGATATGATTTTCAAAGTCTTCTCTAAGCTAGCAAGGGAATTATATGGAAATAACCTCATAACTATTCGGCTGATTCTAACAAAATTTGAAACCTTATGTTGTTTTACATTCTGCTTTGAATGATATAATTGCTAAGGTCCTCAAAAGGTTAGTCCGGGAATTATTGAAAGTTTTCAGATCGTAAGTTCATAAATCCGAATAAGTGAGAGCACGTGACTTTACTAAGCAGTTCTTGTTTTAATAAATAAGAAGAATCATTTTACTATTTATCTAGTGGAGAGCACAGGTGTCAGTAGGAATACTTAGCTGATGGTTGCAATAACTACAAAAGTTATCAGGAAATTGGAAAGAACTTTCTCTTATCCTCTTCTTGAGGTGCGAGCTTCTAGACCTGAAATGTTATAGAATAATAATTCAAGCCGTATATATGAATTGATAATCAGAAAAATACAATGCTGAATTAGTTATTGGAGCCCGTGTTGTTGTGTTATGTCAGTTGCAGTTCTGTTTTGTTAGAGAGAAGAATCAAAATATTTACGTGACCAAATGTATGATCTAGTACCAGCCAATGGCTTTAAACAGTAAAACATTAGGGTTATCAGATATTTCGTGAATCCTGTGCTGACAAAGAGGCTAATTAATCATATATATTTTATTACACTGAAGTGACCTACTTTTACCTGTGATGTGACTCACACTTATTAACCACGAAGTCGACCGCGGCTCTACCTGCAGTGAAACATAAGGCAGCAGCTCGAGGAGTGTGAATAACCATTCGTTACTACCGTTTGTTGAGGACAACTCTCTTTCACTGACATCGTTTTCTCTCTCTTCCTCTCGCTGCGATTCATGACACTCTTTCCATAAGCAATACTGGTATTTAAGAGCACCTTAGCATCTTAAACTTGGAGGTCTAATAGGTATTAAAATCTGATTAATCCGCAGTGTGTATTATTAGCTAATGTAACTCAGCATAATTATCCCTAGAGTCATTTTATGTTTCACTGCCATTAGTTGCCAAAATGAAATTGCAAATTTAATGATTAAAAAAAAACATCATCCTAGATTAGCTCTTAATTTTTTCTTGAAAGTCAATTCTCGTATATTTAGCTGAAATCTTTAGTATGCGAATACATTAGAGAAGAAAGCCAAGCCTACATTGTTAAACCTAATTGAGGGAGATTGTAAGAATATTTTTTTTGTAGCATCAAAGATAAATTAAGAAAGGACTTCTCTGATCAATTTTCAGTACCTTAATTTCCATACTACCACTTGGTTTAAGAATCTCATTAAGTGTTACAATGCTGATGTTCCACAAGTGCTTGTAGTTTACAGAAGTACTTCTTGAACTTTCGATAAACAATAAAACATTTGTTAACTTTCATGGTAATTCCAAAATCAGAAGCATAAATATTTTAAATAACATTTAGTGCTTGACTAAACTTTTGATCAATTTTATCTCTCCCAATTTTTTTAAAATTCATTTGATTTCTTAAGTAATTTTGAGGTTAATTTTTGGAAGATTTATATCACTAGTAATAGATACATTTAAGTTTTAAAAATGTAATTCCAATAAAAATGGATATATATATATATATATATATATATATATATATATATATATATATATATATATATATATATATTTATAATTATCCAAGATACGTTGAATAATTTTCTCGAAGTTGCAACACTCAATTTCAAGAATGCCTGATGTCTAGCGTCAGTTCTTTCGTCTAACTATCATAGTAAACCATGTTTTAATTCATCTGTGAAGAGGGTAATACCATGAGTGTGCTGCTTGAGTTCACGCCGGGAGCTTACATGCGATTTACGAGTACTTAGGTGTCGATCTAAGGATTGTGCAGAGAATCACGTAAGAGGTAAATGGATCAACTTATTATTAAGAGGGTACGGCGTCTCTGAAACGTTAATTTAAGTATTCTAATACAAATAGAACTATTTTATTTGTCAGAAAGCTCAAGGCCATGATTAACAACATTCCCAGCAAGTCAATGATGTCCAGAACGAGGGGAAATGGATTAAAGGATGCTCTCAACAGACAATTACTACTCATAGCTACTGCTCATACAAGATGAGAAAGGGTCAGTTTCTTTCTCAGAATATGAAAATGAATTTTCCTTTCAACATTATGGCGTTTGTGGTGGTCAGTAGCATCTCTACGATTTTTCCCAGTTTTCCTACATAGATACCTCAAATCCAATAAAGAGGGCTATATTAAGTGGTCGGATGTGCGAGGCTCTGTTGATGGAGAGACCCCAACAAGTTCACACGCACCTACAAAATGGAACTAAGTCCAGGATTACGACAGTTTTCACCAAGTTAGACAGGGCAAATGGAGATAAAAAGTAGAGCATGTTCCAACCACCTTTAGGCGGCGGTGTAGGCGAGTTATGATGCTCATCCGCCAGGACTTGATTCATTGTCTGGTGTGAATTTAGGTTTTATACAAACTGCCCTCTTTGTCTCGATTTTCTCGACTTTTCTCGATATATATGTGTTTATATATATATATATATATATATATATATATATATATATATATATATATATATATATATATATATATATATATATATATATATATATATATATTTTGCAGAATGAAGGATAAGACGCAAAAACGGGGAGTTCATTTAGTTTAGTTGATTGTACAACGTTTCTGGTAAATTTTTCACCAATCTTCTTGTACTGGAAAAAGTTACAAAAATTCATGTAAGACTATTATTATTAGTTAATAATTTAAACTTTAAAAAATCACCCCAAATTTTTGGCTAGTAGTAGATAGGTCGGACTCCATTTGGGTGAAGGATGGGGAATGTAGTCTTGTATAGTGTGATAGAACGGTTTGAGGCCGCTTAATTTTAACCGTTATCACATGTTGTTTAGAAACACGATGCTACTAACGTGCATCTTCGCCTTGAAGCAAGCGCGATTATCAACCCACCCGAGTCAATATTTAACCAAGGAGGTTTATTCCTCCCCAGTTCGCCCCATGTGCCGATCACGCCAGATTGAGTCAGGCTTATGGGCAGATTAAGTATTGTTCTCCGGCGCGGCTGTGCATTCCCTCGAAGCTCCCACTCCATTGTCCCCTACGCCAAGGGGATGTCTCGACTATTTATACGAAAACTTTATCACTAAGAGCAGATTCGAGATCCAGATTTTCTTCGCGAGACATCACTACGATCTAGTCTCACCTGGTGAACCAAGGGCCCTCTACCTCGAGATCCACCATCATTGTCCAGAAGAAGACAATATCCCTTGAGTTCCAAGGTTCGAGCCTTCAAGAAAGAGAACAACGTTAGAACATCCATTGTTCTTTGAGCTCGTTGACAAGAAACGGTTCTCACCCTTCCCCCCTGTTGTTCAGAAAGAGAACAACATTAGAACAGCCATTGTTCTTTGAGCCCGTTGACAAGAAACGGTTCTCACCCTTCCCCCCTGTTGTTCAGAAAGAGAACAACATTAGAACAGCCATGGTTCTTTGAGCCCGTAGACAAGAGACGGTTCTCACCGCCCCCCCTGTTGTTCAGAAGAGAACAACGTAGAACAGCCATTTTTCTTCAAGCCCGTTCGCCAAGAAACGGTTTTCATTCCCAAGACACCACAACAGGATGATTTAATTCCCTCCCCCCCCCCTTGGCTGGAACTCGCCAGCAGACCAAAAATTCCTTCACGTCGCCTTCCTCTGCACAACACGTGTAATTACGTAAGCTGAACGTTACTTTTGAGCATTTAACCCTTTTTTCAACCCTATCCTGTGCTTTAAATGGTGTAGCAAACCATCCCATTCCTTTATTTTTTATTTGTTTTACCTTTTTAAACCTTTTCTAAATCTTAATCCTCGGATTAGCTACATTTATCACGACCCTTTCCATCCTCTGTTTATGTCAATATTTTCCGTTTTGTGTGTTGTTGATAGTTTTTATTAATAAAACTCTATTTTAATAATGAAAGCCATATTATTATCGTTGAGCTCAGTTCCACTTCTTAAGCATATTGAAGATAAATAATATCGGTCAACCCAGACACCACGCACTCTAAATATAAATGAATAGTTCCCGCAATGAATAGTCATATATGGTATATCGTCGAGAGTCCATTCTACAATATATAGGTTGAAGTAATGTTGTTTCAAAGTTAGCTAATTCAACGGATAATGATATTTAACAATAATAAATGTACATAACATCAGAAAAAAAATTTAGGAAAAAAAAACACTAACCTTTTGCGAACAGTTGTTAAACAAGGACTGGTGCAAAAGCGTTATGGGTTCAGGAAGAAAGAAAATTTTATAAGGTTCGTTTATTTTAGGGAAGAAGAAGTGGATGGGAAGAGGAGTTAGAATTTAAGATGGGAGAACTTATTTTATAAACATTGATTCTTGAATACGTAAGGATAATGGGTCAGAGATGGTTTTTATGATTTTGAAATCTTCACTGGATAAATCAGTGTTACATTGGATAGAATGTAGCGACACAGATAAAAATTTTTTCTTTGATAGAACATTTCCGGTCATGTGGCTAATTGCCATATGAGAACAGAATCTCGCCTTCAGCGAGAGCACCGAACTTCCAATGTAATCCCTCAAATTGAATCCGGGGCAAGTAAATTTTAAATGATGGAGTGCTTGGCTTCTGGCGGGATTCTGTCTTTACAATTAAAGTAATGTCCAAGAAGATGATTATTGTTTAAAATGATCTTAAATTCGGTATGATGAAGTAATTTCATTAATATTGTTCTTTAATATTGTAAAGAAATTCATTCTGTCCTCGCATAATTTCAATATATTTCCCGGTCTCTTTAAACTGGACCCTGTAATTAAAAGACTTAGTTGTAACGAAATTGTCTATTTTAAACCTTAGCACTTCGATTTACAAATTTTATGTATTTCTTTTGTTTATTTGAATGTATTTAGAATTGCATGTGTATATACACATAGATTTGTGACCTATTTTGTCTATATTTATTTCTCAATGTTGAAACTTCCAGAAGAGTTTATCTTTATGCGTTTATCCTTCATATCCGGTATTTAATCCCATTTCTAATATTATTTTTCTAGGGTGTGTCCTTTCGTTGTACATGGGCGGGACACAGTTTTGCTAACTCTTATAGTTACTACCTTTGTAAAATAATTCATTATTCCTTGAGAATGAACTGAACAAGTTCGAAATTACTTGGAATCCTCTTTTCATTTTCCTGTCGGATTTTTTGGCATGTATATCTATATTAGTATAAATGAGTAGCAGTCAATCTGGAATGCATATTTTGTTAAATACCATTGTGTATTTAGCCTTTATTAATTTTCTTGGGAATCTTTCTATTTTCCTTATCTTATTTTGTTGATCTTGTAGATGGACATATGAGAGGTAATCTACCATCTACAAGATGGACAAAGGAAAATAATAAAGAAAATAAAAATTTCCAAAGAAAATTAATAAAGGCTAAATACCAAATTGTCTTTAATATATTATGTATATGTATAAGCATATGTCAGAGAGAGAGAGAGAGAGAGAGAGAGACTCGTAGGACGAGATGGAGTGAAGTTGTAAATTCACTTTCGGTGCCTATCTATATAGATAATGCAAAACCCCCTTACGGCGCCTCTGTAACATTCACTCCCGGGGCTCGGTATATATAGTAAAGCATTTACCTGGGTAAATTAGTATTCTGCTAAGATCAGACGTCGTATAAGGTAAGGCCTGTAGGCTCTGATTATGGATAACTGTTAAAAAAAACTAAAACATTCATTTTCCTCTGAATAATTTCGTACTTGAAAAAGACCCGGCCATAATTTTGTAATAGATACGTACGAGTGTCTATTTTTTCTCTCTTTAATGCTGCTTTCTCGCGGTTTCTCATAACACAAGAGCCCAAAAGGGAAAAAAAGAAACAAACGAGAAAAGATCTCTTGTGCTGAGTTTCCTTTCCGGCAAATACTTCCTCGATCCCTAATTTCGAGGATGACTATGGTTACTGGAATACAGATTGTACTTTCTGTCATAACTTCGAACAGACCGAGTACGAATCGACCTTAAGTGCAAACCCAACCCGTGTTGTTAGAAAGTACTAGAGTTCAGTGCTCCCCCACCTTCCCTCATGCTCCTCTTAAGCAGCTGAATCTTTAGGTGGCAGATCCACCTAGTGAATCATTGGTGTATTGAAACCGACAGCATAGCCAAGTTTATGCCTTTACTTAGTATCCATCTGCAGAGGCAACCATCGATTGTTCCACGTTAAAAGCCAAATTTCTTGCTGCCTATAACATGACTCCGGACTTTTATAGTGCAAAGTTCTGGCACTGTCTCTTCCAACCTATTGAAACATTCGGATAGTTTACATATTCCTTGCAGCGTATTTTTAATTCCTGGCTAGACGCGTCCAAAGTTCCCAAGGAATACGATGCTTTGGTTAACTTCGTCCTCAAAGACCAACCCTTGGCGTACCTTCCCTCGGAGATCATATCCTTTGTCTAAGGACATTTAACGTGTGCATCGAGGAAGCAGATGTATATGCAGCTAGCCATTACTGCTACCCCAAATAAACTGCACTCCTCTAATCCCCCTGCTTCGTCTTTCACCAGGAGAACTGTCGTCTGTTAATTTTATGGAGTAGAGGGTCCTCTGAGAACCAATTGCCCTGAGAATTCTCTTTAGAGGCGGCTATCCCAACCAGTTTCACAATACAAGAGCCACGTCTGTTCAACTGCCGTCGCATGCAGAAGTACCCACTTCTAGAAGCAAACCGAGTCCGGTCGACCACCAGGTAGACTATCTGTTTGACAGAAGCACTCCTGGATGTCTCAAATTCGAAAATGGAGTGGTGAACCTGTGCTGGATCTCAACTCTCGTGCGCGACATGGGGTGCACGTGCATCGTGATATCCGACAGGTTACTTCTACCTATAGCCCCAGATTATAACATGTTTGCAACAGTACACGATTACCTGTGGTGCACTAAAAGATTCACCATTGTAAAATGCTACATCTAGTGCACCTACTTCACTGGCTGGGCTAAGGTCGTCGTAGCGATCAATAGGTTCTGTGATGCTTTAATTTGCCAGAGTCCGCGGGTATTCGCCCCTTACGTGGCTCATCTCGTGACCACCAGAGCTCAAGCAATTAAAGAATCAAAAGCGCCCGTACCTGTAGAAAGCCCAGGCACTTCAGATTGCCCAAATGTGAAGAACGAGGATTTTTGGAAAAAAAAGAAAGATTGCGAATCTCCTCCTCCCCCGCCCTTGATGCATAAAAGCGAAAAAGAAGAAGCAAGAGACCATTAGAGGCAACAAGATCATCTCATTCATTGTTAAGGATGACTTTCTTTTCCGCGTGTGCTCAGGAATCATGCCTGTCCCGGTCCTATATCAGACACATCCTTCTATTCGCCCACGATAGTCTCTTCTCGGGTTATTTTAGCTACACTAAGACGGCACAACGAGTCTTTAAATATTTATATTGGCCAGATGCTTCGGACGAGATCTTGCGTTATTGTCGTTTATGTGAAATCCGTGAGAAGACCACAATTAAAGGGCGATTCAAGCCTGCACTATTACAGAAGAGCCCATTCCTCTCCGAACCCCTCTCTTGACCTGTGATTAATTTGATCGGGCCGATTCACCTACATTCAAGTAAGAGCCACTGTTATGTTGTTATTCTGGTTGATTTCGCTACTAGATTCACTGAGGATGTGACATTTAAGAAGATTGACAGCACTCATCCCGATTTTATCCAGTGTTGTACTTCCGAAAGAGATATTGACGGATCGCGGTGGCCAATTTACGTCCAAATTGATGAAAGGTTTGGTCAAGTTTCTGATGATAAAACTGTTGTTTACAACCACGTTCCACTCAGCTGGAAATGGGATGTGCTAAATGTTAAATCGCAGTCTCAAAGTCATTCTGAAGAAATTAGGTGCCGAGCAGCAAAGAGAAGATCACACAATTTATTCTGGCAGCGATCTTTGCGTTCAGAGAATTTCATCGTCGCAATTTGGGTTTTGCTCCGTTTGAATTACTATACGGAAGAAATGTACGAGGCCCCTTGTGCATATTGAAAGAATTATATGCGAACCAAAACCTCAATGAGGATATCCAATACTCGTACTCATATCTGCTTGAATTACGACAGATGTTGGATAAATCCGTCAAAATAGCGTACCAAAATGCAGATGTTAACCTGGGTAAATATAAAACTTAATTTACCTAAAAATCGTAAGATAGAAAATTTAAGCCATGTCAGGAATTCTTTTTGCTCTCAACAAAAAAAAAAAAACAAATTACTAAATCAATGGAAGTGCTCCTATCAAGTGATCGAGAAATGCGGACCAGTCGGTTATTCGATTGAAATGCCCGCAGGAAGGAAGCTTTTCGACGTCAATCTCCACAAAATTTATCATCGGCGCGCATGGACTAACCAGATTGTGGCAATAGAGGAAAAATCACCTATGGAGTCTAATTATTATGTGGACCCCCTAAGTGTAGTACAAGTCGCTTACATAGAGCAAGACAGCGAATATCCCCATAATACTCAACTGCAGCCCTTCCTGAATCAATTCGGTGACGTCATCTCTGAAATTTCCCGTTTGTGCAGCCCAATTCGAACACAACATTCAATTGACCTCACAAGAAACCATTCGGCTTAAGCCGTATCCGCTGCCCATACAACTGAGAAAAACATTTAATGCTGAGGTTAACAAGCTGTTAGATTTGAAAATAATAAAGCCGTCAAAGTCAGATTATTGTTCCCTGGTTGTTATGGTTAAGAAACACCATAGATCATACCGGATGTGCATTGAATTTAGGAAATTAAATTCGATGACCATATTCAACGCAGAGCCGAACCCTCTTATCGATCAGAATCTTCCTCTCTTTGAGAAAGTCAAAATTAATAACTGAGCTGGATTGGTACAAGGGTTATTATCAAATTCCACTAAGAAAAGAGGTCAAGAAATACCCAGCTTTCCCAACTGAAAAATGGCTAATACAATTTAGACGACTTCTTTGGCTTTATCACTGCATGCAGTAATTATAATTGGATGACGAGGATATCATATGGGTTTCCAAATATATCATTGTACTTTTAATATATTTATGTGTCTATGACTGAGTGGAATCATCACCTGAAAGCTCTTGAAGCACTTCTACAAAGAAAACATAATTTAACCATTGGCACCAGTAATTGTCACTTCGCTTACAATGCAATCGACTATTTATGTTTTTGAATTGGAGATAATCAGTTAGCTTCCCAGGAGGATCAAATTAGAGCCATTGTTACAATTCCACTTCCCGCGAGCAAGAAGCAATTAAGATCTTTTATGGGTTCCACGTTCTTTACCTGTCGTTTTATTTGTAATTTTGCCCCATTGTTTGCTTCTTTGTGCGAATCTTTGAAAGAAAAGCTCTCTACTTTCTTGTATAAAACCACTGATGATTAAGTATTTCGACAAACTCAAAGGGAAACTTATTTCTCTACCCATATTACGCTTGTCTAACCCCCAATAACCATTTGGCATATGAACGGATGCCTGTAACGAGGAAATATGCTGTGTTCTCGTTCAATACGAGGAAAATAATGAGAGCTTTTCCAATGCGTATGCAAGTTGGTAATTGCTAGCAAGAGAAAAGAACTATGCTGTGATTGTATAAGAGGCCCTTGCGATAGTCTAAGAAATTTAAAAATTTAAAATGTTTCTGGTAGGAACAGAATTTATAATAGGAAATTGACCATAAACCATTATCCTACCGCCGAAATGTAAAAAAAAACCCAATAAAGGTCGTCTAATACGCCTGAGTTTGTTTTACAAGAATGCAACTTAAGGTCATGTATATTAAATGCTCTGAAAACTGTATAGCCATAGCTAAGGCCAGAATGCCTGAAATTGTCTGTGCTGATTGTGTTAATATTATCGGTTATGGGTTCGAAGCAGGTGAGCCTTCTTCTTAAAGGTATTTATCGATAATTGTAGTAATTGTGTATTGTTTTGTTTGGTAATATTAATCTTTATCCATATGTACTCTCCAGTCTATATATTTGGGAATTTTATCTACGAATTTATTGTCGCACATTATTTTGTTTCTAAATTACAATGTATACCCCTTTTTTTGCCTAGGTGCCTACTTAAAATTGAATTATTATTGGATGTCACTACTACCCGCTAGTTGCATCTTGTAGGAGAGGAGATTTCAGATAGAGAGAGAGAAAGAGAGAGAGAGAGAGAGAGACGCATAGGATGGAGAGAACCCGCTAACGGCTTCTTTTGAGGTAAATTCTGTTCCATAACACGGCCTATGGCGAGCCTAATACTAACAACGAGAGTTCAGCGAAATAGCGTGAAATAATAAATTCACTTCTGGTCCCAATCTATATAGATAAGGCGAAATCCCCCTTCGGCAGCTATGTAACTTTCACTTCGGGGCTCTGTATATATAGTAAAGCATTGGTCTTGGTATGGTAGTATTCTGCTAAGAGGAGACGTTGCATAATGTAAGGCCTGTAGGTTCTAATTTCTGGCCGAGCGTAGGCGGTAATTAAGCTCGGATAATTGTTAAATATTAACTAAAAGTCATTTCCCCAATGAATAATTCCGTACTTAAACAAGAACCGGCCAGAATTTTTGTAATACGTCCGAGTGCCCCGATCGCTCGCATTATACTTACGAGTGTCTATTTTGTCGCTCCTTAAAGCTTCTTTATCTCGACCTTCCATACCCCAAGATCCCGAAGACAAGAAAAGAAAAAAAAGAAACAAAGGAGACAGATCTGTCGAGCTCATCTTCCTCTCAGGCAAATACTCCATCGCTCCCTACTTTCGAGCTAACTGTGGTTACTGGAATACAGTTTGTATTTTCCATAATAACTTTGAATAGGCCAAGTATGAATCAGCCTTCAATGCAACC
Organism: Ceratothoa steindachneri; assembly: GCA_963969495.1. NCBI lineage: Eukaryota > Metazoa > Arthropoda > Malacostraca > Isopoda > Cymothoidae > Ceratothoa > Ceratothoa steindachneri. Next base: position 173,422,938 of record OZ018326.1, read on the forward strand.
AAATCTTTTGGAAAGAACTCGATCTAAGTCCTCAACCACCACCTCTCGTGCACCTTTCGAGCAGCAGAATCTTTGGTGGGCAGATGATCCACCCGGAATTGTTGTCAATCGTGTGCGGCCGAGTGTGTAAACTTGATTTATCTTACATGTTCTATATTTTATGTGTTTGTACAGTATTAAATTTTATTTTGTTTTGCCCAGTTAGAACCTTCTACATAGATGAATTAATTCTCTTAAGTATAATTAGTCACTCTTAGAGATTTTTAGGAATACAAAGTTCATTTGCATTATTCGAGGCAAGGCTCAACTGCAGAGTTGCCCTGCGTGCTATCCGCCAACCGTCCCGAGACAGGGAAAGCAAACGGAGGTCAGAAGATCTAACCTGACCTACGACAACATATATAATCGACGTCTTAGTCTACAAATATAGAAATGTATACATACGTATAGGTAAATATATATATAAATATATATATATATATATATATATATGTATATATATATATATATATATATATATATATATATATATATATATATATATATATATATATATATATATATATATATATATATAATCTCTAAAGAGAACGCATCCAGTTTTGTATGACAGAAAACTACCTGTTATTTGCTCGCTATCAAGCATCTCCCTTCTTTACTCTTATGCTGCTCGATAACGGTAATGTGGGTCAAATGTTACACAGAAACAGGTAATTAGAGATTTTAGGTGAGATGACCGCGAGATAAAAACGTGTCTCTCTAGGCAATGACTTGAACCTCAAAGCTCTGTTTATCTAGACCAGCGCGCTACCGCTGAGCAAACGGGACCACTAGACAAAGCAATAAAAATTTCCAAATAAATTTTTCCTTTTCCATCTCCTAAGACCATCACCCAAATGAAACCGTGCCTGCAGGATTGTATATTTTGAATCTGCAAGATGATCGCATCCCTTCTTTCTAAGACCGGAAACTATCCGCCATTTGAGTTCGGCTTGCATATTAGCAGTCTTTTACCACGTTCAAGCTAAACCTACTGATAAAAGAAATGTATGCCAAATATTATACAGGAGAACAGAAATTTACAGAATATAGATTGTTCTTTAATGAATGGCGTACTCCTTAAGAGAAAACAATACTGCTAATTGACCAAAATAGTGATTCTTGCTATGCGGGTAATTGCATTAATTTGGTTCACAGTGTCACTTTATTATTTTGTCTATTTGCATAATTGACGATCAGCATTTTCTTTGCCTCACGATTTTCATAATCTTTAGAAACATTACTTGGCATTGCAATGCAGAGGAAAATATATTTTTTTAATATATGACACCAATGTAACAACATTTACAATGAATATTAATTCCTTGTAAATTTTAAATTACTATCAAACAGACCTTACCTCTTGGCAATTACAAATTCTGCAGGAATTTATTGATTATTTATCTTACTCAAACTACATACAATATTAGATCGGTGATCCTACAATATCGTTTCAACTAGAACGTAGTGATTATTATAACTGTTCTCCATTGTAACACTACGTCTTTTTTTTAAAAATAATGAACATTGTGTAGAGATTTTCGAAAGGAAATTTATCCAGCTATGGGAAACATTTGATTGCATGCATTTACACAGTATATGTCTACTTTGCATACATAAATAATTTTTTAACCAGATAATGTAAAATCAGTGAAGACAAAGTTTGAGACAGAAGCATTTAACTGTGAAGGAAATGTGGACGAAAATTGAGCAAGACTAAAACAAAATAAAACAATAATTTGGCAAGAATATGTTAAGGTCCTGTTTTCGTTGCACCAAAATAATAAAAATGCTTCAACACCTATTAAGCCTTTTAACTTTCATGGTTGTCAAATCCCTGTTTGTTTCTAGTGTATTTGTTTACTAAGCAAATCTGTGAATGATCTTTTTCTAATTTTGCACGTGTTAATATTTTATCTATTTGTGTCCTTAGTATAAAAACTTAAATATAGGATTGTATCGTATTAAATCTTCATAAAATATAATAAACACACGCCTTTACATACCATGAAAATTTCATTTACCTACTCATCATATTTTTAAAAATATATTAATAATGGAAAATCGTTCTCCTATTTTGCTCGTTAGTGTGTTTATCTCCCATTTGTGTCACTTTGGCTCCTCCCAGATGGAAATTAAATGCCGTTAATTGATATGAGGATTGGCTAAATTTCAGTTTTTGCAGGTTCTTTCCACTCACCCCCCTGCTCATTTATTAGAGTTTTTCACATCTTTCCCATCATTCCTTGATTGCCAAATTGAAATATAGTTCCAAACTAATCGAAGTTTTCTTTGTTTCCTTGTAGGTAGTTTTGCATTTATTGGTTACTCATGCGATACTTTGTAACTTCTAAAAATGAAATATACTTTCCCAATGTAATATATTAAAGTAATATAATTGATAGTATTGCATATTATTAGTGACAGTGTAATAGTAAAACATATCTAATTTTTCATCTCTTCTTAAAATAAATTTCACTTTGACCTTAAGTCAAGTTTGAACAACTAAGTAACTAAAATGAGAAAACAAATGAAAGTTACAATTATACCAAACTATTTTTCCTTTATAAATTATCTTTGTTTTATTATTCCAATACATACCTCCGTTATCCGCAACATTTTCGATTATAATACATGTCGAGGAATGGGTCACTTCACTAAATAATATATATATATATATATATATATATATATATATATATATATATATATATATATATATATATATATATATATATATATATATATATATATATATGAATATGTACCACGGAAGGAAACTGGATAAAAGGCAGATTGGATTTAGTACTTTCGTCTATTTGGCATTTTCAAACTCAATGGTAAGGAAAATAAGACACCCAGTGTTTATACAAAGCCCGTTTTACTGGGATGAGGTCAACATTTTAATGTTATCAGATAAGTCGGATTTTAGAAAAAGTTATAAAATTCGATCTACCGAAAACAGCCCTGGGATAATATTGAGATTACTCTCCTTTGTGTGAGAGATTAAAAATGATTCCAGGATATTTCTCTTTATAAAATCATTACTATGGATTATAGTATCAGATTTGATCAGTTAATTCCGTGTCCCATCTTGGAATTGTGGACAGCTAAGGCGTTATTCAGATAACCATTAATTACTGCATTTTTGTGTTATTGGGTCCTTATGGAAACATTTTGGGAAGTTTGGCCTACATAGAATAAATTAAAATTTAAACATGGAATTCGATAAATTACATTATTATAATTATTGGGGCTATGCTTTATTAAGAGATTTTTTAATGTATGATTGTATTTAAAGGCTACTTTAATATTAGGTTGTTTTAGGATGGGCACTACAGACATAAAATTATCATGATAGGGTAAAATTAATAGGTTTTTACGAGGATCTATTGTGTCTAATTTATAATTATAAAATGTTTTTTTGGCTATATTGATACATTTTTCTAGAAAGTAATCTGGGTAGCATAAATTTGTAGCAATATCATCAATATTTGTGTATTCCTTATCTATATAGTCGCGACTACATATTCGAAGAGCCCTAAGATACATGGAGGAAAAAAACATAAGATTTTATATTTTTGGCATGAATTGAATAAAAATGGACATAAGATGCATTATTTGTCGGTTTCCTATAAACAATAAATTTAAATCTATGTGGTTCTCTAATTATTAGGACATCCAAGATTACCAGGGAACTTGAGGAAACAGATACAACAATCTGAACCGAAGGTGACCGGTTCTCAATCTAACTAGAGAAACGAAATCCCAGGCTATTTATATGACGGCCATTGTTGATGCTCAATCGCCGGAAGGCACAGATGTTTGTGAGACGACTTCTGGCGCCTAGTGGGATTAAGTTTTGTCGCCCAACCGAGGTCTTAATGGCCTCTAACGATGTGAGCGCGAGACTTGGCCACAAGCCTCCAAAATACAGATATTAGCGTTTTCATGGTGGGATTAAAGCTTTTAGCGTGCTCACCTTAATTAACTACACTTGCGAGGCAGCTGACAGATATTCTAATTCTTTCTTTCTTTCTCTGTTTCTTTGGACTTTCACGTTACTACCCGTTGAGTGAGATTCTTAGAACGGAGTTAGGCAAGAAATGTAAGGGGCAAATTTAAGGAATATTCCGCTTTGACTTCTATTTCCTTACATGCCTCCCTTCCAAAGATGGCTTTTCCCAATGCGAAAGGAAAGTAATCGGGCATCTCGACCAAAAACAATCGGTATTAAATATCAGCCAGCAGGGCGACCATCAAAGTAATTGAATAGCTTCCATTTATCCGAGGCGACGGATAAAATTTACATAGACTTTGGGCTTAATGGGCAATTAACTAATTAAAATATATACAGTTTTAAGTAAAAGCAATACCACACTTAGAATAAGGAATCAATCAAGCGGAGAGATAATCAAGGAAATAATAAAAAGAACACAAAAAATCAATAATAACAACAACCTTTTAAATACAAAATTCAAAATTGATACTCCATCAATAGCCGACTAAAGGCGCATAAGCCTTCCGTTTTGGCTTTTACAATTCTTAGATACGCCAGAGAACGGTGATCCGCTTCGATCACGAACTCGTTACCTATCAGGTACATTCTGAACGTTTGTACACCCACAACTATTGCAAACGCCTCAAGTTCTATTACCGCATAATTTCTCTCGCGCGGTAACAGCTTCTGGCTAGCATAAGCGATAAAATAGCTATTACCATCTTCTTCGTACTGTATAAACAAGCAACCGACGCCATCGTTGCTGGCATACTTACGGATTCCAAACAATTTGTTCGTGTTCGGGAGCCGCAATATGGGTACAGCTGTTAACCTCTCTTTCATCTGCTAGAAGTGGCAAATTGCCTCGGGGCTCCAAATGAGAAAATCTAGGGAGATTTTCTTACGGAGAGCATTCAGAGGGGACGCTAAGGCGGCAAAGTTGGAGACAAAGCGCCTGTAGAAGAAGGTTGATCCTGAGAAGGAACGTAGCTGCTTCTTGGTGCGCGAAGGGGAATATCTGAAATGGACCTCACCTTTTCTTGCTGGGGAGTTATTTGCTTTTCCCAGATGTGAAATCCAAGGTACTTGATAGTGTCATAAGCAAAATGAAACTTGGAGAGACTTATGGTCAGAACATTCTCACTGAGCCTGTTACAGAGGGAACAAAGGGAGATTAGACGTACACATTATCAAAATAGAATGACACATTTTTCAGACCATGTAAGATAAAGTGCATCATTCTGTTGTAATTACTGCAAGAAATAACTCAACCAAAGAGGTGATGCTTAAATTGCATTAGCAGCTTTACAGTAGGAAAGGCAGTGGATTTCTAAACTCTAACCTTGAGAAGAAGTGGATAGTACGCCTTGCATAAATCTATCTCTGAAATAAATTTGGCATTCTCAAACAAATGTAGGCTTTGGTCTATCAAAGGGATCGGTTTTGTATCAAAAACCGTCACGGCGTTAAGTTTTTGGAAGTCCACACACATTCAAAATGGCTGGTCTGGCTTCCGAACCATAACAATGGAGCAACAGCAATTGGATGAGGAGGGTTCAATTATTCCTAATTTTAGTAAATTTTTGACCTCATCATTGAACGCTGATCCCAAATGAATGGGCAAGCGGTAGGCTAGTATAGAATCTGCTCTTGTGTGATTAATGCTATGTCATGCTCGAATTGGGTCGAGCAACCAGGCTTCTCAGAAATGAAGTCAGGGTTAGTCTTGGGCTTTTTGAGCAGTCTTTACGTGGGGATTTAGATAGATCTCCCGGGGCGAGTCTTTATACAAACTGGAAAAAAACGGGAGAGGGTAATCATTGTCAGATTCTCTTTAAGTGTCTGGACTAGGTTAAGAGGCTCGGGAGGATTCGAGGCTTCCAACACGTCCTCTTCGTCCAGGGCAACAATATTGCTGATGCAGGCGTGGCGATGGTAACGTTTGAGCATGTTGACGTGAAACAATTTCTTATCAGAGAGCGTTTGAATCACGTAGTCCACGGGGCCACAGTCTTCAACGACTAAAAAGGGACCTTTCCATTAGAAAAGAAGCTTATTTGTCTCCATGGGCAGGAGAAGCAGGACCTCGTCATCGTGCTTGAATAGTCTTTCTTTTTAATTAAGGTCAAAATAGGGCCTGTAATTTTTCAGGTCCAAGTCAACATTTTAGTATACAATGTTCGCGCATTCCTCCAGACGGTTTCGAAGGTCCAATATATATGGGTATGAGAACTAAACCTCCTCATCTAGCCGGGTGTTTGGAAACAGTTCCTTGAGAAAGCTCATCGGGCCGCGAACATTTCAGCCGTAAATGAGTTCAAAATCGAGCAAACCCAAGGGTTCGGTGGGGAATATCTCTGCAGGTGAAAAAGGCGAGTGGCAGGTATCGATACCATTCCCAAGGCTGAGCATGGCACAGTTTCATGAGGACGGTTTTAAACGTCTCATTTAATTTCTCACAGACGCCGTTATCGGCGGGGTGGAACGTGGTTGTTAAGAGGGGCTTGACTAATAGGAGTTTTCCCACATATCCCAAAAGCTGAGAGGTAAATTGTCTACTCCTATCTGAGTAGATCTTAGAGATGCCAACGTGATAGAAGATAGAGATCAGGGCGTCCACGCAGGTCACGCTGTCGATCTTGATAAGGAGGACGGCGTCTGGGAATCTGTTCACAAAATCCACGAGTGCGAGGATATAAAAATTCCCTTCGCGCGATGGGAGTATTTTGGGACAATTAGGTCAATGTTCACTCTAAAAAAGGGTTTCGATACAATTGGGGTCTTCTGTAGGGGGGCTAAAGGAATTCGGCCTTTCGCCTTAGTCTCTTGACAAATGTCACAAGACTTACAGAAATCGGCGATTTTTTTGGCAGCGCCAGGCCAAAAGAAATCGTAAAAGATTCTTTGGAATATCTTATTATGGCTAAAGTGGCCAGCTAACAACCCATGGTGGGCAATTTTGAGCACCTGTGCAACATAATAGTAGGTAATACATAGCAAGCGGGTAGGGAATTGGTTAGGGACGGAGGTAGAGCGAAACATCAGTTCTCCCTCAAAGAGGTAGGAGACATCCTTGTGACCACGAACGGATTCGCGCTCGTTGGTCCTCGCATTTACCCACAAGGGCTGTAGGGAAGGACACTCTATCTGGGCGCTTAAAAATGATTCGGTGTTAAGAGTCTCGTACTCAGCGAGAAAAGGGGGGTCTAAAGGCATGGGGGTAACTCTTTCTCTCTGGCTTGGGCCCTCGTGATGATAGGTGACCAGCGGGACTAGGGGATAGCTATGAAGTCATTCCAACCCGTGAAGTATTAACAGTCGATGTAACAACGGACCACTGGGAACCGGTTGGCTCGTCCCAAGTAGTTCTAGCCTACTGAAAAAGTATCGTTTTCGGGGCTCACGGGGGAGGGCAACTTTTCCGATACGATGATGCACGTGCATCCTGTATCTCTGACCAGGGTTAAAACCTGGCAACCATTAATTGATTTAATTTCAAAGTCGAGCCCACCAGGGGAGCTTTTGTTAAATAAAAAATTAACTTGATGCCCCGGGGGACTCTTAGCTGGTGGAGAAGCAGGCTTTTCAGGGCGAGCAGACGGAGAAGAAAGAGAGGAGCTTACTTGGTGGACATGGGGGCAGTTAGTCCTTACATGTCCGGGGGTTTCGCAAGCAAAACTGACACGGGTTGGTCTCGGGTAAACCAACGCAGAGGGATTAAAAATGAGGAGCTTTGTGGGGGGCGAACCTAGTAAACATTTGTTTGAAAATTTTAAACGGTTCTCACATTCAACCTTATAAATAGGAAGATAAACTTCCCGCTTTAGTATCTTTCTTTTGTAAATATGAAGATAAACTTCCCGCTTTACTATTTCTCTTTGGTAAATAGGAAGATAAACTTCCAGCTTTGTAGTATTTCTCCTTCGTAAAGAGGAAGTTAAACTCTCTAGTATGCAGTACGATATCATGGGTCGGCTATACGTGGCTCAGTACAAAAGAGATCTTGTTCTTGAATTCCCCAAGGAGAAAAGGTAAAAACCGATGGCATTTTCTTGAGGTGACTTGCCCTCGCATTTTTCCTCCTTTGCCGGCTGCGAACCTTTCTCCCAAGTCTAAAAATTCGGAAAATTGATTTCAACCGTGCTTATGTGTAAACGGTTGAAACGTTAGTAACATTTTAAATCTATCATGCTCTGATTGGGCAATCATTACAGTTTTATGTCAAAAAGCTGATTGGGAAATTGGTCAGCTCTAAGGCTGTTTTTCCAAAAATGAACGTAAGAATGAATAGTAAATGTATATTAATCCTGATTAGTTGAATTGTTATAGTGTTAACTGTAGATGAAATAACTATTTATATAGGTCTATTTTTGTGTAAAAGATAGTCAGAAAAGTCAGAAAAATTATTATTATTTAAGAAAAAACAGTTATTTTCCATGTTCACCATATTCGAAGCTTATTCCAGCCATATTCTCAGGAATAAAGATCCCATATATAATTATATATATATTTTTCCTTCCTTCAATAAGGAAGAGGTTGTACACTTAACTTAGTCTGAAAAACTACAAAAAAGAGAATACCATACCTTACACAGACCCTAAAACTGGTGAACCCTCTTCGTCGAACGAAATACGTGATCATACAACAAAATGGATTCGCTTGGTGACGCATCAAGGCATCAACAAGCTGCTCATTTTCTTCTACACCAAGCAGTGGAACTCACGAAGGTGATCTCAATCAGACGTCCAGTTTTTAATGACGCAGCAGTCGCAGGATGGCTCAAAATTGTGGAGGCGCAATTTTACATCTCGAGAGTACAACGAGAAGAAAAGAAATTTGACTATATTCTGGCTGCGTTACCTCCCGTGACGGTCGATCCTCTCCAAGCTGCAGTACTCTCGTCGCAGAATTACTCGCTCCTATGAAAAGAAATCGTGGGACTTTCTGAGCGGACGAAACCTGAGCTTTTCCAGAAGTTAATCGCGTCTATTCCGCAGACCAGACAACCTTCAGTAAACCTTGAAGTGCTACGGAAGACAGCTCTTTAAGTTCGAGTCGAGGAGGACTTGGTGAGACACAAATTCATCTAGTTTTTACTTTCAAACATAGCCCCCATCATCGCCACGCAAAAGGATTTAACTCTTGCCCAATTGGGGAAACTGGCCGATGAACTCATGCCGTTTTACATACTAGGCACAGTGCTATAATATAAATAAGAGTGAAACTAGTGATAATTGTGCGTTCCCCGATATAAGTGCTCTTAGTGTCAACCCAATTGTAAATAATGTGCAATTTAAAAATTCGCGTTTCGTGCCCGTCAGCGTATATCCTAGAGGTAATCAAGCTAAGTTTGTGAATAATGATTATAATAGTGATAATAATTATTCAAAGGTGTACCGTTTGGGTTACGCCCCTTCTGTCGAAATCAAAACCCAGTGGTGTGCCGTTCACACTTATACATTGGGTCGAGTGCGAAGTACTGTAAACCGTAGTGCAGTTGGCCAAAGCAAGGTGAGAACCTTCAAATGCAGCTATCGTCTATACCGTCTTTCCCAACCCACTCACTAAACGATATCGGCAGGCCGCTGTAAATGCGACGACCGTCGTGGCGACTCTTCTCACTGTCGCTACCCGTATTAATGAGAGAATGTGCGAATTTCTGATGGATACTAAGCGAGCCTGTCCTTATTTCCATTTAATTTAGTGAAATTAAGTGTGATGCGCAAATCGTGTGTTAATATCGCGATGGCAAATGGAGGGAAGATAAGAGGGCATAAAGAAGTCCAACTAGAAATAGGCATCTCTACCCTGCAACGTTCATTTAGATGGACGTTCGTAGTAGCAGATATTACGTCGCCATTATTAGGAGCCAATTTTCTTGCTCATTTTAACTACTTAGTAGACTGCGCTCGTGGTGTCCTAATTGATAACGAGAATAGCCTAGTTTCTAAAATCAAGCAGTCAAGCAAACTAGTGATCTTGTTAATCATTAATGATCTCTCGCTTATCCCACCTAATTGCAGGACAGTTCTCCGTAAATATAAGACTAAATATAACCCAAAGTGTGTTGACATTAGTTCACCACCGGCTAATTCTTTTGTTTACAACATTGAGACGGGTAGCGCTCCGCCAACTTTCACTCGCCCAAGGCCACTTCCAATGGAGAAACTGCAAATTGCAAAAGCATCTTCGAGACTGTTGAAAGTAGATGTAGTGCGGCTGTCGAAATCTTCATGGTCTTTACCCATTCACATGGTAAATAAGAAGACCCCTGGCAAGTATAGAGTGGTGGGTGACTCTCGATCCCTCACCACGATAACCAGAGCGGACAGATACTCCCTGCCAGGGATTCAGAGCATGGTAGACCATCTTTATGGCAGGAAAGTTTTCTCTTGCCTGGATTTAGTCTGAGCCTACCACCAGATTCCAATGAATCCAGCGGACATGGATAAGACTTCTCTCTTAACTCCCTTTGGGCTGTGGGAATTTTTAAGGCTACCGTTTGGTCTGAAGAATGCTAGTTGCACCTTTCAATGCCACATGGACAATTTATTTCGAGGCTTGGCGTTCGTTTTGGCGTATGTCGACGATATTTTAATATTTTCGGAAAATATAGACGAGCATGTGGAGCACATAGATCAAGTTTTCAAAATATTGGCAGAAAACAATCTTCGAATTCCTATGGAAAAGAAATCTTTTACAGTGGGTATTAATTGCTCTTTGGCGGGGGTTTCATGATGACCAATATCACTCATTGTTGCCCAGTAAGGTCAGCTTGTGAGTGTCAGAAAATTTTTTGCGTTCTTCAGCAACACTCGGGTCAAACTGTATTGTTGCTCATCCTTTGTAAGACATCAAGAAAAATCTTTGATCAAGGTAATGGCAGGTTCAGAATTGTCATTAGTGACAGCCAGTGTACTAATGAAACTTTGGGCAGCACTGAAGCTAGGCTGATGCTTCCATTGAGTTGTGAGATATTCGAGGAATTCATCTGGACGATTTAATTAATTTAAATAATTCTTGATTTATTACTTGTGAAGTCATCTAAAGTGATTTCTTGGATGCGTCCGATGTCAATAGTTGCACGTTTCAGTGTCTTTTCCTCTCCTTCTTTTTCTTACATAGCTATAACCATCTTTCCCATAGTACTATGGTCCAAATGGTCATCAAATAATGCTAAACACACCAACTCCTCATAAAGGTATTACAGTTAGCCTACCATTTTTTTCATATAGTGTTAGATATATTTTTTTTGATTGTGTGATACATCTGGCATTGCTGCAACAACCTCAGTTTATTTCTTGGTGGTTTCAAAGCAATGCTGGCACTTACCCAGGCTTCAATGTACATGCAAGAAAAGAAGATGCAGTGATCTTGCAATCCTTTTTGTTCAAGTGTTGTTAATTTAAACTGGGAACGAAACATCTATACTTTGAAGGTGTATATCACTATAGCCATCCATCGGGCTTTGTTCATGGCTCCGGGAGCTTCACAATGAATGCCTATTTATCATTTCATCTTTGAATGCAGCCACAGCGTTGGCTGTGTAATCATCAGTTATAGTCCTGAGAACAAGAAGAGCCAATATCAAAAGGTTAGGGTTTGAGATAAACGCATTTAAATGTTTTAACGCTTTATTGAAAATCAGCAACTAACAGCTGAATTATGTTTATTTTTTCAATAAAAATATCAACTCAAATCTATAATTTGAAGGCTTTCCACAAACATAGTATTGCTGCTTTGCCTTCCAAAAATATTTAAAGCAAGTAATATTTTATTAGAGAACCTTGTTTCATTGCTTTCGAAACCATTTTCATGGTGTTACTAAAGAAAAAACTATCTAGTGATACTGAGAGTGCAACAGTAGCACTTGTTTCAATAAGTACAGTATCCATATAATATTTCCAATAAACTTAAAATAAAAGAGTCATCAAAAGAACCACCTTATGGCAATGAGACCGCAGGATCATCATCAATATAATCATTATCATCTGGATGATCTGCTGCCTGTAAGCTCCTGTAGAAGTGCCTACTTCCTTCTGAAATAAGTGGAAGGAGATCCATCAAGTCCTTTAGCTTCTTTGGTGGGAGATTCCTTGGTCTGTCTTCTACCTGGAGGAGGGTAGAGTTTGATATCCTTCCTATTCTTGTTCTCCTTAACTCTAATTGCTGTGGTGAGGCATCTTGATTGAAGGATATAAAGCTCATGATTTTCCAGTTTCATCTGGAGAGTATTTCATAACCTTCATCTTCACCCGCTTTACTTGAAAATTCACCAGAGGGAAATCATGCATATACAAGATCTTTGAGTTCTTGAAGTAAGTTGATTGCATTTCTGTCACCTGTATCTTATTTTTCTGTAGATAGCTCTGGCTGTGGTGATCCAGACCTTTTGATCTTCAATAATGTTTCTAGTAGATTTCTTATGTTTTTCAATGGTGGCATGTATGGTGTCAGCTTCCATGTGTGTATGTCCGGGCTCCAAAAAGGAATGCGTGATTTTTATTCTCTTATACCTACACATATGCATAAGCATGGCTGCAATTAAATGATTTCCATTTTGGCCACCACATGATTTGCTATAGAGTCTGACCTCCTTGATGTCATTTAGCAATCCACTCAACCATTTCAGTACACAGGGTCCAATTTCTTGACCCCCTCTTCTTTCAATTGTTTCATCCCACATCATAGAGTGTGCTTTATTTCCTTCATACTATTTTCATAAATGGCTTGATTGTACACTGCAAGTTGTCTCTTATAGTAGACAACTCCTGTCCGCAACATTGGGCATGGCAAAACTTTCTGGAGGTCAAACGATTCAGTAACAATTCCTTTAATTTTCATAGCAAACTCTCTATCAGTTTTTTCCTGTTTGTAAACAGTCTCTGCAAATTCATGGTGTTTTGCTCTTTTCTCTTCAATGCCGGTCTTGTCATCTCCATGAACAGTAGCTAAGGATGCCTTAAAAGCGTCACATTTCTCTTTAGTATCCTGAAGTGGGTGATGAAACGACAGGTTCAAGTCTTCTTTGAACATTTTTCTATAAGTATCTTCCTTTTTTCGGGCAATTTTGTTCTCTTGACAGTGTTCTTTGTACAAGCGATATATCTGAGCTATGGTAAGATCAGAATCTAAATATTTCGGTTCTGAGGTTTCCCTAGTGTAGTGACCTTTTATAGGCTTGGAATATACGTATATGATCCTTAATAACATTAAGTGATTCACAGGATATTTTCTTTTGTTTTTCATGCCTTCCTCTTCAATCTCGTGGTAGAATCCCAGCTGTTGACTGTCGTTTCTTTCTGACACTATAGAAACCTTGTTTGGCACACCTATTTTTCAGATACTGCTTGCTGAAGATAGTAACGTCATGTAAATTTTCCTCTGCTAGCTCTCTCCTTCTTTTGCTGTAACCTTTGTATTTTCTTAACTTCTTCTTGAATCAAACGACATAGGGATTTATTTTGTGCTTCTGGTGTTGCGTTTCGATATTCCTGGTATATCTTCCTTTGTTTCCCTTCTGTAAACTTCTTACTGCACCTTTTGAAACAGCCTTCTCTACAATAGCTTCCTATAAGCTGCCCTGCAACAGATTTTCCGGTGTGGAAATATACGCTTTTCCTCTCGCATTCTTGTCAATACGAACATTTCTCTTCTATAATGAGGGCTGTGTTGTACGTTTTCTACTTATACGTTTGCCTGCTGCAGACTCATTACATACTGGAAGACAAAATGGAAAAATATCAGTATTATATTACAGTAAATCAGGTTTTTAAATTCTAATAAGTAAAGAATGAAATTCCTTTTGATGTGTATTATTAGACAAAAAATCCAGTTTTGTTGCTTATCATGCATACTACTAGCAACTTTTTTACTTTATTTGGTTTTACCTGAAAGGGATTCCTCCTCTTCATCAGATTCACTTGAGGATGGTTTTTAGTCCTTATCAACAACACTGTCATCTGTATCACTCTCCTCCTTTTCATCATCTTGCTGACTTAAGGCTTCATTCGCTGCTATCACTATTTACTGTGGTCTTTTCTATAGTATAAAAGAGCAATATAAATGATTAGCTTAATACATCTAGGCACGTACACACACAAACTATAATACTAATAATAATACTACACCCAAAATAATAATGTTTCTTATTTACAGAAATGGTTTCGTAAAATTAAACGGTTTTGTACACATTCATTGTAAAGAAAAATTATTAATACTTCACCAACCTGACGTAGCTGTCTAATGAAGTGAATGTTGGCCAAATTCTACGGAGCAGGAAATCCAGCCACTAAGCTACCTTCGAGGAAACTGAAGGCAGGAACCAAGAACTACCAGGGAGCTGTAGTTGGGATTCGTAAACACGTTGTAGCTTGCAGAGCATTGTCGTAAGAGGTACCGATCACGCGGTGGTTGGGTTGTTCATACATGTTACAGCTTGCAGCGCACTGCTGTGATTATACCTTAACGCATTTGCATCATGAAGGTTACTACTAGTATCATTTACTAACGCTATAGTTAATTAGGTGAACAACAAACTCCTCATCAAATTTGCTGAAATAATCCAAATACTTTTACGTGTCCTGTCAACAGTACACCATGCAATAAAGGCCATTGTTGACATTGGCCTTTCACTGACACTTATTATCTCTTAAGTTGCGTAATACAAGAAGGGCCAATCAAGACACTAGCCATTCTAGCCTCCAAAATTTTGCGCCACCGACTTTGTCCGTTATAGCACTGATAGAAACGTGTAATTCCAGTTCCTGGTAGGCTTATCTCAAAAGGGACATTTTTTGACATTGGCCCTTCTTGTTCTCGGGCCTAGAGCGGATGAGTCTTCATATGTGGTTTTGTCAATGTGTTGCTTTCTTTTTTGAAGCGCTTGAAGATGAAAATATCCGGAGCAGATGAAGGACACATGGCTTCAGAATTAGCTGCTCGAGCAATCAACTTTAACACATGATGACGGTAACCCATATGCAGAAGTTCACGGTCAAGAACCTGCTCTAAATAAATGCAAGATCTTTTGTGGCAACCAGTATTTGAGCTAGTTGTGTCGAAGCACATTGCCTGAACCTTCTTCTTTACATTCTAGTCTTTAAGAACAGAAAATATGGCATTGGCTTGTGCTTCTCACTTATCCGAATGTAACTTGGGCAACGCAAGAAGCGGAGTTTGTCCATTACTTGTCAGAAGCACAGGCAATTTGTCTACAGCCCTAGTGACAGTGAGATCTGGAATAAGCTTTCAATCCCAGTGCACAATAAGTATGAGCTCTGGGTCAAACATATTTTGGAATTTTTTTGACATGGATTTACGATGCTGCTGTTGTTGCTGTCTGATGCTCGATCGGTTCAGAGCTAGTGGCTGGATTTCTTGTCCGAAACTGAGGACTGTTTCTCCATTCATCACGACAGCAGCTCTATCTGATAGTTTATTTCGGTCCGAAGTTGCCACAAGGTCTAATAAAATCATTGTTGAAGCCCTCGTGACAATGGTCTCGGTGTCGTGCAGGTTTTACTTGGACTTGCAACTGGATCTTCTTCTTCATTACAAGTACAGTCCCTTAAGCTGCTTTCTAAATCTCCTACGGACTGTAGAATGTAGGCATCATCTGAAGCTCTTTTTTCGGCTTCTTCATAATTTCCTCTTCTCTTTTCCTTTTTCTGTCTTCTTTCTTCTTTAAGCTGATATCTACTAATGCCATCGCTCCACGACGTCCAAGTTCGCGCTGAGCAATCAGAAATTGCCGATCTTCCCCAATTGAAATCATCTCCAGCGCTTTGGCATTGGGTAATATCAAATAAGCTTTCAAATATGCTTTCAAATATGCTGCTTCCTTGTCCGTTCGTGATGCAGTTAGTCTTCCTGAATTCTTCTTAATACCTTTCTATTTCTCAAACAGTCCATTACTTTTTTAGGCAATCTTGTTTGTGGTGAATAAGAATTAATGCCTGATGCAGAAGCATAGACAGTTTCATTTAAATTGTTATATGTATTTATAAAGAAAAAGAACATAAAACTTGATTTAAGAGGGGAGTTTGAAACCTTTAATATCTTCTTAATAATTTTCAACGAGATATACTTTTGTGCGTCGTTCATAAGTCATCATTAATCTCTAAAAGCTTAAAATTCAATAACATTGATATCTAAAGAATAAATACCTTTGGAAGAAATGAAATATGTTATTTAAAGACACATACTTGATAAAAGTGTAAGCAATTTAAATATTTATCAATAAATTGAAATATAAGTACTTCTTTGCTTTCACATCATCTCCTCAAGTGACACATAACCTCTCTCTCTCAAGGGCAAAACTAACCTGAGAAGTTTAGGATGCAATCTGTACCTCTCAGTAATATGTCAAGTGTCTATGGTCAGTTACGAGGTAGTCTATAAAATATATATGTCTTGTAACATTTGAATGGAAAAATATTTTCTTATTTTAGTTCAATTTGATGCATCTAAACTGAAATCAATGTTATTCGTATGCTTATATTATACGTCATCAGAGGTGAACTTTGAATGTACTGAGCTACTTCTAGATTTTAATATATGTATATCACTGAAATTTTACACTAAAATGAAGATTTTGGTAGGGCCAGACCATGGAAAAGATAAAAATTAAAAATGAGGACCACCCTAATATGTATGTTGAGGAATAGGTCACCTCACTAGATAATATATATATATATATATATATATATATATATATTTATTGGGAGGAAGGAGATAAATACCAAGGAAATATGTATATATACAGTTATACATACATATATCCTCTAATGTACGTAAACGTCCTTGCTACGTATAAGTCCGAACACTTCGTAAAAGTAATCCGTTAGTTCAAGGTATAAGAGTGCGATTTACTAAAGGGGCCGATAGCATTTAACTGAGTTTACAAGTGGCAGTTCAAAGGTATACTTAAAGATTGAAAACACAAAATATAATTTAAATGAGTCACTAGTTAATATGTGTATATATATATATATATATATATATATATATAATATATACATACCACAAATTAGGTAATGTTAATAAAGGACAACTCTGACAGAATACAGATTAAAGGGCAATTGGAGAAGTTAATTACTCGTTAATCAGCTTTTAAATTAAATATTACAAATCAGTTATATAGAGGGAATATTTAAATGTCGGAAAGTGGTTCGATTATTATGAGATTAAAGCAAATAGAAGTTTTACTTTTAATGGATTCAGCTTAAGGAAAGGAAAAGGCCAGCAGGACGCGGCCCTCGAGCAAATATCCTTCGGCGAGTCGGCGCGAGGAATGGAGAAGCCAATGGATGTGACTCCACGTCGAATATCCTGACGGTGACGAGGTTGAAGGGGAAGAGGGCAGAAGACGAGTTCACGATCCTTCTTGAAGACGGAGATGGCACCTCTGCTCCAGAGAAGTACAACCTCCAAATAGAAACTCTGAGAAGGCTCGGCACGAAGCTTCATGCGGGAAACTGAAGCGCCTTGAGTGGGCGAGAAAGGGGGGCTGGGTTCCAGATGAGATGAGAGAAATTGCGGCCAATCCTTCTGGGACGAAAACGATTCGAGGCTTGCTCTGAACAGAGCATGGATTCACAAAAGAGATGTGTCTGCCTGGTTAGATGCGATCTCGAGCTATAACCGAATACTGGGGAACTTGAGGAAACAGACACTACGATCTGAACCAAAGGCGACGGGTTCTCAATCTAACCAGAGTCTCGAAAACCCATGGTATTTATGTGATGGCCATTTTTGATGCTGAATCGCTGGAAGGCCCAGACATTTGGAAGAAGGCTTCTGGCGCCTAGTTGGGATTAGCGTTTGTCGCCCAACCCAGGTCTTAATGGGCCCCAACGATGTGCGCGGGAGACTTGGCAAGCAGCCTCCATAATAAGGAGATTAGCGTTTTTGCAGTAGGATTAAAGCTTTTAGCGCGCTCAACTTAATTAACTATACCTGCCTGGCAGTGGGCAGATATTTCAATTCATTCTTTCTTTTCCTGCTTCTATGGACTCACGTTACTACACGTGGAGTAAGATTCTTAGAACGGATTGAGGGAAGAAATTTAAGGCGTAAATTAAGTGGATATTCCCCTTTTACTTCTATTTCCTTACGATACAGTATGATAGTCTGTATCTCTCTGTATTACTATGTAATTCTAAAGGCTAAATTGCTTATAGGTGTTTAAACTTCTGCTCAAATAGACATAAATATGTAACTAAAAGAAGAGACTAGTTTCACGATAGAGAGGAAATTCTTGTACTTATTCTAAAACTTTTTCCACTTAGCTATTTCCTTAGAGACTGTAAAGATACCAAAATTAATTATGTCTTATAATGTGTTTATAATGGTAAATTGTAAATTACCTAATTATTTCTATTATATGTTCACAGCTTTTTACTGACTGGGCTATTTATGAGCTTATTAAGTCATATAGGGATTTTAGTAAGACAATTTGACCAAAAAGGCGTCTAACGTCAATGATCAGAAAGAAGAACGGAATTATAATTATGAGAATTGCGTTACGAGTTAATACGAAACACCTCATTTTACGAAAAAAAGTTGGAAGGAGAAGGTTAGTAAAGGGTCTATTATATTCTATTGAATTACTCGAAAGTATGACGATGATAGGAAGAAAAGTTATGATTCCAGATGTGTTTGTACTTGTTTCTACACGAGTATTGATGTGTTATGTCATCCTGTAATGTAGAAGAAAAAGTAAGTTGATCTTTTTGTGACAGTGATTTTAAAACAAGTTTGCCTTTTCTGGGGCACTCCCTTTGTTTTAAAACTATGGAAGTTGGTAATCGATGTCAAATGTAATGTTTTTGAAGTTTGTGGAAAGAAATTAGTTTCATCTTCATATTTGGAGCCTTATAAAGGATTTTAGAAGATTTTTAATTACGGTCAAGATATTAACTAAAGTTTGGAAAAAAGCGGCTTTGTAGAGACTACGGAGTTGATGGATTTCCTGGATACGACAATTTGAAAGATAATTGGAAAGAAATACAATAGCAGTCTTTACTGAAGAATGTAATCTCTAAACCTGCCATAAGAAATGATTACTTCTGCAATTTCAAATTTTTAATGGTCTATGTCTTGTTTTTCTTTCTTTTGACATCAATTTTGGGAATCATGACGATGGTTACATAAAGATCTCTGATCTTTACACTTCTGAATGGTATTTCATGAGGTCTTTTTAGAAGCATTATGACGGCAACGCTAATTGCTCGTGAACTCAGACATCATACGGATAAAAATAACATTATATCTCTCCACTAATTTGGATATGAATAAAGTTAATAAAAACTTGCTTTTGTAAAATAAACAAGTCTCTAGTCTGAAAAACGAAACAATTTCATAAATAGATTTCAGGGTTGAATAGGGACCTGATCCTGTGTTGAATATAATAACTCTGAAATATTTGCCAGAGGTTACGCGTGTTATTGCGTTGCATGTGTAAATTTTTACAAACTAAAATATCCCAGCAAAGCTCTTAAGCAGACGGTGGTGACGAGGACACGGCATATTTAACGCATTTGATCTTGGCAATTTAGTAACCAACATATAAATTAATTTAACGTTAAACAAATCAGGATTAAGTGATTGCAAACAAAATATTAGCCTTTTTTTCTTTCTCCATATTATATCGTTTGAACTTTATTTAAAAGTCTAATCTTAGAAATGAACAATATAATACAGAATTATTGCTCGAAATATAATGGATTTCAAAGAAATCATTAGTCATAAATGCCAAACAAAATTCATATGGTTGTGCTTACATACATATAATATTATATACTCATTTACAAAAATTATTAGCCAAAAAATGTTCATCTGAAATGAGAAGGTATTGATTTGTACCTAGTGCTGACCTTGGTGAGGTACTTAGTGTAGCATAGATAGAACAACTTTAGTTGTGGCTAGATGTCGTTAATGGGGAAATATGAGCAGTGCATTGAAAGGAGAAGGAAATTTGGGTATTCCTAAGAATCACAATGCTTTTAATTTTATATTGCAATATAAATGCATATACTGTATTTTAAATATTACTCGAAGTTTTTACTTTTAATGTCCTAGAATTTGCAATGTTCAGGTATCTATTTTATTTTGACTGAGAACTCATATTTATCCCTCTTAACCACTATACGATTAAAAAGACAGTGAAAGATATAATGAAAATCGTGCTCGCATCTGAAATATAATAGGTAACAGAAGTGATTATTGGTAATAGAAAAGGACGCTTCTTCTGATAATCATCTTAGTGATAATTTCAAAAATGGAAATGAATTACGTCGATAATAGTTAGTGTGGAAGCAGAAATATTAAGGGCAGCTCTATTGATTGGGGATCACTGTAGTTGAAAATATGGAACGGAAATTCAAGGTTATTCCATATGGGTTTGGAATTATCACACAATCAGAACAGAGTGATGCAAAAACCGTGTGAAATCCGAAAAACTTATATTATCTGGAAAACTAGTTACCTGATAATCTAAGACAAGTATAAGTAATTTGAGAAGTTCTTGTTAGTGATATCTATAGATCCTTACCTAAGATATGCTGTATGTGTTGGTTGTATTTTATTGAAGAATACGAACATCTAATTACGGGTTTATTGGTAACTAGATCAGCAGAGCAATTTTTTTTGATGAAGAATTCTTGAGGATGTTAAAGAGGAAAAAATAGTTCATTTAGAGCCTGGGGATCTTTATACTTATACAAATTCCACTGCCATAGACAATTGTCTTGGGCAGTGAAATTTGTATAAGCGTGGTAATTGTTGGAAAGAATTAGGTATGGTGCAGAAGTTACTAAATTAATGCAGCTCATAAATTAATCATAATACGGAGTTGGGAATGCATGTTGTCTGGTAGATATCAAATCTAGTTGAATCAAATAAAGGTATAATGAGACATAGCTATATGGCTCTTGCGTTCGTATGCTTGAAGTAATTTCATAGAAGTATTGGTAGTTGATTGAGCATATTCTATCAATGAGAGATTTTGAATTTGATCTAGTGTTGCTTGTATAACCCGTATACTTTGTTTTATTAGTGCGTGTCTGGTGCCTAGGGTACCGAGTTCAGTGGGATTTAAGGTAATTCAAAAAGCATGTAGTTGCTTGCAGAATTGATGAAGGTAATATACTAATTTTCTAGATGCTGAAATGTCAAATATTAATGAACATAGGGTGACTATCCTTTTCATAATTTTCAACTATCACACCTGGTGAAATGGAAACAGTATAGTTAACTACACAAAATATTCTTAATTGTAAGCTCAAAATTATAATGATTTACTTTGTATTTATTGGTGTCATAAGTTGTACGGTTTGTTATATGGCTTTAGTATTGTTCTATTAGCTTAGGTTATGAATGTGTTCGTCTCTTGAGAGTCCTTTATTCTCGAGAAAAAGTATTTAAAGCGGGACCTCGTTAGCAGTAAGATGAAGCTAATCTTACTTCATCGACTCTTGATGGTGGATATTCTAAGAGCCGCGAGTCGTCTGGTGATTGTGTTCGTTGAGCAATAGGCAAGGGGATGTAAGGAGCTAGTTTTAAGCTGGTAACAGGGCCTGAAAAGAGATACCCTTCTTGAGTGTCAGATGTTTGGTTGAATGTATAACGAGAAGAGTTAGTAGGTAGGGGATTTTGTGCTATATTATTTTAGGTGCGCAGTGGTATATTGATTTTGATGTCATTTTTATGTTGACTTCATGCATCATTTTTCATCTAGATGGATTGCGATGGTCTACGATGTTAAAACGCCTCATTCCTTTATCTCTCATTATTCAATTTGTCCATCCCATTACATATATTAGATTATTGGTTAGAACTCTTTCCCATAATTTCCTATTTCCACTCTTCAAAAGCTTCTCACACAAGGTCAAATATTCTGAATGACATTTGAGTTTAGAAATTTTAATTTATTCGCTCTTCACGGATGGTGATAAAACATTTTCCTTATCCGTTCTATGAATGCTACCTGCCCTTGCTAACCAGGCTTGTGCGACAGTGTATATTTGCATGTTTTCTGATTAAGAATACGTACTATTTTAAAATACATATCAGTTAAAATGGTCAGGGAAGTCCATTATATACTGGTACCCTATACTTGTTTGAGGGAATGGTCCTAGGAAATCCATGTCGGTTCGTTTATAGCGGCTATAACATACATGATATTTGTGAGGTGGGTTAGTGTTTGGAAGTTTGTCTTTAAATTCAACAGGAAAGACATTCTAATAAGTAGGCGTGCATTCCCTTGCTTATTATTCGGAAATTGTACGTTTATGGCCGATATGCCCATAGAGTGGAATTTATGACAATGCCTAATTGCTAACATTCTCAGTTCTTGGGAAATTAACATTAATTCTCTATCGCTTTGATTTATCAAATATAAGATGCCTTTTCGCAAAGAATAATGCTGTTGTACATAACGGTATGGTTGTGTAAGTTTGTTGAAAATGTCTTGTATATAGATGTGAAGTTGCGATGAGATACTTAAGTAACCATGATCAAACACAAGAAAAACATGTACTCAAGAAAGGGCGTGAAGTAGTTATCTATTCATAACATTCCTAAACTTTTTAACAACCGGAATGATCTCAAGTACTTCACGGTCAGTAGTAGAGTAATTTTCTTGAACCTTAGATAGGCCAGAACTAGCAAAAGTGAAAAGGAATTCAAGTCCATCAAACTTCTGAGACAATAGTACGCCTGTACCTTAGGCTGATTAATCTATAGGACTATGAATTTTTTAGAATAATCTGGATGCTGTAAAATCGATTTAAAGGTGAGTTTTCCGATAAATGATTCAAATGCCTCGAAGGACCACCGTGAGAAAAAGCCCCTTGACGATACCCCTCTATACTTTCAAGACCACGTGAGACAGCGTGAGAATTTTAGAAAGTCGAGGAAGAATCCATTACTTGCTTAATCAGCCGTCCCAGCTGTGTTTGTTTTCAGACGTCGATCATCCCCCTCCACTGCAATAACACATAACACTGTACTCGGCCATATTAAACTTACACTCCTATCGCGAATTGAATTTGATCGTCTAGAACAAGTTATTATGAATTGTGTTTCCATAGACTGGCGCCAAGAATTCCTTGAGTAGGCAAGGCCCTGAGTCCTCTATCAGAGCAGCCACTCGGGTATTCAAACCGAAGCTTACCATCTCTAGAGGAGATTGAAAGCCTGCCATTCACTCCGTCTAGACTGTTAACTGTTTCACGTGACCCCCTGTAACTCGTCGTAGTACGAAGTCGAAGATCTCCTCAACAGTTCAACCTTCGTTAAAATTTGGCCCCTGTTCACAGGAAAGCTATCGATCCCCTTTCTTCCCCTATAGTTGTACGGCCCTCTCATATTCACCACTTCTTTAAGATTTCCATCATTCAGAATGAGACTCCATGCCGATCATCAAAATCGTCTCGAGTTGAGATTACGTCTCTCTGGAGCAGAGAAAATCTCATTCTTCATTACAAAGTAATCCAACCATTCAAGTCCTCCGAGTCAGGACTCTAGCAAATATGTTCTATAACCCATTAAAGGCCATAATTATTCTGTTATGAACTTTAATTTTATTTTGGCAGATCTTTTCTCCAGAAAACCTTAGAATAACGTTGCAACCATTGAATAATTAATTTTTTCTTATCTTGGGCCTATAAGGTGGCGTCCCATTTTAGGGACATTATCCTTCACACATAGTTTTTAAGGTCAAAAAAGTTAAAAGTATCAGATTTGTTTATTTCTATTTTTCTATGAAGAACAAAAATGTAAACAAACTATATATCAAAATAAAATTATGTTTTAGTTATTTTCATAACGTAGACGTAATAGTGAACAATGGAAAATAATAAACCAACTGGCATAATAAAAAATAGTGAAATAAATTGAAAAAGGGAAAATATTTAGTTTTGGAACAGAATTATATCTTTCGCGCATAATAAAGGCTCTTCTTGATAAGTATGGTCAAGGTGAATTGCTGTAGTTCATCAATATTATTTAGTGTCGAAATTTGTAAAGCACAGATCATGGAGTGGAACATCATAACCTCTACAAATTCTCTTTGTTTTCTTCCCACACAATGCACAGCGACGTTGTGTCTGAATTGGCATCACAAAGTGATTTCCTTGATCAAACCTGATATATTCACTTACTCTTCTTCCCAAAAGCTTACTTCTTTGTGGGCCAGGGCTTGATGGAGAAGGCTTTGAAACATAAGAAAAAACAATTTTCCTTCTTTCATCTAGCAGGGAGAGTGTCTCACCTAGATTTGCATGTTGATAAAGCCTCCAAGAGTTCACAATAGCCATGTCAAGCAGTTGCGTAAACAGTGGGAACCACCATTTCTTCCCACGTTTTCTGACCCTATATAAGGTCACTTGTTTGTCTAGTAGGTCTACCTCTCCCATTGATATGTTGTATTCTGAAATAACTTTTGGCATTTGCACACCTATTTCCTGTTTGAGTTACTGAGAATAGCGTGTAGCAGTACCAGTTGGAAAGACCTTACTGTAATTTGTAGCAACCGCAACTGTCATGCCATTTTGTTGACTAAAATTTCATTGTTAGAATCAAATCTATAGTCTATGAACCCTCCTTCTGTTATTTTCTCCATTTTTTTAGATGGCATTAGTGGACATTTTATTGTACGATTTTCACGAATTGTGCCAGTTGCCTTCAAACTCCTATCTCCCAGTTCTTTCAAGGTATCAATGCTTGTAAAGAAATTATCAAGAAAGATTTCGTGAGTTGCAGCTTCAGCTTCAGGAATTACTGCTGTTAGGTTATTTTTAACCCTAATTCCTAGAGGTCGACTGTTAGGTTCACTGTCCTTACCAAGATATGGCGGAAAGTTGTATAGGTATGCGTCGGAACCACAAAGACACCAAAACTTGTAGCCAAATTTGATTGGCTTACCCCTCATAAACATTTTAGCAGAATGCATGCCATAATACCTTATCATCATTTCATCGATTAACAAATAGGAATTAAAAATGCCAAATTTCTTAAAGTTTTCTCTTAGAGGATCTAGATATGGTCTCAGCTTATATATTTTATCATTTTATCAATATTGGCATTGTCATTCAAGTGAAAAAACCTTTTTATTTCCTTGAACCTTTGTTTCTACATAGCATTGTAAACAAAGGGCACTCCTGCATCTGGCGATTGCTCCCAGTATATATTTTGTTGAAGAAGTTTATGAAACCCACTAAACAGAATAATTCCTAGAAATATTTTCATCTCTTCAATGTTGACAGAAAAATTAGGATTATTTTTCTGCTTAGCATATGTCATACTCTGCTCAACAATAAACTTCAATAACTCATCAGTCAGAAATTCTTCAAAAATGTTAAAAATGCTCTTACCCTGCAACCTATCTAGTTTGTCATAACTCTTTTGAGAGGGCAGATTCATTACACCTTTATATTTTGGAGAACATTTTTTCCATTTGGAAATCGAACTGATGTCAATTTTTCTACGCTTACCTGAAGGAGATTGGGTTGGTGAAACACCTGTTGATTCAATTTCCTTACCATCATTATTGTGAACAATCAACTCCAGTCTACC